>NW_004624799.1:3788432-3834072 GCF_000247695.1 Heterocephalus glaber | reverse complement strand
AGAGGGGGTGAAGGGAGGGCTAGGAATGGGGAAAAAATAAGAACCAAGATGCATTATATAAAGGTACAATTCCCAATGAGAAATGTAATTGTGTTTATACCTACAATGTACCAGTAAAAGAATTTAATACAAAAAAATAGTTATCAAGGAAAGACAAATTAATACCAATAAGATGCCATTTATCAATCTATCCAATTGATTAGATTTTTTAAAAATTTAATATAGCAAAGATTCAGTTTGATGGATATTGTCATAAATAGCTATCAGCATATAGATTGGTACAATGCTTTTAGAAAACAAATTGAAAACAGAATTTTCAAAATGTTAATGAACTTTAACTCATTAGTCTCATTTGAAAAATCTGTTCCTCCAAAAATGGAGATGAATGCAAAAGGATACACATTACAGAATTCTTTTTATTTATTTATTTATTTTTTGGTATTGAGGATTGAACTCAGGACCTTGTGCTTGTGAGGCAGGCGTGGTGCTAAATCCTCGGCCCACAGAATTCTTTGTAACATCATGCAATGGAATTTATAAAGCTGATAAAAATTGTATTTTTGAAGACTGCTTAATGGGAGAACGCTCAAGAAATAATGGTAAAGGGAAAAGAAAAGTAAGATTTAAAATATATACACATACTATTCCTCAATTTTAAAAAGTGTGTTTTATGATTAGAACAGCCAAATGTTAACATTTTCTACTTGGGTGATCTAATTATGAGTCATGTAATTTTCTTTTTAATTTTTGTTTTTCTGTCCCACCCCCACCAAATCTTAACAATGAGCAGGCATTTCTGGAAAAAGTTAAATTATCAGTAGTTGTGGATGACATGATAGTCTACATAGAAGACTCCAAAAACTCCACCAAAAGACTTCTAGATTTAATAACCAAATTCAGTAGCATATCTGGATACAAAGTCAACACTCAAAAATCAATTGCCTTCCTGTACACAAATAACAAACTCACTGAGAGAGAGAAATTAGGGAAACAACCCCTTTCACAATAGCATCCTCCCAATATGAAATACCTAGGAATCAATCTAACGAAGCAAGTAAAATACATTTACATTGAAAACTACAGTACTCTGAAAAAGGAGATCAAAGAGGATATCAGAAAATGTAAAGATATCACTTATTCTTGGGTAGGAAGAACTAATATAGTGAAAATGGCCATACTCCCAGAATTGTTTCACAGATTTAATGCAATCCTGATCAAAATACCATAGCATATCTCCCAGAATTAGAGAAAACAATCCTAAAATTCATTTGGAACCAGAAGAAACCTAGAATAGCAAAAGCAATTCTGGACAACAAAGGCAAGGCAGGGGCATCACAATCCCTGACTTGAAATTATTCTATAAAGCTACTGTGATGAGAGCTGTAAATGCTTTAAAAAATAACAAAGAGAGAATGGTGTTATGTCTCTCTCCCTCTCCATCAAATAGTTTTCACATAGGAAGTGGAAAATGGATGTAACGATCCTACCTAGTTGTTTCCATTAGACAAGGCAGTCTGTGGTGGCACTCACCTTGTTTGTCTCCTTCCCATTTCATAGACGACATAGGGGCAACTGAGCCAATGGGGCAGGGTGTGTGTGTGTGTGTGTGTGTGTGCGCACGTGTGCGTGCACGCGCTTGCGCTTACACACAGGTGTGTGCAATGGTAGATCTTGAGAAGCATTTTCTCATCTTTGAGTGATGGAGCCTTTTGACAAGTTGGCTGCACAGTGGCTCCATTTTGGTCTCATTTATCCAGTGTGGATAACCAGAGTACTGTGTTACACAAGGTACCTGAATACAATTGGTAACACCAAGGCCTATGAGTTTGCTGAAGCTCTGAGCTCTGAAACAATACAACAATCCCTTTTCGATTCCTTTTTCCTTTCAAAATTCAACATCTTGTGTAAGTTAAGTGTGTGAGTTGAAGCAAGGAAGCAGGATGAAATCAGAGGGCAAAACAGCACAACCACAAGAAAGAGAAATTGGGATACAGTAACTAGATATGGAAAGTCAAATTCAAGTAGCATCTGGAGCTAAAAAGAAGGACGTGCCAAAGATATCCATCCTGCTCTGAAGTCACATTATTAACTGCTTCACAAACACTTTTCAATCTAACTTGTTAAATAATTAAACAAATGAGAATGAAACCAGATTCCAGTACCAAAGCTCCTAGAGCTTTGGTCTTTATTACTAGTACATCTCTACCAGCCTCACCACCCGCCTTGACGAAGTGTGGGAGATGCCCGCCTGTAACGAGCCTCTGCCACCCTGATGAATGTGCTCATTAGGGAAGCTGCTCAGTTTGAAGACCCACCCAGCCGATCTGATTGTGGATTTTATTGAAATAATTTCATAAACAAGTCTTCAGACAGACTTTAGTCGTGATGAATCCTCCAAGCTTATTACCACCCTCAGGAAGAAATTTAAAGAGATAAAAATAAAAGTATAGGATTAAAACAACACTTTCACCTTTAGGCAAAACAGTCTCCCTGGGCTTCAGATTTCTCCATCTGTAAAACAAGGATAATGATATTTCCTTCTCCAGCTCATCAGAAGAGGTAGCACTAAATTCTGGGGAGCATTGCTGGCAGTTGGGAAAGAAGGTAACTTATAAACCTGATTATTTTTAATAGCCTGAAGAACATAACAGTGATAAGGAGATGTCTGATCTCCCTTGAGACAGGGTAAAAACAATGTAAAAAAAGAGACATACATATGTTGTAATAAATCAGCCAAATATCTTGGAAATTCACCTGTCTTGAATTAGAAAGCTGTTCTGCCTCCAGTATTTTCTTTGCCATTAAAGGGTTTTTAGCCCAATGACATTCACCATAAAATAGCTCAATGTATTTGTTGCGGCTACTACAGAATCAGAGTGAACATAGGAAGAAGATGTGTGCAGAGGAAAGCACTTTGCTGACATTAGATAGTTCCAGGTGCTGACAACAATTTCAAAGCAGCTCAGCTCCTTTACCCCTGGCCGAGTTGCCATAAGTCAAGAGGAAGAGAACTTTAAAATCTCTGTTGACCAAAACCTGCTCAAGCTCCCTGGGGAGAGATGTGACTACATTTTAAGATATTTCCACAGAGCCAAACTCAAGAGTCTGCACAGAAGCATCACGTTTTAAAAGTGTGAAAGAGCTGGAAGGGGCTCAAGAATGATCGACATATCCCTTTCTGAAGTAAGTGACAGCATCTTCTGGTTCTACCCACTTTCTTATTTTTGCATCAAACATAAATAGTAAGTGAAAAAATGTAATTCAATAGCAGAGCTTCAGGTTCCTGAGATAAGATGAAAGGGATCCTTAGCTTTCAGGCACAAAGACTCTGGTGGGGGGAGGAGGCAGAGACTAAAGGAACCACAGAAAGAAAAACTTCAGTTGGAAAATCTTGTGCATTCTAGTGATTGATTAGAACTCTCCAGCCCTGAGCATACATTATACTGGGGTCAGCTCTTCCATGTACTATCAGACATTTCATATCAATAATTAAAATGTTATTGGCTGCCAGGACCAGGTTCAAATGGATTGATGGGGAGACCTTGGGTCATTTGTTGTCAGGCTGACTTAATGAGAGGGTGGCCAATACCTTGAGAGATGAGGATGCTCTCCTGAACAGCTAAGAGAAAGCATCCATATCCAAGGCTCTCTGCTTACCCATGGCTTCCTCCCAGCTCACCTTCCTGGCTTGAACTCTTTCATGAGTTCTGTTTTTTTCTCCGTTTTTCATACACAGCTTCCATGTGCACATATTAAGGGACTCAGACTTGCCTTCTAGAAAGTGGAGCACCTCGCCTTGTCCTACACTGTGGCCTCTCCTTAGATACCAGCAGGCCGGGAGTATTTAAGATAACAGCATTGCAGAGTGCAAATGGCCCCCAAAGTGGAGCCAGAGGAACCTATGAGATCATTTGGAAAAGCTTGTGAATTCACTGCCATTTGCCTACTTGGCTTCGGATGAAAAGCAAATCTTAAAGCTGCTCAAAATGTGTCTGATTCATCTGTAACTGAGAATGAGACCAATCAGGGATAAGAAGTGAGTAAAATCCTTGTGATCACAGAGCCAAGAGAGCCTATTTTAAAGCACTTAATGTATTTTTTTCTTAAAGATATATACACCAACTGTAATTAAGCTCTCCCTTTCCTTATGATCTTGGCAAGATGTTAAAAAGGAGATAGAGGGAGGGAGTCGACTTGCCAAGTGGATTTTTCTAAGCATTCTCAGCCCTAATTAAAAGTCCTTTGTGCAAGGCCAACCAGCAATCAGGTTCCTAATTAGAGTTGAGCAAACTGCCTTGGTGAACTGTGAGTTTCTCTAAACCAGGGAATTGGGGGAGAAAGTCTGTCTCAAAGGGGCCATTTTTTGAAGCTCATACACACCCGAGTCCTCAAAGGCACATACCACTGAGGCAATGTCACAATCCTATTGCTCTTGGGTCAATTCCTTTTTTTGCCTTGAAATGGCTCAGCAGTGTCTTTTCCATTGTGTGGCTATCTCTGCTGTGTTTGTCAACAACAATGCATTATTATGATAAAATTATGTCTTCTTACAAACCTGTCTTTGTGATCTGGGATCATGTGTGTATTAAATGCTAGCATTTCATGGTTTATATTCATATAAAGACCATTTTGCCATTAACTGGATTTCCCCTGGAGTCTTGGGGATCACAATAGTAAATATGCACACAAGGGCTAACTACCTGCCACATATAGCTGTAAGAACTCTATAAACACTAACTCAACCACCATGAAGACCCCATGAGACACTTTTTACTGTTTCCCATTTCACAGGGAGTAAACTGAGGATCAAAATCACATTAGCCAGGGGTTACCTGAGTCTGTTGGGTTCCATAGTCTGTGCAGGTGCTTGCAATCCCAGTGCCCAGCTATGCCCCCAGCCAGCCTGGCACAAAGGAGGACCCTGACTGCCTGGCTTGGGGCCCAGGTCAGGGCATGTGCACAGCAGCACTACACCAGCAAGCTCCTTCTCTTACCTGCCTCAGTCTCTTTCTGATCACTGGGCAGGTTTTTCTAAGATCCATGGTTCAAATTGAGACTGCCGAAATGTAGGTCTTCAATAAAGAGATTATACAGGATGTACAAATAAAGAACACTGTTATTCTTCATTCCAGAATTGTGATGAAAGCAACAATGGCACTCTTGTCTCAGTGAGAGACAAAGTACCCCAAAGCCACAGCACTCCAGGGATCTGTACAATGCGTGGTGCACACCCTTGGCTTACCTTAGCTCTTAACTCCCTATTTCTTTATTTTTCCAAAACCCACAGACATTCAGAGATGGGGAGTTCTTACAATTGTATAATTTTCTTTTCTCAATGCTTTCATTTGGGTTAGATTCACGGATATAAAAAGGTAAAATCTCTTTCTGGGTTTTCTTTAAATTGCTATTCAATAGCTTTAATAGTAGATGTATTTTATCTATAAAAGTTTGCTCTCAATTAATGTAAACTTGATAGTGTCAAACTCTTAAAGTGTTATAATATATAGCACAGTTACCCAAACCACAACAGAAATACTTTAATGTATTCAAGAAAGGCGGCAGCTTGCAAGACTTCATTTGGGAGAGGCCCATTATGATGGCGGGACATCAACATGGGAGCCATGGAAGAGAAAGGAAAGCCACAGACACCAGCAGTGGTGGAGAAATGAAAAAACAAAAACACAAAAACAAAATGAGAGTGAGAATTAAGAGAAACCCAGAGGCTTCACAGAAAGGCCTTTCTTTCCAGAGCTACAGGAAAATTCCATAGTTCTTACAACAGACAAACAAGCAAACAGAGCCCTGTGGGACTTTGGGAAGGTGGACTCTGGTGCTCAGGCTGGATTTCCACATGTGACAAGGAAGGGGCTCAGCTCTGGTGCTGGAGTCCTGTTACTGTCTTCTGCAGGAAGCGCTCTAGCATTGCCACCACACCCGTTCACACATGTCAGCAGGAGGGGTGGGATAAGGGGGAAAGCCCACAGATCTGATGGTTGTTGCACTTTCACATTGTGTTGTAGTTTCTTATTCACATGCACACACCCCTCCCTTGTCTATACGTTGGAGAGCAAAGGCTAGGATTAATGCACAATTACATCTTCGGCGTTTTTGGAAGAGTCGGTTCTCAATATTTATTGCAGATGAATAGGAAGTTGCATTTCACCCACTCTGCCCTATAGAATTCTTTTGAGATAGCAAACACTTAAAGTTTCCTGAATGAATAAAGTCCCCATGCAAGATAGTAAGTCATATGTTCCAACTGTTAAGTTTTAGAAAAACAAAGCAGTCAGGGTAGGATGTTTAAGTCACTGAGACTTCTCATGGTTTCAACATTCTCTGAAAGCAAGTCTCAGGAATTCGCCTGGATGCTACAGTTGTACCTGGAAACAAGTAAACCATTTCCATTTGTGTGAGTGCTGATATATGTAATTTATCTGGCCTTTAGGCAATATGTAAAATTATATATATACAGATGATCTAAGTTGTAGAAATAAATTTAGATTAAATTTAGAGGTAGTGCACATAACCAGAGACTGATGAGATTTGGAGATTAGTTTGTGCTGGTGTTTCTTCTTTCTCTGTTAAAACATTCTTCAAAGCTCTGATCAGACACCAATCGAATCAGGAGGACACCATGTTACTTCTCTTTCTTCCCAGCTTGTTTTAGGTGCTGATGATTTGTCAGGCACTCTGCTGGCTTTTATATTCCTTTTCTTGCTGACAACTTGAGTTGGCTTTTCCTAGTTAGTACATGAGATGATTTAGTCTTGTGTATGTTCACCAACCTTGGTTCTATAATTGCCGATTATCTTTTGAAGCAGTGCTGTCATGTCACTCCTTTGAGGAGAGAGCACTGAGGTGTAGAGTGGGTCAGTTTGTTTCTAGGATGTCAGCTCCATGATGGGTTGAAATATTTTCCAACCAACCTTGAAGTCCAGGGCAGTAAGAATAAAAGGAGTGTGGGGCTGGGGATTTAGCTTAGTGGTGCTGCCTGTGTGGCAAGTGCAAGGTCCTGAGTTCAGTCCCCAGTACCAAGAAAAAAAAAGAATAAAAGGAATGTGGCCCATTTCCAATGGCTGAACGTTTGCTGTGGACCTTCGATGTTAACTTTGCAAAACAAGGTATAAGTAGAACTCTTCCAAAAATGCATTTTGAGGATATAGAGTAGAAACTGTTATCAGAGCGAAAAACCTGGACAGGATTGTAACCTGGAGTCCCTCTAAACCTTGGGACTTTGGTCATCTGCTTTTACTCATGCTGGTAAAGGGCTGGGATCCAACGTGGGTGGCTTTGCTGACAATAGCCAAGATTTATTGAGGATTTGTTATGCTATGCACTGGCCAGTTCTAAGTGCTTGGCATGAATTATCTTCTTTCCTCTTCAAATAATCTTATGGGCAAGGTTCTAGTAGTGTCATCACTTTATTGATAAGGAAACTAAACTTTAAGACACTAAATATTAAGGCACTTGACTAAAGTCAAACAAGAAATGTATCTGTACTCACTCTGGGGTCAAGGTTCTTTTTTATTGTATATTTAAAGTGTCCAATATGATGTTTTGATGTACATATACATAGTACAGAGATTACTGCAGTCAAGAAAATCTATGTATCTGTCACCCTAATAGTTATGCTCATAATAAGAACACTTAAAATCTATTCTATTTGCAAATTTCCCATATAAAATACACTACTAACTACAGATCTTACATTGTACATTAGATCTCTGACATTATTTTTCCTACATAACTATAACTTTGTACCCTTTGATATACATTTCCCCATTTCTTCCCCATCCCTCTATGCCCCTGCTAGCCATTGTTCTACTTTTTGTACTTTTTTTCCATGTATTTGATTTTTTTCTTAGGTTTTACATGTGAGATCATTGCAGTATGTTTTTTCTGTGTCTGGGTTATTTCACTTGGTAAGTGTCATCCTGGTTCATCCCTGGATAAATGGCAGTATCTCCTTTTAAAGGCTGAATAATATTCTTGTACAAATACATATACAATTTTTTTGCATATGGTTCTGTGATTCAAACTCAGGATCTTGTACATGCTAGGCAAGTGTCTGCCACTTGCCTAGCCCTACACCAGCACTTTTTATCTACTCATTGAATGACTCATCCTAGGTCATTTCCATATCTTGGCTATTGTAAATAATGATGCAATGAACAGTTATTTCCTTTGAGTATATACCCAGAAGAAGAATCCCTTTGGATATATACTCGAGAGGTGGATCATATGATAGTTCTATTTTTTTAAGGAAAATCCATACTGTTTTATATAATTGCTATATCAATTCACATCGTCACCAACAATATTCAAGAGTTCCCTTTTCTCCATACTTTTGCCAACACTTGTTATCTTTTTGATAGTAACTATCCTAACAGTTGAGAGGTCATTGTGGTTTTGATTTGTATTTTCCTAACAATTAGTGGTGTTGAACATTTTTTCATATACCCACCATCTACTTTTACGAGTTCTTTGGAAAAATTGCCATTCAAGTATTAGCCCAGCCCATTTTTAATTGGGTTATTTGGCTTTTTGCTATTGAGTTGTGTGAGTTTTTAAAATATAGTTTGAATATTATCCATTTATTAGATATATGGTTTGCAAATATTTTCTCCCCATCACAGGTTGTCTTTTCATTTTGTCAAATGGTTTCTTTTTTTTTCTCCTGTATTGGGGATTGAACTCAGGACCTTGTGCTTGAGAGGCAGGCGCAATGCCACTGAGCTAAATCCCCAGCCCTATCAAATGCTTTCTTTGTTGTTCAGAGCTTTGTAGTTTGATGCAGTCCTATTTATTTATATCTGTTTGTTGTCTAGACTTTTGGTATGATATAAAAAGCACCATTGCTGAGGGCAATATTAGAGAACTATTTCCCTATACTCTCTTCTAGGAGTTTTATGGCTTCAGCTATTATGTTTAGGCCTTTCATACATTTTGAGTTGATTTCTGTGTAGGGTGTAAGTGTCCATTTCATTCCCTTGCATGTGGATATCCATTTCCCCCAACACTATTCATTGAAAATTTTGTCCTTTTCCCAGTGTGTCTCCTAGGTAGACTTGTTGAAGATTAGTTGATTCTACGTGGTTGAGTTTTTGTTGCATTGGTATATGTCTTTTTTGTTTCTACTAGAACCATACTATTTTGATTCCTGTAGCTTTTTAATATGATTTGAAATCAGGCAGTGTATCACTTTCACCTTTGTTTTGCTTTCTCAAGATTGCTTTGGCTACTTGGAGTCTTTTTTGTTACATTACAATATATCCTCTGAAAAATGGCCTGGTATTATGTGTATCACAATTTATGGTTTATTACTTTGATTAGCATTGCTTAATTGACACTCATTTTCTCCTGTGATGATCAATGGCATGATCTTTATTTTGCACCTGAGGTAACAGAGGGTTAGCTTGCTTTGCTGTCTAGCAGAGAGGGTTTAATGGCGAGTTATTAACAATGTCCTGTCATGCTCTGTGGCAGATGGCTGACACCCCTGTGTGGGGCAGGCTGCCTTGTTAGGGTGGAGAATAAAGGACATTGAGTTGAGGGTCCCTGGCCCCAGCACCTTCTATGTAAACTGGGACTTCTCTTTTCACAGTTGTAGTATGTCTGCTTCTCAAGGCTGTTTTGAGGATGAAATGGATTTTGTGGGAATTGTGTTCTGCTGTGTACATGTAAGTTCCTAATAACGTTATTAAATAGCCACTCTTAAGCTTGCGTGGAAGCCCTCCCATTTAAGGGTTTAAATCTGCAGTCTCTTTTTTCTCCCCATATTCAGGGAAGTTGAAATGAGTTTAAATAACTTTTAATCCATTTGTATTTCTATAATATTTAGTACCCACTTATGAAAGAATAAAAATTAAAACGTGATGAGAAGCAAAAGAAAGAGCCACTCAAAAGCTGACCAGACACTGATAAAATTGTTCCTAACAGAATGTGTTACACATATTCCAAATGCTTCAATCTACCAGCCCTAAAGAATAAAATAAAGAACAAAGATTTCTGTGGCTATGACAATAGGCAAAATGCCTTTTACTCCCCTACACACACATACTGCAATATTCACACACAAACTCATGCAAAAAATAAGCTCAAAGGTTTATTTGCCTTGGTCTTTATTGATACAAATAATCCTTTGGTAGTGGTTTTATTGTATTCTTCCTGAAGACCTTGAAAACATCTGGTGACACACATTGCTGATACATATCTGGTAATACACTGCACATAGGTGGAATTTGGCCATGGGTGTGCTCTGGTTTATTCTCATCCTTCCTGAAAACATCAGGAAGGTTTCTTTCCTTTTATTTTCCCCTGGATTTCGTAGCAAAGGAAAGCACTTTTGTTCTTTTTTTTCTTTAGTAATAAGGAGACATCAAGCTGAGCTAAAGGTATGAGAAAGCTTAATAACACTTACCATTTTGGTTCTTGATGACTAGCCAGTTCACATGCTGCTGAGTAAGTGAGATTTGTCCTCTAAGAATTCATAGTAAATCTTTAACTCTACCCTTAAGAAAGTATTAAAAAAGGGCTGGGGATTTAGCTCAGTGGTTCCACTGCCTGCCTCGCAAGCACAAGGTTCCAAGTTCGATCCCTGGTACCAAAAAAAAAAAAAAAAAAAAAAGAAAGAAAGTATTAAAAAAGACCCAGGGAATGGAGCAAAACAAAATACACAGCTAAAGACATGTGCTGTGTGCAGCAGGCATGTACTGGTCAAGGAATTAGATTACTCAAGGTGATGACTCATTCAGCAACTATGTAGTATTTGTGGTTGAAGAGAAACCTTTGCCAGAGAATGACTAAAATCTATTGGCAGCAGCTTTAAAGGAATCATGACTGGGCCTAAATCAGTGAATAAATAAGTGTGCCTTTTTTTTTTTTGTCTTTTACTAATTCAAGACCAAGAGTAAGAAAACACATCCCTGTTGATGTCTACTATTACAGCATGGTCTCTGGGGCATTCCCGAGGACTGCTCTCAACGGGGCCTTGTGCAAACACAGAGCTGTGTGTTTGGTCATGTAATTGTGTGTGTGTATATGCACTCGTAGTTAGTAGGATGAATGGATCAGACTTACAGAAATTGTTGGAGACTTTTGTTCTTGATAATTTAAAGAAAATCCCAGAGAAAATTTTCCAAAATTTGGTTCTTATATTAGTTGCTTAGGGCTATCTTAATGAAGTTCCACAAAACTAGTGGCTTGAACAACAGAAATATATTATCTCATACTTTTAGGGGCTCAAAGTCTGAGATCAAGGTGTCAATGGGGCTAGCTCCTCCTGAATGCCATGAAGCAGAAGGTATTCCTTTCTCTCTCCTAGTTTCTGGTAGTTTTTGGCAATCTTTTCATTTCTTAGTTTGTAAAGCCTTCATCCTCTTTGCCTTCACCTCCACATGGCATTGTCTTTCTGTGTATCTATTGTCAAGTTTCTTCTTTAATAAGAAGACCAGTCATATTGGATGAGAAACCCACTCTGCTCCATTATGACTCCATTTGGACTAATTATACCAGCAATGCCTATTTCCCAACAAGGTCACATTCTTAGGTATTAGGGGTTAGAACTTCAGAATCAGAATATAGGGGAGGGGAATAGAATTCAATTTACAACAGCTGCATATGTGTCAGCCAGAGATAATTTATTACAAAAAAAAGAGTTCATTTGAAATTCTGTAGTAATCAATGTTAGCCTTTTTATTAAGTTCAGAGGAAATGTTCAGAGTTTTCAAAAAGTTTGAATCTATGTCATATTATAAGGAGAAACTATTTAAAAATAAGAGAGACTCTATAACTCAAAACAGTGTTATTCAACCAAACAAGTATATTTTTGAGTCACATGGGCAAAATGTCACATAAATACAATGACATTTATGAATGCAAATACCACACAAGCATTCCCCTATTAATAATGGTGCGAAACTCAACATTTTAACAACTTTGTTGAAAATAGGAGACAATTTTGTATCTACAGTTTCAAAACTCAGTTCAGTTTTGCAGTTGCCCAAGGATCTTATTTTTTAGATAAGAGTCCTCATCAGGAGAGAATGCACACATGTGTGCAGAGTCATGCACACTCACACTCCCAAGAGAGCAGTGTGCATGCTTGTGTCAGTGCTGTTTCTAGCAGTTAGAAGTTCATCATCTAAGTCAGGGTGAACATAGGCAGTCAAGGGACATTTGCCATCACCACAATCAAATATTAAGAAGAGAAAGGTAGGCCCAACAGTAGAGTTCTAGGTAAGTTCTAGAAACATGTCAAATTTCTAGTCTGAAGCTCTTCATCCCTGATTCTAACCATGAAAGAAGAGTATATCGGTCTTACAATTATCTGCCCAGTCAATGTAATAACTCATCCCGTCAGCAGGGAGTCAAGTCCATCCATCCATGAGGTCTGCACATCCATGTGTAAAGTCACTACCTGTCTCTTTGTCATATCAGAGGCTTAATAAGGGACATTTGGGCATCCAGTGAGTGAAATCATCAGCAGGAAGTGAGTTGACACCATAAGGTTGGCGTTTTGACCTTTCTTTGTGGGAGTTCTTTTGCTGATGTCTGGGCTTTAACAATACCATAGCTAAGAACCATAGGTTGTGCTAATGTTCCTTAATCAGAGAGGAATTCTGAACATATTCATTCATTAGAATCTGGCAACTCTCTTATTGTTAGTTTAATTATTTATCTTTTTAGGTCTTTTTAGTTCATTATAGGACTAAGTATAGCTGATCCTTACCAACCCAGCCATATATGCTTCTTCCAAGAGGGTCATGCTTAGAATCATAAAATTTTGTAGCAGGAAGTGACCATGGAAATTATCTAGTTCAATGCTTCATTTCACAGATAGGGAAATTAAATTCCTTAGAGGTTAAGTACCTTGTCAAAGGTTAGCAACCAAGATGGGGCAGAACCAGGGCTTCAGCCCCCCTCTTTTTCCTACTGAGATCATCACGGGATACTTCCAAGAGCTGGATTGTAAACTAACAAAGGATGATCCTACAACAGGAGTTTCAAATAGAATCCTGTTCAATGAGTAGGCTATTTCTTACTCTTTTACTGTGAGCATTTGTCTCTGATGTATATATTCAAAGCAGATTCTAATGATTTCTTTTTAATTCTTGCAAAATTTTTAAATTTCTAAGAATCAAAAAGGCTTCCTAAAAGACTTAAAAGAAATAAATATAGGTTATTTGGAGGAAGAAAAAGAGGTATACCCTCAGCTCATATACCTCAATTTTTCTTTTCTCCAGGTCGTAATCCTCGAACAAAGGACATTTATCATAAATGAACACAACAGAAACAATTCGTAATATTAACAAGCCATATACGCCATTCTCCATTAATATTTAATTTACCAGCAAAGGAAATATAGAACTGATTTTATGTTTTTTATCACCCACCCAAATACAGTTTCACATTCTCATTGATTTATTCTAAGATTCCCAAAGCTCATGTACCAAACATTTTGTGCCATCTAAGGAGAAACCGTATTCCCTACTTCAGAGATTTAGTGCTGCCACAAGTTGCTGAAGGGTTCCTTTGGCAAGCAATATAGGGTTGGGATCTAAACAACATTAATTTGAGTGTTTTTGGCTGATTTTAGTAGCTTGACCTCTGAATATATGAGCAGCATCAAGATGGGGGGGCAGCAGCAGGTTGTACACAGCTGAATTAAAATGAAGCCTGGCGTTGCTCAGGGAAGCCTTCCCACACCTGCTTCTCATTTCCTCTAGTTATTTCTGGTAATAAAAATTGGAACTGTTGCTATATATTTTGGGGTCTAGAAGGTCTATACATTTTTCTCTCATACAGTATGCTTGTGATTAAGTTTCTGTCTCTGTCTACAAAAGGACAAGACGTGTTTCTGAAAGAATACAGAAAAAAATCAATATTCTCTTTAAAAAGATTATTTTTTTGGTTTTCTTTTCAGTTCCAGATGGAAGTCTCTACCATACAGCATCCTTCTTACCTGTCCACTGACTTTTTCAGTTACTATTCTTTTTGCTTTTCTGCATGTTGGCTTTGCTCTTTGTTAGGGACCAGAATGACAAAGTAGAATAGTAATATTGGCTTGTTTTAAAGAACCAGATAGCTATCTTAGGAAAGTTGAAAGAATTTGACTGGGAAAGCAGCCCTTCTCAAGTTCATTTCTTGCTTGGGCTTTTTATTCTCTGATCATCTCCCTGTCAGTCTGATGTCTGTATCAAAAGAATGAGATGTGTGGCTCAAAAATGCCAATTGGAGCCTTCCCCCCGGAGCTCTCAGCATAATTTGTGACGACTTCAGGGCTGGAATTTGGCCCAACCCCTAATCAATCATTAGGTGTTCCTGTTCTTTTCATATTGCCGGCGGGCGGGCGGGGGGGAGGGGGGGGGAGCCTGCCCATCTTCTTGTCACTGCCTTCCATTGACATTCTGAAGTACAGCTGTATTGATTGTGACTTTGCTCTCCTCTCTTGTAGCTACTTGAATCTCATTGATGAGTAGTAATAACGTGATATATATTCATGTGCACATATGCACAAACTACTGTGTTCAGTATTTGCATTTGCCTTCACGTCTGCTATGTGAGGGTATGCCATGCGAGAGAAGCAGCCTCTTCCCTTTCTCTGCCATATGATATCTATATATTTATGAGTAGGAAAGAGAGGAGCACTTGGATATATGAATCTGCTTGCAATTTCCTAATGGAATCTGGCAGAAAAGCTTTGCAAATAGGACAAATTCCAGTAAAAAATGTGTTCGTAGAAGTACCTTCCCTTCATGCCCGTCACCTATTTGCCCTTCGAGAGCACTGAAAAGGTTAATCATGAAACAAGCCAGGTTCTGTTTTGGTCAGCAAAGAAAAACACTCAGTTAAAGAAGGGAGAGTTTTGTAATTGTGTTCCCTTTTAAATGGGGCCTCTCTGTGGAAGAAGAGCCCAGGGAAACAAGTTCCTGAAGGGAGAAACTATCTTGTTCCCAATGGTCAACTTTTCTGCAGCTGATTGGGCTTTGTTGCCTCTCTTTGGGAGGTATGTGCTAGGAATATTCTTTAGGGAGAGAATAGGGAAGCTACCAGTGGTACTAGAGGTGAATGAACTTGAAAAGTAGTAGGCTCTTCCCTCTTGGAGCTGCTGCCACTTTGGAAGGGCATCCCGAGACTTGAAGCCCGCACAATTCAGAAATGGCTTCTCCAGTTCCACTGAGGCCATGAACTTTTGTTGTCCCCATCTATGTCTGAATGGACTGGGAATGTAAATGTAAGCCATGGGTCTTAAGGAAAGCCTTTTAAAGGCGCTCTCTTGCTGCACATCCATACTTTCTGGTCTTTGATCTATCTCCATCACATCCTCAGCACAGCAAGGGCTGTTGGGAAGAATGGAATACTGGAAATATGATGTATAGTTAGAGTCACCAACCTATTGAATCCATAAACTTTGGAAATGTGTAATTCTCTATGTGCAGGCTTTTAAACTAAAACTCTACCTGAGTGAATGCAAAATAAGTTGCTTATCTGGAGACACTGCTTAATTAACCTGGGATAAGAAGGCCCTTGTGTCACACATATCTTATTGTTCAGATGCTCTGCAGGGTGGAATACTCTGATGTAGCTACACAGTCCCAGGAAGGAATGATTTCTAAGAAATAACCTCATCGTTCATATTCTTCAAAAAGAATTATTTTTTGTTATTTTTCCTTCAAATATGATCTTTAATTAAGTTCAAACAGTTGCTAATGGATATTTAGAAATGAAGACTATATTTGTTTAAATCTAAATGGCAGAGCCTAAGTATAAATTCTTTTGCTCTGGACATTTTTGGGGGATTTTAATACCCCATATGACCCTCATTTTAATATATCACATTCTCCTCAAGTGGTAGTCTTGTTCTAGGCAATGTGCATGAAATGTTGTGGTTAAATATCTTTTGGGCAATGATCCAAACATCTTAGGGTTTTAGGGGAGGATTCTGAGGGTTCCAGCAATGGCTACCAAGAGTAGCAGATGGCAGGATGACTGTGGAAACAGACTTGTATTTCTACAGTTGGTTCATGTAAAACAAGCTCAGGAGGAAAAAAAAAAATGATGTAGCTGTAGACCTTACAGTTCTCAGCTGTCACTCCATAGACTAAGCTGTGAAAGCCTCCTCCAGCAGGGTAACATGCACATGTCTGTACCTCATGGAGGGGCATGTACCTCATGTGTGGTTTCTGTATTAGGGTTAGAGAGCTGGGGTGGTAGCTTTTCAAGTGTCTCAGGATATGAATCAAACAAAAGAGAAAATTATGGCAGCATTTATTAATAATGTCTAATTTTATGGGAAGGAGTTTAAGTCTCTATAATTGCAAAATTATCTAGATTGTCAATTATTACTTCATGTATTTTGAAGCTCTGTTATTAGATACATATACATTTATGATTTTTATGAGTTATGAAAATTCTCTTTTCCTCAGTGAAAATTATTTTAATGAAGCCTACTTTATCTGATATTATTATAGCTACTCTAGTTTTCTTATACTGTTAGAATGGTGTATCTTTTTCTATCCAATTCATTTCAACTTATCTAAATCTTTATAAATTTAGTATCATAGGCAATGTATAGTTAAGCTTTGTTCTGTTTCCATTAAGATAAAGTCTGCCATTTAATTGAAAGTGTTTAGTCCACTTAGACTTAAAGTAAGTATCCACATAGTTGGACCTAGGGATACCATTTCCCTACTCACTTTCTGTTTTTCCTGACTGGTACTATTTTGTGCTATTAAGGAAATTACCTAAGGTTAGAAATAGGAGAAAATAGCTTTGTGCCCCCTCAAAGTCATTCTGGATCATTGATGAACAAGCCCACCTAAGACTCAGCCTAAGGCCCGAGGAAGATAATTTTGTTTGATTTGATATTTACATTTATAGAAACTAAGGTGCAGAGGAGTTAGTTAGACTTGCTCAAGGCCTTTAAGTAATAAGCATTGGAGTTGTGTTTCAGAGGTCAAAGCCAATACATTTAATCACTTCACTGTACTGCCTCTGGCTGGCAATTGTCTCACTACTGAACTAATGGACAACAAGCAGAGGAAGCTGGGAGGGCTGTTGCCACCCATTGCCAGCTGCGGTCCCTGCAGATGACACTTTCCGTTAAAGGGAAGGGCAGTTGTGCAGCACCTTAGGGCACACGTGAACCAATCCCAGGGGTCCCAGGTCAGTGAAGCTCAGCCTGACTGCAATGGGAGCTGAACTCAGACATGAGGTTTTGCTCACTCCATTGATCAGGAATCCCTCATGTGTACCACTGCTTGACACATGGTTAGGTGCGCTGTGTTAAGAAATGCTGTTTTCAGGAAATAATTGCTGAGCATTTTGGTGATGTGCATTTGTTCTATTTGATAGAGGAGTGGGGTGAGGTAGGGGCAGGAGAAGTGTGATCAGCCAGGGAAACACAGTAAGGTAACAAATGTGAGTGACGTTTTAGCACTTCCTCATGAAGCAGTGTGACCTCCTGCCACCCAAACAGGCTCACTCTTTAGATTTTTCTTGCTCATTTGCCACAGCTGTTTGTTGTTTTCTTAAATGTTAAGATTTTTATAGCTCTTCAGTTACTTATAAAAAGTATCAGTTATTCAGGCCACATGAGGACTGGCTCAGTGCTGGTCTAATGAGCAAGAACACTGAAGGCATAATTTTTGTTGCTTCTATTTTCTCACTGCTCCTCCTCCCCCTACTCTCACAAGTTTCCCCTTTGGATTCATATGACTCCAGAAGTTTGGAATTCACTAGAAAGATGAAACACTAATTGGTCTTTGCTCTTTAAATGTCATTCATTGTTGACTCACCTCCCTGCCTGTTACTGACCTTCAATGGTTGCAATAATAGAGGAATGGGGAATCTCATCCCACAAACCATAGCTGCTT
This sequence comes from Heterocephalus glaber, assembly GCF_000247695.1. The sequence goes on along the minus strand of NW_004624799.1, from coordinate 3,816,196 downwards.
CTAGGGGTCCATGATGCTAGTCTGGGGACCACACTGAGGAGCATTCTGTATGCATTCATCCTTAGCTATGGTTGAATGGTCTGAGGCTAGTATTAATTAAGCAAAAATATGTTGATAAATTTTGCCCCTCAACAGACAAGGCATCGTGGAGGGGGTGGTGGGGGGGTGGAGAGGAGACTCATGTACTATTCAGTAAGTTTTAAAGCATAGAATTTTAACTAAATGGGACAGCTTAAGCAGCTCTGCATCTCCCGTAGTACTTCCCATAATGCCTTGCTTTAACTAAACCCCTAATAGATATGTTAGATTGAGGTATAGGATAAGTAGATATCTACTTATATTTCTGAGGTATTGGATGATTAGAGAAATTATGATTTTAAAATGGTTCACACAAGAAAAATTACTCAATTCATTATTTTGCCTTCAGACCATCAATTGATTTTATATATTAAATTTAGCCTTAAGCTATACCCTGCAGATCCTCAGATTAAGTCCCTGTTCTGCATGGAGGAATTCCAATGTTAGCAGCTTCATGTGGCACCCAGCCTGTTACCTAGGCCAGCTAAAATCCAAATACTCTAAGTAAGATCTCCACAAGACAGTTGTTCCAGTGTGACAGTGGATCAGCAAGCAAAAAGGCATACTGACCCTTAGAAGACTGTATAATCACTGATTAAATTTTATTATTTCAATTTTTCCTTTTTCACCAAATATTTATTGTACAAAAAAATCAAAATACTACTTTTTTCCAATTGAAGAAATAACTTTAGTTTTAGGATAACAGATTTTTAAAACACCTGAAATCACGAACTTTGTATTAATACATATTGTGCAAAGCAAAATGAGGCTGAGTCCAAAGGAAGTTAATCCTAGAGTTATAAAAATTTAATTGTCTCATATATAGCTTAGTCACAAAGAACCTGTACACATTATCTTTTTCTCATTAGCTTTACTGAAGTGTAATTTAAGCAGTATCACAATGACAACATATATTTCTTCCAACCATGAAGCTTTTCTGCTTCTCCTTGCCTAACGGTAGTATGAACATTTGAGGATTTAATTCCTTCTACCAGAATCTTTTTGGATGTACTGAAGGTCAGGTATCTGAACCCTTCTATGAGGGAGAGCTCTTGAACTATTTGTCAGGTTTCTCCCAAGGTCTGTCCTGATATTTACTTACCTCTTGCAGTTCAATAAGCGTCTTTGTGAGTAAGAGGAAGAAACTGCAGGTGTCTGAAAAGCTAACGCACGTAGCCAAAAAGGGTTCAGGTTGAAAGCCTGCCCTAGAACACACTTTACTTAATAAATGTTAAATGAAAATAATAAATGCCCTTCCTGTTGGTTTGAAAATGGCTTTTACGTGGCTCTGGTACAAATACATTTTGTAATCCTTTCAAAGCACCTTTGTTTCATTGCTACCAGTTCCTATATGGATGACGGTATTTAGTCACTGAGGTGTGCGCAGATTACTTTAATGGTTGGGAACCTATTTCTTCCAACCTCTACTTGACATATTCTCCTTTATGCAGAGAGCATAACTGAGGTGTAAGTTGTCTAGTGTCCTGAAACAGTGCCAGCTCCTGCTCCATCCTTTCAGGAGCTGCTTGTCCACTGAGGCTGCCTGTACCTTTTATGATAAGAAGGCACTCAGAAGTCAGGGGGAAAAGAGGGACTGAGAACAGGAGTCATGAGACAAGGCCCTGGAGGAGAAGTCATCTGACCCCTCTGAGCCTTAGTTTTCTGGCAAAATGGAAGGGTTGGACCAGAAGATGTGTAAGGTCTCCTCCAACTCTAAACCAAGAAACCAGATACTGGATACTAGACTGTGGAGCCAGGATACTTTATAAAGCCACTTCGTATTTGTTATTCTGAGGAATCATCACAGATCCACAGTGGAGCTCCTGTTTTACAGATAAGGAGACTGAGACCCAGAGAGTGTAAGTGGCTTCCTCAGCTTTGCTCAATTTAAATGGCGGAACCTGGACTTAGGACTCAAAACCAGGCATCCTGACTTCATTCCAAGTTTTCCCACTAGACTTCTGCTGTCACCAATTCAGCCTATTGCTTTATTTAATCATGTTATTAAAGTCTGTGCGAAGGTCATACATTCCAAATCTATCTGCTTCTCTAAGCTAAAATAAGCTTAAAAACAGTGCCATGCAGGTATACTGCAACAGAAAACAATGAAATAAGTTTGGATTCTATTTGTATTATTACTATAAAGAGGCAAAAGTACTTTTCTAAACATTGCCTCTTGAATCTCAAATCTCCCCACAAGAGGTGGACAGAAACAAGTACTCTTAGAGCCATTTTAAAGAGAGAGAAATGAAGGCAGAACAATGAAACCAGTTGCCTAAGCTTTCTCAGTCAAGTGAACACTGATTCCAGATGCCTGACATTTCCATTTTCTTTTTTCCCCCGTCTAAATGCATGCTCTATGCACAAACATCATGTTTCATGTTCTCATACCCAAACATAGCTGTCACAAGATGGTGGCCCCAGAAACTGCAGTGGGAGAATCTGGGAAGTATCTGTAAGGAAATAGGTAGAAGAGGTCTTAATGGAATAATCCTGTGGATTCCCCTAGGTTCTGGTAACAAAGGAGAGGATCTTTACCTTCCATTCAGAACATAATTGGATTTAAATATTTTGCCAGCTTGAGTAAATCTTTTCAAATTTTTGCTTCTTCTAAAGAACAGGTACTTATCTAGAGTTTAATTGCAAATATAGTCTGGTTCTGCATGGATAAAATGCAAAAATGTCAAGGGCAGTTAGCTAGAGTCAGAGCACAAGAAAAGAACAGCTGCTTCCTCCTCCCCAACCAGGTTTTAATAGTCATAACTCACAGGTAGCAAAAGACTAAGAAAGTAAGTTAGTGTTGTGGTTAAGAGTGTGGGCATGGAACTGTGTTTGGATCTTAGCTACATTAGTTACTAAACTTGTGACCTTGAGAGAATTATTTCTCAGGTCAGTTTTCTCATCTCTGAAATGTGAATAATAATGGAAACTACTTCCTATCATAGATTAGTTGTGAGGGTTAACTGAGTAAGTTAATACCTGCAAAGTGCTTTCAGTGGCACCTGGGAAATAGTAGGAACTTAACAAATGTTAGCTATTACTGTTACTGTTATTAGTGAGGGGGAAACAGGTAAGCACTTTGATTTAATTTAAACCTAGCGCTATATAATGGAATTCTAACATAAGTAAGGAACATAGATTATCAACTGAAAAGTTCTATGTATATGGTGGTCCAAACTGAGAGGTCAAGTTGTAGGTGGGCTGGGAAACAGCCAGACAATTCAGAGAACCAGACATAGAAAATAAGGCAAGGAAATGGATAATGCAAATAACCTACTGCAGGATTAGTAACCTAGTCTACTATCATGTCCACCATCTAAAGTAATGATATAGTGACAAATGACCAAAGGCTTCTTGAAATCCTGAACGAGAGAAATCAGTTTTAACACACTGCAGAAATACAGTTTGCTCACAAATAGGTTGTATAGATATGGGAAGGACAATTTCCCCATAACAAATAAATGTCTACTCTGGTTTATACATCGATCTCTAATATGTATAGTGTGAGGCAGAGCAGATCCTACCTAGTTAATTCTGCATGAAGTATAAAGCCCTGAAGCTGCCGATACTGATCCCTTGTGTTTTGGGAATTCCCAGATCGGTATACCTTGTGGAATCTGGATATTGAAGTCATTATACCTTTTCCTAGTATATCTGTCATTAGATATTAAAGCTTAAATAGAGAACAATTCCTATTTCAATCTCCCCAATGTCCTGTTGTTCCTCTTTCTCTGCTTATGAGGAAAGGCAAGAATGCTCTAGATAACATTATAAAAGAGCTGAGGTTATGCAAGACCATCCTAAAGACATGCATTCTAGTTCAATGGAGGCCTTCCTAAAGGTGGCAAGTAGCTGCAAAATCTGGAAATGATGGGATGTGATTAAAACAAGAATTTCTCAGAAGTAACTATGTGATTCTCATGCACAAAGTCTTATAATGTTCAATTGAACTCCCCTTTTCCTACTACCAAAGTTGATTCCTGTACCACATGAGGAGTTATATTTTTTTGCCACCTTTCACTGATTTTCATCTCAAAAATGATTTTCCAGAGTATACCTAGCTTGCCATGAATGTCTCTTATTTTTAGCAGTTCCCCCGCAGAAAATCCATTCTCTAGGAGGTAGAAATTCCCACTACTGACAAGTCAAAGAAAGGTGGTAGAAGACTGAGGACAGTTCCAAAAGCAGTGGCCAATGGCTGAGCAGGGCAGTGTCCATAGAGAAGAGGCAGAGCTTCGCAGGCAACTGGTGTGGTAGAGTAACACTAACATAGCCAAGCTTGAGAAAGTTTGGGATCCAGGAGAGCGTGGTGCCCCATTTATGGACTTTTGAAGCCTACCTGCTGGGCTCTATTCCTGGCTCTGCCATTTACTGCAGCATGACCCTGGGCGAGGTACTCTCTATATCTTAATTTCCCATCTGAAAATGTGCTTTCACCACAAAAGTTGGTTATGATGATGGAATGAGTATAATTGTGGGCCTGACACACAGTAGACATGATCTTAGGGCTGACTGTGACATAATCGTCCCTCTTTGGTCTCATCTTGCACTAAGCATTTCTGCTTCAGCTCACCTGGAGATGTCCTGGCAGAGGTTCCTTCCCGAGTCCTGGCTTCCTTCAGCAATAGTATTGCCCTTCTGCCCTAGTGCTTGACTTTTTCTTTCCCTCTCTTTGTACTACCTTTCTCTCTTCCCTTCTCTTTTCTGTGCATTTCTCTTTGTGTCATCTACCGGCTTTGCGATATAGGTGAGGATTAATGATGAACTTGACATATGTTTTTAATTTTATGGGTTCAGTGATTGATATGTCATATATGTCACATATATTTGTTGATTTGGTTTTATAATTCAAAAGAATTGTAAGGAATCAGGAATATGTGTTCTATTTTTCTCAGTATTAAGTGGTAGATAGCACAGTACTTCATGCTGTGTGAATATTTGCATCTCAGAAGTATTAGTATTTGAAACTTGCAAAAATGGTGTTTGGAAAAAAGCTATTTTGAATGACATCTACCATTCAAAAATAGCTACCTTCTAATTTTGAGGAAGAAAACAACTTTTGAAACTGAGCACCACTGAAAAGTTTTATTCATGTTATACCTAAAGCAAAAGTAATAGTTGAAATAAAATGTTAGCAACAAAAAGCTACATTTCTATATATTCATCAAGGAGGTTGTCATAAGGAGTGGAATAAGTATAATTTCTTAGAGCTGAAATTAAAATTGGTCTGTTCTCCTTTAGCCAGATATTGGTGTTGGAACTATGTAACCCATTGCTTAACAGTATGAGGCACCCACCAGGCTAATATATGGGATATGGAATGTTAAGGCCAATCAAGTGATCTAATTGTTTCAACAGTGCTAGAGGATTTATAATAGTCTCCAAGTTCTGGGCTCTGCTAGCCTGAACCTCCCTTTTCCCACCTCTACCCCCTGCTTGCTTCTCTCCCTCCAAGCAATTATATATTCTTTTGTGTTTTCCAGGTTTAAGTCATGTAGGAAGCAGTTGAAGTGGGGGCCTGGGTTCAAGTTTTAGGGCAAGAATACATAGAAAAAGTAGTGGGAGTCTTTTGGTAACTACCCTTTTGTAATTACATTTTGTAAAACCACTGCTGGGCTAGGAGAGAGCCCAGCCTTGACTTTGGGGAGGTTGATGGGAAGGTGTGTGCTTCTCAGGCTGGGGTGGAACTGTGCATGGGGAGAGCCCCCGGAGAGCACTACCAGTCCTCACCTACTGAAATACCTTCGTTAGCCCCTCAGACTTGCTCACTGACATTAACCTGGATGTCATATTAAAAATCCACTTCAACAGTGTGTGGATAAATGAACTTAGACAACAGCATACACAGCACCCGCCCCCCATTTCATTATTCCAAGCCCTGAAGATGCAGAGGGGAGTGTGATTGATGAGGGATGCCAAGCTCTATATAACAGTCATTTATGCAGAGCGGGTGATTGTGTCCCAATAACATTGCACTGTTTGATTCTGTAAAAAGTGAGGCACTTTTTTTTTTCCTTCCCCAGTACATCGGAGTTGCTGATTTTTATAATCATTAAAAAAACATATCAGCTTTCTGGTAGGCAGGAAGATTTCTGGCTTGAGTTTTAAAAACGTGGGGAGAGGATTGGAAGGGAAAGAGGGTTTTATCTCAGCCTTTAGGGAGGAGTTAATGTTTGCCAAACTATTAAGAAGTTGAAGTGCAAAATCCTTGGGTGTGAGGTTAGTGTTATTGCCCTGGCTTTATGAACTGGAGTACAGAGTACTTAAGAGTTGGATGGCAGGCAAGTAAATCAGTTGGGATTGGATTGCATGGAGTGAGGTGGACTTTATCTATGTCCTATGATTAAGAAGAGGAAAGGGGATGGTTCCTGTTGACAGGGAGATGGCCAGGAGAAAAGATGTAAGGAAGAAAGATGCCAGACTGGTAGCCATGCCTGGTGGAATATTATAGTCATAGTTTCCCTTCAAGGTAGAATCTGCTGGGTGAAGGACCAGGAGATCTTGGGATGTGGCCACATGTTTCTATCTGTCAGTCTTCAGAATTCATCCATTGGCACTTTCTTGATCTGGGGTGAACCTTGGATGCAGGGTTGGCTTTTTTGAGGGGTGGACAGTAGGAGGTGAGCTTCCGATTCTCTTCTGTATTCTAATCCATTTTTCCTAGTTGATCTTACTTCTACATAAGCCACACTTTCCTCTAGAAAATCATATGATAGCCTTGTGGAGGATTAAGTAAGGTACAGAAGTGACATCACTCAGATCCTTGAGAAATTTCTCTCCTTGAAAAATTTCCATCCTAGGAACAGTTTGCAGAGAGTTTTAATGACTATTACCTGGGATCAGAGAACAACCAATGTCAAAACACCTAAGTCCTCTTGGGCTGGCCCTTTGGGCACCATAGAAAGAAAGGGTGGAGGCAGCAGTGGGTCCAGCTCAGGCACTCTCCACTCTCAGGACCTTCTCACTCTCCTTCACACAAGGGGAGGTGTGTAGTGAGGGTCCAGTAATTAGCACTTACACAATGTCTGGCAAAACCAAGTTCAGACAAGGACTTGAGATGGCTATAACTTTGTCCTGTTTTTTAACACAAGACCACCCACTTTCCAGAAGACAATTAGATTTGTTCTTGAAGATCTGGATCTGGGTCTTAGGCCTGGGTTGAGACACCTGCTTGGTGCTGTGTTTTCTCCTCTCTCCCTTACTCTCACCCAGTGATGAGGGAGTAGAGCAGGGTTAGTGTGTGGAGCTTTAACAGATCGCAAATTCAAGAGGCTCCACACTGATGCCCCTTTTCCCATCTCTGCCCTGGGGAGGGTGGTATTCTTAATAAACCATCCCCATGAAATCCACAAGATGGGAAAAGGGAGAACCCACTTCACTTCCTCTGGTTAAAGGGCTGCTTGACTGTGAGATCTCTATCTTAGCCATTTCCTATATCCAGATTCCATATGATGAGAAGCTTGGATGACTGATCTACATGACTTTGGGAACTTAATTTTAAAAAGCATAAAAACTTTGCCTGGACTGAAAACAAAAAGCAAAACACCTCAGGTGGCAAATGATTTGAAATAATAACTTGAGTTTACCATGTCAGATTTGATGAGCGTGCCTGCGTTCTAATTCCTTGTTATCCGATCCTGGTGTGAAAGTGGGGTGGACTACTTTGTACCTCAGGTAGAGTCCACGTAGGAAGCGTGGGAGCTGGGGATGGGCTGAACCGTGTCGTGTGAAAGGAATTGTGCCCTGATTGCCTTAATTATTCGCAAGATTGATTTAGAAAAGTCATTTCCTTCAATCATTCAGATCTGAAGTACTTATCTTTTGAACACCCACCCTCCCATTCATGAAAGCTTTTCTCTTTCCCTCAGAAGCCTACCTCTCCTTCTCCCTTTACACCCACCAGAAGGGCTGCTCCAGGCAAGAGAGAGGTTGGGGGAAGGGGGAGATGCTGTTCTTTTAGGCCTGCAGCAAATTAAAATTACCCAAGAACAACACTGGCTCTCATCCTCCATTGATCAATGTGTACTTATTTTTATAACTAGTTCAATAGCTAGAGAACGTGCATTTTAAAAATCTAGAAAGCAAATGCTTTGCATTTTAATTCAAATATAAGAAGAAACCCTCACTGAAACACTACATTTTTGTATGTATGTGCTTGGCATTGCACATTTCAAATGTAATTTAAAACTCACCATCCAGCCACATCAGCTAAAATCCAAGATCTTGTCCTCAAAATAAAACAGATTCTGGGGCCGGGGATTTAGCTCAGTGGTTTCGCTGCCTGCTGCGCAAATGCAACGTCCCAAGTTCGATCCCCGGTTCCAAAACAAAAACAAACCCAAAACCAAACAAACAGATTCTGACACACCTCTCACGCTGAGATGGTTTTCTTTGTCTTTCAATCAACTAGTTAGCACTTCTGGTATCAAAAGAAGCTCCTATCCTCATACCTGAATAGAGAATCAGCAAATTTCTAAAATCCTTCTCACCTTAGGCCAGGTCTCCCTCAGCTTTCTTGTTTCAACAAGTCATTGTTTTACAGCTTGGGCATGAAGTGTGGTTAAGTCAGGTGGATGTTTAGCTAGCACACACTAGGATAGCCATGGTCACTGTAAATATTAAATTTCCCCACTGGCTAGTAAATAACTATGTTTTGAGTTCCTTGGGTGCCCCTTCCTCCCCTCTCCTGGGACCACCTGGACCATCCCTGTGAGGTAGCAAGTGAATGGTTCACACCTGGCACAGCTGGGGCCTTCATGGAAACTGGCTTATTTTTCAACCCCCGTTTCCTTCCAGTTGTTGCTAATTTGAGCATTACCCCTGGCTTGCATTCATCATGTTGAAAATGACTGATTATACATCTATCTTTCCCACTATTTCAGGCAAACTCTTAAATTTTATGGTGATATCAATAGTTCTTTGCTACTTGGGTAGAGAAAGAGCCACTAATTAGGCATTACTCCCAGGGATTTATCTCAGTCAATGCACTTAGCTGCTTTCCTCTTACTCAACCGGGGTTTGATCCCTAGGGACACAGGCATTTATTCAACAATTTAGAACAGTTAATTAAAATTTTAAGGCCTCTGTAAATACAGTTCTTTCTCTGTAGGACCAGAGCAATTGGCATTCATGATAGGAGAAGTAAAGAACAAGGGTGTATTAAAAATGGAGGTGGCCCCATTCCTTCACATCGTGAGGGCCTTCCAAGCATGGGTCCAAAGTGTGAGGCATGAGGGAGGAAGATCCAGAGTGCCTGTGACCTTGGACTTGTTACTCAGCCAAACTCTTGTCCAATGCTAATTTCACTTCAAGCTGGGGGTAAATATTTTCCTGGAGCTTTCCTAGCAGAATTCTCCTCGCAAAACCCACAAAGAATCCTGGGTATAGAGATTATTTTTTATGTCTTCCGGACTATGTTTTATAATGCTGCTTTGTTCTATTTTGTTTGCGTACATTTGGAGATTTGAATGAATATGTAGTGTGTAAGTCAAACTACTTAAAGCAATGGAACATTTCCAAATGTGAAAAGTTACATGACTAGAAGTTAAGTAATGACAATAAGAGTGGCCATGGTTTATTAGCAGTGATCTATATTATTAAGATTTCATAAGAATAGGAGGGAATGTTATGGCAGAGCAAAACATGGCCCTAACTTCTGAAAGCAACTTGGTTTATTGATAGAACTTTGGTTCTATCAACCTATCCAAAGGAAAAGACTGTAGCAATTCATGCTGTATTTTCAAACTGGAGTAACTTAGGGATCCTTTCAAAGCAAAAAGTCCCCTGGATTCTTAGTGTTAATCTGAAATTAATTACTTAATTAGGTACTTAAATAACCAAAACAAAAAGGAGACAAACTCTTCATGGTTAAAGCTCTTACACAATTCTAAAAGAAATTTACTAATGAAATTAAAAAAGAGAAAAATTAATATATTATTGTAATATTGACAGATGAGGTTTTGCTGAGAATAGATTGCCTCTTACAATGGAAATATGGTGTTGCCTGCTATGATACACATTCTTTTGAATTCAGCATTTCTTTACCACTGTGAGCTTTTGGAACTTAGCCCTTCTAACCTCATTTATTCCATTCAAACTCCTACTGTGAGCACATCATTTCTATACCCAGGCTTCTTTCTTTTTTGGATTTTAAGTTCAAGTAATATTATTTGGTGATGATGTGATTATAAATACAGAGGCACACACAGACTTTGAAATCACATGGCATAGCTTGGTAAAATAACTAATAGTTATCAAGTGTTTACTGTGCACCAGACACTGCTCCAAGTGCTTTATGTCTTTTAATTCACATATCCCTATCACCCTGAGAAATTGCCCCATTACAGATAAGGAAGTGGGCTCTGAGATTTTCCAAGCTTACTCAGTGAGTAAGCAGCAAACTCAGGATGCAATTCTGTACCAGAATCAATCTCTTAGCTACTGTGCTTATTTTAATTTGTCATAAGATATAATAAAAACAAAAAAATTCTACCAGAGAGCTCTTAGAACCTATCAGAAATCAGTTGTAAGATTGAGAAATAATCATTCAATTCTCTTAAACATTTCATTATTCCCAGGATTATTACAACATAGCATTCTCTAATTCTTTTTTTTGTACCAGGGATCAAACTTGGGTCCTTGTGCTCGCAAGGCAGGTGGCAGAAGCACTAAGCTAAATCCCCAGCCGGTTCTCTAATTCTTTAAAGCACAAAAATATGTCCTGAACTATCCACAGTTATCTCAATTGCCATCAGGTCTTTTCTAAGGGGATAGCATTAAATTAGATAATTGGCATAAAAGCCTTGGTAGCAATAGAGATAGTAAAAGATATGTCATGCAGCCACCCTGAAGTGTGAATGTTGATATGGTTTTAACAAGGGTAATAAAGCATAGACAGACAGAGGAATAAGGATGAGAATGAGTGATCTGGGGCGACTAGGGTAAGCTGTGAGAGACAGGGATTATTGACTAGACACTCGAAAAAGAAGGCTGGGTGCAGAAACTCACTCAAATCTATCCTGTGCTGGGGGTGGCAACTGGCAAAAAGTTCTAGAAACAATGATTAGAACTTGTAACTAATCTAGACTTTAATGGAATGTTTCAAGAAATCTGCAAGTAGCAGAGTGGGAAGGTCAAAGACGAAGACAGAGAAAATCATTTGAGCCTTTTGCCCTTGGGTTTATCTGCAATACCTAAACACTGTATCATTTAGGTATTTGCTCAAGTTTATTTCTCAGTTGTCTGTGTCTTCAACAGGCTCATCTTGTCATTTCTATTTACCTGTCTTAGATTATAAATGAAGACAAAGTGGAGAATGTCAAGCCTACTCTACAAAACCCCCGAAAGACATGCTAAAGCATTTCTGGATGACCCATCAAATTTAATTATTTCATGAGCACCTATATTAGCATTTCTGTTAATTGTGGATGGATGGGAGGACGAATAACTTAGAGTCCCTGCTTGCCAGAAATCTCACAGGGTAGATGATCAGTGGTACACAGGAATGGAACAGATAGTTTGGTCTGCGACTGTTAGCATGGTAGCTAAGGTCTTGGGTGTAAAACAGATCCTATTCCAATCTCAATTCTACTGGCTACTGTCTGGGTGTGCATGGGCAAGCGAACCTCATTTTTCTTATCTATAAATGGTGGTAATAATAGTATTTGCATCACAGAGCTATTGTCAAGACTAAATGAGATGATACCCGTACAGTGCTTAGCACTTCTGTGCATAGAATTTAGCTCATCAGATGTGAACCTGCGGCTGCTGAGGCTCCGCTGACAAAAACCATGTCTGAACAAAGGTGTGCTTTCTAAAATATTTGATTATGCCTGAGTCTCTGCAGGGTCCTGTATTGGAAGGTAAGGAGAGAAGCCAAGCAGAGGCGGCACTAATTTGGTATTGCCTGGGGGAATGTGTGCGTGTACTACTGCCCTCTACTGGAGACACTTCTAAGAGATTTCTAAGAAATGCCCAAACTATTCAGTACTCCCTTGTCCCAACATCCTAGGTTTATAAAGAAGAGTCTTTTTCATAGAGGGCTTCACAGCCTGTCTGTGATAATTTCCCCCTTTTTCCAATACTTGGGAGGCACAGGAAATCCTATTGTCTTCCAGGATAGCCCTTCACCTGCTTTTAACTAATATGGAGCCTAGGCAAGTATTGATTTTTCTGCTTTTCTCTGACTGAACTCATCAGTCATTTTATATTACTGGAGAGTCCATTAGCAATAAAAATAAAGGATGGAAGTTTCAGAACCCATTAGAGAAACTTACTCTCTGTATCTTTGGGACAAGGGAAACAATTAAAAGCACGTCATCTTATAAACATTCTAATAGAGTTATTAGAAAAGTGAATAAATGAAGGCTGCAGTTATCAAGGGATGAAATGAAATTCTCCTTACTAGTCAACTAGAAGGGAGTGTTCTGACATTTCCACCAGATTGCGGTACGTTGGTGGGATGAAAAGAAGATTAAACACTAAAATAAAGGGACATTACATGACAGAGGTTCAGCCGTAGGCTCATTCATGGGTGAATTTCAGATCTGCCATCGCAATGACAGATCTAAGACAAGAGGGAGGTGATGTTTAATACAAAAGGGAGAGATAGCAATATAACTTTGAGTGGGAAATTTAAGCAAGTTGAGCATAAACAAATAAACAAACAATATCTTCACATGGTTGGTGCAGACTTGTTCCAGTTGTGTTGATGGTCATTGAAATTCTCTTAATTTCCCAATGAGAAAAGGAGAACGAAGCAAGAAGAAAGCCTGTGAAGTTTGATGTTTGTTAACCTGAGGATGTAACTGTTAATATGGGGTAGGGGGCATCTTTATACTTCTTGGGTTGATCTAAGCTGATGTATGGGAGTGACTGGCATCATTCCTGACGTGTGTTGAACTCAAAGATGTTAATTCTCAATTAGACATAGTGGTGCACACCTGTAATCCAAGCACTCTGGTTGGCTGAGGCAGGAGGATCACAAATACAAACCCAGCCTGGGCAATTTAGCAACTTGGCAAAACCCTGTCTCAAAATAAAAAATTAAAGGACTGTGGATGGTGATTGAGTATATGTTAAGTTTGTCTGATCCTCTTTAGTCCAGAAAGCAATAAATACTTCTGCAAAATCATTTTATAAGTGGCAACATACATATTTTGTTCTCATACTTGATGTTATTTTTACGTACTTTCAAAAACATTAGTTCATAATAGTCATAAGTATAATTTTTAGTATATGTGCTGCCGAAGCGAGCACATAAGTATAATTTTTAATGCTGCAAAAGATCTCATTAGATTTATGACTTTTAGTTTACTTAGCCAATTGTCTAACAAAGACATTAAAGGTTTTTTACCTATAATTTCCTTTAAAAGTTATAAGTAATATCATCACAGTTACATAAACAGATTTTTTCTCTGCTTGAATATTTCTTCTGGATAAATTCTCAGGGCTTGTTTTACAGTTCTTGATGTGTGTGAGACCAGTTATTTTCCCCAAAAGCTATGTTATTTGATGCTGCCAAAAGTAGAGGATAAGACTTCTGTCACTTATTCTTTTTTTTTTTTTTTTTTTGGTACCGGGATTGAACTTGGGACTTTGCACTTGGGAGGCATGTGCCAGAACCACTGAGCTAAATCCCTGGCCCTTCTGTTGCTTATTCTTGATGACCATTCCTGCCTTCAAGTACTCTCCTACCTAGGGTTCCCAAAGGGCCATGGTTTTCTAGCTTTTCATCAACCTCTCTAGCTATTCTTTCTTGGTGTTCTTTGTAGTCTCCTCTGCTTCTACTTTTTACTTCAAAGTTTGTGTCCATTTAGACCTGGGCTGTCTGTGGTTCTCATTTACTTACCTTTGCAATATCTCATTCACTCTCTAGTGGGCTTTAATTACTGGATCATTGGGCACATGGTATCTTCTGCACATTCTCCAAGAGCCATGTGGACATCCTAGTGTCTTTGTCTCTGGTCTTATTCCCTCAAAACTGCTCTCCATAATGGATCCAAAGTAATCTCCCAACATACAAATTGGGTTATGTCATCTTCTGTGAAAAGCACGTCTGGGAATTTCTACTGCTCTTAGGAAATGAGATTCCAAAACAAGGACCCTAAGACTTTTCATGGCCTGATGCCTACCGGTCCCTTTTGCTGCTGTTTCCTACTACATGTTCCTGCCACTCCCTTGTATGGACCATGACTGCCATCTTACCTCTGTGCCTGTCAGCAATCTTCCGCCGTGTGTTACAGACTCTTACTCATCCTTCAGGTCTCAGAGAGGTCTTTTCTGAGCACCAGGCAAATTCAGGTTTCCCCATTAATGTTCTCCTAGTCCCTTCTCCAATGATACCACTTGCTACACTTTCTTGAGGCCTGTTCTCAGGTGCATCCATTCCCCAGAACCTCTAGCCTGCTCATACACAGGCCACACATGCTCCAAAGGCCAGGAGCAGGTGTTGCAGGGAGAGGCTCAGTGAGTTCTGAGGACATCCAGATGAGGCACTGACAGTCTTGATACAGTCTACCATTTACATTGCTCATAGCCATTCATGCTCCATATTAAATTCACTCTTTCCCCTCATGAATTCTTACAAGCTGGTGTTGGTTCACTCCATATCTACCTGGTTGTGTTCAAAGTTCCTTCAAAAAACCTCTTACAATAGATGTGCTGGTGAGACTAGAAACAGTCTCTGATCCTGCCCTGAATCTGTGGTTCATCTTCTCAGAGGAGTTTTTATGGTCTTGGTTGCTTGCTCAGTGGAATAACCCTGGCATTTATCCCCAAGGATCTGAGATTCTGGTCACAATGTTTTTGTTGGGCTCTATTGTCTCTTGTGGTTGTGCCTAAAATTTAAGGAACAGGGAACACAAATCCCCAAAGTGGGTTACTGGGAGTAATGATAAAAGAAGTCACTCTTCCCATGTAATCAAGGTGCTTAAAGTATATTGTGCACCTTGAATACTGACTTTGTCCCTAACCTGGTACTTTAGGTGAGCGTTTTAGAGGCCTTTCCAAAGCTGTCAAGCTGGCAGCCTCCTCATTGTTCTATATATGAAAAGTATCCTGGATCTTGCAGTGGTTGTTAGGTCATTGTTATGCCTCTTTTGCCTTAAAGTGGTCCTTAGGTCTGATGTTACATGTGATGTCTGAAAGTCAGATGCTCTGGAAGCTCTCTGATGGTGGGTGGGTCTGGCCAAAGCGTCGTGGGTAAGAAGGCACACCCTCACCTAGAACATATACCCATCTGTCTCAGTAATGAGAAATTCTCACCCTAGAGTGAAAGGAATCTGATATAATCAACTTGCACTATGTGACTGCTTTGTCTTCTCAAATGATGGCATCACGAAAAGCTCTGGGGGTTGGTTTCTGCTGCTAACAGATAAGACATCCACAGTAGCAGTAGCTAGATCATTAAGGGTGCTTGATCTTTCCACCTTCTTCCTGCTAATTGCTCTCTCTTCAATCTTTCAGATACCTGAGCATAAACAGACAGAGACCCATTTGCTAATGAAACATCTCCAGTGACCTTTTTCACAAACTAGATGCTCTTATTTCCTGCTTTCTTTTCAAAGAGTAATTTTCCCAGATGTGTTTGGATCACGCTGTACTTCAAACAGACTACAATAGAAAGCTTGGATCAAAGCAAAACTAAAACTAAAACATTAAAAGGAAGCGGTGGGAGATCCTACCTTGAAAGAATGGGCTCCTGTGGAAGACAGGGGTGTGGGGGAGGGAGAAGAGGAAGCTGAACCAAGAACTTAGCTCTATTTAGTCACTAATCTGATGCAGGCAACGTTTCTGAAGATCCATTTTTGAAAAAGAAGGTAGTACCACCTTATTTCTCTCTAACAGTGGTTGTGTAATAATCTGAAGTTAATAAGCCACTAGAACATGTCCCATTTTCTCCATATTTCCAATGCCTGAATCTGTGTCCTGCTCAAAGTCCTGAACAAATTTGTATTTGTTGAAAGAATGCATAAAAAAATGAATGAAGTCTTAATAGATAAAGGATGCTTTATAAAAATCATTGGAATAGCAAAATCATCCAACCCATTTAACCCACAGGCTGGTTTGCAGACCTTTGTTTAGACACAGCATTTCAAGGGCGTGCTTGTTGATAAGGGGAAGTGTGGTTCTAGATGAATAATGCCTTTTCACAGTGACTGAGTCACCTCACACCCTTCAACCTCATCTGATAATGGTCCTCTGCAGATCTGCCCTTTTGATGGGGATTCCCCTGGGCTATCACCTCTTGTCTGACCCTGTGTGCTGTGGTGTCAAGCACTGGGTTGCCAGGCCCCAAATGTAAGCACAGCAGGAGGAAGTGGGGGAATCACAAGGGCAGGCTTATAGCAGTGAAACTTCTTGACCATGTGCATTTGTGAGGATATCATGCACATTTTACCTTGGATGGTACTTTTTTATGCTGACAGGAAAACAAAGCTGGGGAATAATGGAAAAGGTGACCGCTAAGCTAAATACTGAGAAAGAAAATACTTGGTTTCAATGAAATGCTGTCATGAAATATCTTGGTTTGGCCCACACATTTGCCTCCTCTTCCCACCCACAAAGGTTATCCTCTAATGTGTTTTCTTTAGGGGGGATGTGTGTGTAACACTGTAAGCTTCAGCTGTCTCTCCCAAGCTGCCTGCTTCTACCTGCCCCTCCACTCCCAAAGGAGACATCGTGTAACAAATGGGGCTCATTACAGCACCTAAGCCTCAACATAACAAGACTGTCTTTATCTTTGGCCAGATAAAAACATTTATCTAGGGCTTTCTCCCTCAAGACTATTTAAAGCAAAAGCAGTGGAGACCCAATAGAAGTTCATTTTCAAAATTGCTAAGTAAAAGGTAAGTGAAAATCAGTATGCTAAATGTCCCTTAAAATATATGAAGGAAATCAATCTTTGATCAACCAGAAGAAAAGTTGAGTGTGCAGTGGAAAGTGCCCTGCAGGAAGTTCACCTGCTCTATGTTGAACAACCAGCTCTGTGGAGCTGTGTGAGCCTGGTAAGTCTTGTGGCCTTCTTGGGCTTGTTCTCTCTCTCTCTCTCTCTCTTTCTGTTTTTGTTAGTTTTTTGTTTTGTTTTGTTTTGCTCCTGGGGAATGAACCCAAGGATTTACACTGAGCCACATTCCTAGCCCTTTTTTATTTTGAGACCAAGTCTCACAGTGTCTCTGAGTTGCCCAGGATAGGCTCAACTTTGTGATTCTCCTGCCTCAGCCTCCCAAAGTGCTGAGATTACAGCTGTGCCCCAACACATATTGTTCTCCTCTATTGAGTATGTGGTTTGACCTTTTAACCTGCCCCCCCTTCAAATGAGATCCTTTGAGAGAGGAAAAGTAATGGATATGAACAATATTACCGTGGGTCTTCTCTGGTTGAGTGAGGCAGGAGCAAGGTCAGAGGAACCCATTCCCAGCAGCCCCTGGAGCATGTCTCAGGAACCCTAAGGCTCCAGCTGGAAAAGACTTTTAACTCTGGGATTTTATAATCAACCATACCCTCTAAAAAAGTTGTTTAGTTTTACTTGTGAAAGAAAAGATAGACTTTTCTGGTGAGAAGAAACAAGAGTTCAGGAATATCCATTGCAGCCAGTTTCCCAACTAATCCTGTATTAATTATGAGATGCACTAACTTGGGTATGAATCTCATCCTTTAAAGCACTCCTATAGCCTTGACTTGGGATATTCAATTACAGTGAAAAGAAGGTCCTGAATCATTAACCTTTGTAGGTCAGCTGGTCCAATGGCCAGTATTTATTTCTCTTACAAACTGCTTTTTGAGAAGCTCTCAAAACAAAAGAAAGGAGAAAGGGAAATGGTCATGAGAGGGAAGGTTTACATCTACGGCATTTGAGGAAATTATCAGGCTAGACTGCAGTCACCACCTTATACCTCATTAATAGAAATAACACAGGAACCCAGGTTTAAGGGAGTTTCCCACCTATGAACCCAGTACCAACACCCCTTCAGCCCCAGGAGACAGGCAGTCTCTTCTGGGCTGCAGTCAGCTGCAGTGTACCTCATTATGATGTTCAAATACTCTGAGTTCATGGGAAATATGGCCTGTGCTGTTTCCAAGTCCTACTAGTTGCATCTAAAAGCTAAGCTAAATATAAATACCTCCTACCACCAAGCATGGTTCAGTGGGCACTCCAGACACATGTGTTCAGCCAGTGAAAGGAACGCTGAATGGAATTTCTCATCTCTAGATCTGTTTCTGGAGCCCTACTGGTGAAAACCTAGTTTTGCACATCTTTGTGACAATTTACAAATGAAGTCAGAAGCTAGCATAGAAAGTGCGATTGGATTCTGCTCCTATAAGTGTGCTTAAAGCCTGCCAACTCTGGTGATGAGTGTGCGGCTTCTCTGCCCACTCAGAGGGTGGGAGGCCAGGCAGCCGCAGGAGATTATCAAGATTGCCTCACCCTGCCACACCCCTGGGGGCCGTCTTGTGCTGTCTTTCCCCTCCCAGGCTAACAGTACAACACTCTGGCCACCCCTCCACATTGGGAGCTAAGCGTCTTTCCTGTGCTTCCCTTGGAGTTTCCATAGCTGCCTCATGTCCCTGCTGCCGAGACAGGGAAAGCCACGAGGGAGGTCCCCAGTGGAAATATTACCCACTTTCCAGGGTAGCATGACTTCCCTGGAGCTTGTTTATTTCTGATGGCTGTCACTGAGCCAAGGGTACAGCTAAATTAAGAAAGAAGTGGCCTTCTTAGTGTGAGTCAGCTCTTCTGGCTAGAATCAGGGGCAGTAGAGAGCCTGGTTTTGTGTGGGCAATAAGAAAAGTGAAGGAGTGGTGTGTGAATCTTGAGATATTTTGAGATGCCTGCTTTCTCCACTTACCTCCAGGAGCCATATTGGTTCTGCAGGTCTGGAAGGTTCTGCATGTTCTGGAACTTCTGCAGAATGGTACCACAGCTTCTCATGGAATTGACATAGAATCAAGAAACCCAGCAGAAGTCAACTGATTTGACTGATTTGAGATCTGGACCTAAAATTAAATGGAATTTAATCCTATATTTTTGAAAAGTCTGGTTCTAACTTTTCCTCAGCCCACTCCCTGTTTTTCACCTGGGATGGGAAGAATGGGTGTAAATGACCCACTCTTTGTGTGACCTCTGGCTTCCAAAGGGCTGCCTTGAACTGCTTCCTCTTTGAGGCCCCAAATTCCCTGCCACTTCTCTGTACCTGAGGCCTGTCAAGGGGTGGGATCTTCAGCCCAGGGGTGGGGGCCTCAGCCTAGGGGCCATATTGGTCTTCTTGATGCTAGTGACTGCTGCTTAGATTGTATACCCTCTGATCCACTTTTAAAGAAACAAAAGCAGTTGTTAAATAAAAAATGAATTGTTCAAAAATCTGGGATGACTTTAAAAAGAATATGACGACTACAGTTTATCTCTAATATTCTTGCCTCAGTTGGCCCCCATAGTTCCTGTTTCTCCATGTTCTCTGTGCTTCCTATCTGGGCCCTTCTATTCTCTGAAAACTTTCTCCTCTGCTTGGTTATGCTTCTGTCCTCAGCATTGTCTTTCCCTATTACTTCTTAAAATCTTTCATGCATTACTATCTCATTTAATCCCCAAAATTTATTATCCCAGTTTTACTGCGACAGAACTTAAATGAGATCAAAGACTTAGGAACTGGGCAGAGTGACATAAATTAAGTGCCCGATAAATATTTATTAAGGAAAAAATTCATCCTTTATTATTTGTTCCTGTGTTCCTTGTGCAGGTAACTTTTGCGGTTTGGGGTCATATAAAGACCTCTTAGCACAGGCAGCTTTGGACAGTGGTGTTTCTTTGGCTTTTTAATTTTCTAATTCAAATTTCTTTCTAAAGTTTTAGCATACAATGATAGCATGAGTATCACACATCTAAAGTTGCATAACAGAATTAGCTACATGCCCATACCACATCTTACTCTTTCATTTTGTATGTGATACACATCACACACACATGATAGAAATGCTTTGGATAGGTTATAATGCTTATCCTCCAAATTAATCTGTACTAGAAAATATCACCTGGGACTTTCCACTCCATTTTCTGCTACACAGCCCAGCCATGCACATGTCTGTCTGCAGACACATTGCTCAGTGATTATAACTTATCCAACTTCCCCTTATCAGTGTGATCTTAATTCAGCCTGTTGCTCTCCAAAGCTTCTGTCTGTCCATTTGGTACCATTTCCTTTGGAAGGTTCCCCTTCCATCCTCTGGGCTCATCCCTGGCAGTCCTGCTGCTTGGGTGCTGCTCTTCCTGCAATCCACTTGTTTCCACCTACCTACAAGAGTTCATTCACTCAGCAGAACACGTCTTGTGTCCTCTGTTTCATTCTACAAATGCTAATTGATCAGCCCACTGCCTACTGTACAGCAGGCCTTAATGCAAAGGAAACATGAATGAGGAAAAAGCAGATGTCTTTGCCCCAAAGCATAGTCTCCTGAAGGACACACGTATCAATCAAAGGGTCAGACTGGCTCAGTGAGCCTGCTGAAGTAAGTTGTTCCTGGGTGCTATGAGAGTGTATTATGGTGGCCTGGTGCAGTCTAGATGAGTAAGGCAAGGCTTCTCCCATAACCAAGATCTGGGGAGGATTTGCAGTGAACCAGGTAAATATGGGAAGGTTCAGGGAAAATGGAAGAGTAAATGCAAAGGGCCTGAAGTGAAAGTGAGCATGATACCTTCAAAGAAGTAATGAGAGGTCATAGTGGCTGAGCTCAGGGAGTGAGCCTGGTGGGAATCACACCAGGGAGGGCCTTGGGATCTGTGTTCCTGGTTCTGATCCTTTCCCCATGAGCGAAGAGAAGATTTTTGGAAACATATCAGCAAATATGACCTAATTTGTGCTTTTTACAAAAGTCAGTTCAACTAAAATGTAGAGACTGGATTAGATGACCTTAGGTTTTTGGCTTGTACTGTTTTCTGTAAAAAGAACAGAGGATGAGGACTGTTTAGGGAAGGTCATCATTCAGGATGGTTACAACCAACTGAAGGTGCCTTTGTCAGTCAGCTTTCCAGTCCTGTGACAAAATCCTTGAGAAACTTAAAGAAAGGTTTGTTTCAGTTCACAGTTTCAGCTTCAGTCTATGATCTCTTGTCTCTGTGGTTTCTGGGCCAGTGATGAGGCACAGCACCCTGCTGTGGTGGAGCAGTTACTCACTTCGTGGAGACTGGACAAGAGAGAGCTCGAGGAAGGGGCCAGAGACAAGATACACCCTCCAGGGCACACCCGTACCTCCTCCAACTAGGCCTCACTTCATACAGTTTCTATTACCTTCCACTGGTCCATTCAATTAAGAACCCACCAATGGACTGATCCTTTCCTGAGATCAGAGCCCTCATGATCCAATCACTTCACAAAAGCTGCACCTTTGAGCACTGCTGCACTGGGGACCAAGCCTACTGCACATGAGCCCTTAGGGGGAAGTTCAGATCCAAGCCATAACAATGCCTTTGAGGCAGTCACATGGATGTTGAGTGGACATATGCATTTATGTAGTTGGAGTTCTAAAAAAGTCCTCTGTGAGTTAGTTATAAAGGGCACCAGGATTAGTCTTCAGTGAATTCTGACATAGAGGAGGACTGTTAGCTGAGGATATTAGGAAACCAGGAGAGTATAGTATACCGGGGGCTAAATTATGAGTCTTTCAAATGCATGGTACTGAAATCCATCTTTGATAGATGTAAGCCATAAAGAAGGTATTGGTTCTTATAACCCCAAATCAGGACTAGTCAGATATGACTTGATCCAAGTCATGGATCCTGAGACCTGCCTCTCTCCCTCTGTCTCTCAATTCTGCCTTCTTCTAGAAAGGCTTTTCTGTCAGGTAAGTTCTGTGGTGGTCTGATCAGGTCACCAGGAGAAGCTTCAGGTTTACATCCTATCCCAGTTTAAGAAAGCCTTTCTCTTCTGTTTGTTTTAGCAAAACACCAGTTATACTATAATTGCCACAGTGTTGTTAGATGCTCATCAGTGAGCCAGGGGTTGACATCAGCCTTAAGCTTGCTACCTAGACTGGAAGTTGTGGGAAGAATGGTCTCTCAAAAGAAAACCAGGGTGCTGTTACCTGAGGAAACAGAGAAGAAGCCCACAAGCAAAATCCAGATGCTGTACAAATGCCAGAGGAACAAAAATTCTAAGGAAAGTATACTCGAGTATGATATACTGTTAAGTGATCGAGAATAAAATAGGGACCAAAATGTCTTTTGAATTTGAGCCCCTGGAAGTCACTGGTGACTTCTGACCCACACAAATATCTCCACCACAAACTTTGGTGTGGTAGGAATCATAATGCAAGTAGAATTGGCCATGAGAACCCAGGAGAGAAAAAATCTCTTAGAACTGAAACAATTGAGGAGAGCGCCTAGTAAGAGGAAGCACTCAAGTTGGGCCATGAAAGGTGGATAATATTTAAATAACCAAAGCCCAAGAAGTGGAAGGAGGAAAGGCCCAGATAATTATAGCATGAGTGAAATATGATGGCAGGAGCATTTGGAGGGTTCACTGATGGCTGAACAGTTTGCATTGGGTCTGAAAGCTAGGGACCAAATGTGAACGCTGCCTGAAGAGAAGGACTCTATCCAATTTCCAAGTCACTCAACTGTAACCTGCATTCCCCAGGGCACCACTGCACATATAAAGGAGGGATAGCTGTCACTGTAGTGGATCAAGTCAGATCCCCTGAAAATCACCTTCCCTGCCCTACCCTTCCATTTGAAGGACTCCTGGGCATTGCACATACCAACTTGAGCTAGCAGCTTCTTTCTTCTCTTTCTGGTTTCACTCACTGTCTGTCCTCTGCTTTTTTTGTGGCCTCCTGGGCCTGCAATCCTGTTGACAGCACTCAGAGCTGAGGAGCATTTGGCTACTTTGCCTTCTCAATAACTGCAAAAGAGGGTACCCTGTGTCCAATGATGATAATCTCTGGCATTGCAGCTCAGTGTTTGTCAGCTTTCACTTTACTTTCTTCTCATCTTCCCTTCACCTTCTATCCCAGGAAGCTGGCAGTAGAAGGAATGGTAGGAATGAGGGATTTGGTGTGAAAGACAACTTAGGTGACTGCACTGTAGTATATTCAATTATCCTCTAACCATTGTGCCCAGAGTAAGCCTGAGCATCCTGGATTTCTAAGCCTTATGAG
This sequence comes from Heterocephalus glaber, assembly GCF_000247695.1. The sequence goes on along the minus strand of NW_004624799.1, from coordinate 3,792,970 downwards.
TACATTACTCTCCCATTGTCGGTGGGGGAGGAGGGTCCTCCATCCTGGTGGCTAAAAACTAGCACCTATTTATTTAATCCCTATCTTGCTCCAGGCTCTTAGGACCTTCCTGCTCTTGGATCTTATAGACCAAATCCATTTGCCCAGATGGAAAAGTTGCACTATTTAGAACTTAGGTTGATATTTTATCTCCACTTGGGAATTCATATGTAATAACAGCCTTAGTGGAGGTCATTGAGGACATTGGAATAGGTACATGCCATGAACAGATCCAGACTTAGAATTGATTGCAGTTGGCAATGGTTTTTTGATAGCTTTGAAAGAGCAAGGATTGAAAAATAGAGCTGTTAGGAGACTGATAAATCCAGGGAGACAAAGCCTGAACCAGAGGGGTTGAGGTATCTGTGGAAAAATAGGGATAGTTTTTCAAAACACTTCTTTGGGAGGAATCCTGAGAAGGAAAAAGAGGGAGGGAGGGAGGGAGAGAGAGGGAGAGAGAAACAAGGGAGAAGAAGAAGGAGGAGAAAAAGGAGAAGGGAAAGAAAGAGAAAGAGGAGGAGGAAGAAAAGGAAGAGAGGAAGTAAGGAAGGAGGAAGGGAGAAATGGAGGGAGGGAGGGAAAGAAGGAAGGAAGGAAGGAGTTGGAAGTGATTCTATGGAAGATACTTTTGGGAAACAAGAACAGAGGAACTTCAGCATGGTGAAGAGGGCCTAAAAACACATGGCACCCCAGGATAGAGCAACCCTGCCTTAAGAGCAGGAGCTGGGCTGAGAACAGAGCTAAGTTCACTGCAGAAGCCCTGGGCAGGAACAGAGGTGTGAATGTGGACCCAAGACCAGACCCAGGAGTGACCTGGGCTGGAGAAGAGCAGTGCCTGACTGCTGGCATAGTGGTAGAGAGAGGCCCCTGATTGGGGTTGGGAGAAAGCAGCCACTGAACGAGAGCATGATCCAGTTCTGTGCTGGGCAACTTACTGAAGACTCAGACTGCCTATAGCAGTGCCCCAGCGGCATCCGTCTAGGGCAGGGGATGCCTGATGCACTGGATCCACTAAGGATGTTCCATTTACCATCATCTTGACTGATCCTTTCAGGAGCCACTCCCTTGAGAGTCCTGTGTCTCTTTCCCTCTCTCTGACAGGTTTCTTGGTCTTCCATTCATCTTTTCTGATTCATCTCCTTTACAGAAGAGGGGTAGCTTTGCTGGAGCCCTCACGTGTGGAGAACAGCCTTGTTTACCCAGCCTCAGGGCCAGACATTTTAGACCATCAGTGATGGAATCCCTCTAGATGTGCCAGCTCTACTTTGCCATGTGTGATAGAAGACCCCTTCTTTTACTGCGCCATCCAGAAGGGTGAGGTCTCATCCTCATAGTCTTGCTTTCCAGAAAAGCACTGACCCCTGCGTGAAGCTGCCAACTTCATGCAGCAAAGGAGGCTGGGGCTCATGGGCAGCAGGGCCATTCACCTTTGTGCGCTGGCCTTTGACTGCCAGAGGGCTGGCAAGCCTACAGCACTCCTGCCCTAACTCCTGGGAGAAGGACAGGGTAGGGTGCCCCATGATGGGTTTCTGAATCACTGCCAGAAACAAACAAATACATCCTTAAACAAACCATGGTAATTAGGAGGGAACCATAATGACAGTGAAGTTACCTTTCTCCATTCATTCTGCAAGCATTTTTCTGAGGGCTTATTTTTGGTGCAGAGCTATTTTAGGGGCAGGGAGAGCATGTGGGGAAGAGGAAAGGGAATTGGTCCAATGTGCCAGCTTAGGGGGTGGGGGATGGGCTGTGTTAGTGTTTGGTCTGTGGGAGATGAAACGGAGCTCTGCTCCGTGGGCGGTTCTTTGATCTCCCAGTAACTGCTAGAGTAGCAATTAGCATCTTTAATGCTGCGGAGAGTCGCTGAGAAGCCCTTGAGCCTGCTGATTTAGGTTAGTAGATCCAGAAGTGTGTAGTGTGTGTGTGTGTGTGTGTGTGTGAGAGAGAGAGAGAGAGAGAGAGAGAGAGAGAGAGAGAGAGAGAGAGAGGGAGGGAGGGAGGGAGAGGAGTTTATTAAGATGTCTGGTATTTTTTTCTCTAATATATTTTCCCACACTTGAGGGTGATGAGACACTTTCAAAATAAAATTTTGTTGAAAATTGAATCATCTCAGTATTTACACCCTTTACAAAGACTTAAATTTTCAAAAAAAAAAAAAGGAATTCCTAAAATGTGTAAATGCTAAATAAAATAATATATTCAAGTGCCCTTTGCAGACATCCTGTTGGGAGCAGGTCTTTCCTGATAGCCCAGTGGCCAGGGCTGAGCTCTGGAAGCCCACTCACTGAGTTTTTAATTACTGCTGGGCCACTGTAGGAACTTGGCTAAGACCTGGACCCCTTTGAGCTTTGGTTTTCACATCTAGGAGCTGGAGATAGCCTATAACGCCGGGATAAGCTGCCTCGTGAGTTGTTCCTTTGCTTCTCCTTTTTCACAAGAATTAAATGTAAAGTATGGGTATGATATTGGCCCACAGTATGCGTGTAATGAATTATTATTAGAAAGGCTTGAAATCACATAGATATGAGAAAGGAATGCCTTTTTTCTCCTCAAGGGGTGTTGAACAGGGTAAGAGAATACATATCTATCAGAAGCTGCACAATTAAAAAAAATTATTTTAATTGCTGATGATGTAAGAAAATTTTAATTTATTTTAAATTATTGTTAGGAACAGCAGCCCCATACTAAATAAATAAAACAAATGAATTAATATAGACCATCATACTATAATTTGGACAAACTTGGCTGCCTAGCATGAAAAGTTGAGGAAAGACAATTCCTGAACAAGAAAGAGGGCTGGGAGGAGAGTAAGCAAGAGAGTAAAATAGGAGGGGAGAATAAAGGATGTGTCCACCAGCATCATGAGCCAGAGCCCAACACCTTCCCGTAGGGGAGTTTTGACGCTCAGCCTGGATGCCTTTGCCTTCACCTGTCCCCAGTCAGCTGAACCTGGAGAGCTCAGGACCTGTGACCAAACCCCTTCTTCCTCCAATCTGGTCCCATCCAACCCAGTGCAAGAGCCAAGTACACCTGCTTCCTGGGTCTAGTCTCATTTCTGTAGCCACAGCCCTTCAACCACTGGGGGCCTGAATCAGCTCTGCTGAGCTCCACACATCTGCTCTGACCTGCGACTGTACAATCACCCTGCCCCAGGCCCAGTGTCTTTATTTTATTTCATCCTATACCTGTATTTTAATTTGTTTTAATATTTTTGATAACAAAACATTTCAAACAAACAGAAAAGTAGCTAAGCATTAATATTTTGTAATTTGTGTGTGTGTGTGTGTGTGTGTGTGTGTGTGTGTATGTGTGTGATCAGGGCCCCACACATGCTAGGCAAAGCACTCTACAATTGAGCTACACCCAGGCCCACATTTTTTCAAGACATAAAAAAGTAAGAGATAGAATTGAAATCTTCTTTCTTTGTCCTGAGAACTAACTGCTCTCTTCAAGTTGGTTTGTATTTCTTTTTCATGTTTTCATATTTTATGGCATATTCATGGGATCCACGAACAGCAACACATATAGTGCTTTGTAGAGTATTTAAAATGTTTACATAAATAGTGTTTTGCTGTTTCTACCAACACTGTGTTTCCAAGGTTTACCCTATTTTGATGCTTATACCCTAGTTTGTTCATATTTTTTAAATCACTATGCAATTTTCTGTCTAGGAATGTATCATGATGGTTTCAGGTCCCTGACTGATGAATGTTTGGGTTGGTTCCAGTATTTTTCTATGAAGATGTGCCTAAAATAATACTATGCATACCCTTTTGTATACTTGTGTGACAGCATTTCCAGACTGTGTATATTGTATACAAAGTTTCGACTTTCTGGGGATTACTAAACTGCTCTCCAAAATGGTTCCATTCCTACAAGGACTGCATGAGAGTTCTGATTTCCCTACAACCTTGCCAGTGTTCAGTAATGCATGATAAACATTTTGCCACTGTTTAATTGCATTTCTCTGACTGCTGTTAAAGGTGAATATTTCTTCATGTGCTTTTTAACCGTTCATGGCTTCTTCTATGAATTTATCCATTTCCTCTTTGGGATTTACTTTAGCCTGTTTATTTGTAAGATATATTTAAGCACTCTGGGCAGTGGCACTTTGTTGGTTATAGGGATGTCTTAGGAATGAAAGGCAAGAGCAGGGATAATGTTCTTTTCCTCAGCAGACTCAAATAGACTAGCTGGCTCTTTTATGCAGCAGCGAGATAGAAATTAAAACAGAGACTAAAAATCAACCCCAGGATTTTTCAAACAAGTCTTTTATTATTAGGTCATAATAACTATTTTTTTTGTTAAATTATTTTAGTGGTACATTTTAGGTATACAACACAATTACATTTCTCATTGGGAACTTGTACCTTTACATAATGGATCTTGGTTCTTATTTTTTCCCCTGGCCTAGCCCTCCCTTCACCCCCTCCACCCTTCTCTGTTTACAAAGACTTTATTTCCATTTTTTCTATTTCTCATCATTTTTCCTTTCCCTT
>NW_004624799.1:3760321-3783512 GCF_000247695.1 Heterocephalus glaber | reverse complement strand
TCCAGATCCCCTTTTGTTGCCAGTTCAGTGGGTCTAGGTGGTTGAGTATCAGAGTGTTCCATCTCATTTCCCTTTGGGGTTGCTGTAGATGATCTGGAAGTCTGGTTTTGAGACTTATTTATGTGTTTTCTCATTTTGACTGGGGGGGCGGGGGAGTGGGTGCTATTGGCGTCCGTGCGGCTCACCTCCTCTGAGCTGGGAGAGGTGGGGCAGGGGCTGGGAGCGGCAGTAGGGATGGTGGCCCGAAAGCCCCTTCCTCTGGGCCAGGAACGGCGGGACAGAAGGCGGCCCCAAAGCCCTTTCCTCTGGGCTGGGAGCAGCGGGAGGTATGGTGGCCGGGAAGCCCCTTCCTTTGGACCAGGAGCAGTGGGACGGTGGCTCAGAAGCCCCTTCCTCCGGGCCGGGAGTGGTGAAGGTCATAATAACTATTAACTGTGCTGTTTTCTCAGCTTGTGCTACTAAAATTCCTTCTTGTATTTGTAAAGTCTATATAGTTAAGAGCCAGCCCCCTCTTACCCCCTCTTAAGGGTAGTGGACTAAGCAATGTTGCCATTCTGTGGACATAAATTTGCAAACTGCTTCCTAGGCAAGGAAGGTGTTCCCTCCCACCTCTTTTTATAAGCTTGAATGACTCAGAGAGATGGAATCCAATTGTAGCTGTTCTTATTAGGGACACTGAGAAGTGGGCTTTTCTTTTGTCTGCTAATGGAAACATGATAAAGAAGCGTGCACACACCACTTTTCTGAATAGACAGTGAGATGTGTGAATTATTTGCCTTAGTTTTTCCCTGCTTGAACTCCATCTCCGGGGATGGAATGGTGAAGGCTTTGCATAGGTGGCCTCTAGAAGGGCTAATGCCAGTGTTTTAGCTCTTCCTATGGGAAGGGAGAATTGTAAGATTGTGAATATCTGAGCGCCTTGGCATGGAGGATTTTCATTGGATTTGGGATATATAGATTTAAAACATCTCCTCCAGTGTATTAGTTATCTCTTGTTTTTGGTGTACTTTCTTGAATAGGAATGGACGATCTCTCAGTTTGTGCCTATTCACACAGGTCCAGCTACACAGCTTTCCCCCAGAATTCCTTAAACCAATACTTCAGTTTTACTCCTTCCAGAGCCTTAACTAATTAGCCCAGTTACCTGCCACAGCCCATAGGTCTTCATATAGCTTCATTGCCAGTCACTTCTTTGTCCACACAAGGTGGTTGATGACATGTATCATCTGAATCCATTTTCAGAGGGATTTGCCCTTATCACTCCCTTTTTCTGAAACACTTGAGTAGGCCTGGAATGTAGAAATATTTGGTTTTCTTCTTGTACCAACATCCAAAGCAAATCTACCTCCACTATGAACCAAGCTCATGCTGTTCTTTTTTCAACATCTGTTTATACAACTGCCCCCACCCCTGCCACCAAGAAGCTATGGTGCAAACTGAGGGAGGGGTGGGGAGCAAGGTGGCATGGAATCTGAGGAAGTTGTTTGTTCAACATAGTTGTGCCTGCTGGACCTTCGTGAACCTAATCCAAAACATGCTCCTTTCATTTTGTGATTGATTGTTCATGCCTCTCCAGTTTTAGGACTTGTTGAGTCTGATATTTTCCTCTGTTGAGCCACAGATTCAGATGAGAGTTTCCGTCTGGGTCTAAAGGTCTCCTGTTAGCATTTTGCAGAGGATCCATACATTGTCTTTCTCTACTACAGACACTTCTGAGTACCAAGGGATCTTTAAGGTCACATGACCTAAGTGACTGAAGTCTGTACATTCTGCAGAGCCTTTTCTTTCTCTCCTGCTTGGTTAAGTTATAGTAGTTGAGTCTACATCCATTCATCTTTTTCAGGGTTTAGCTGGTGAATTAGATGGGAATATATAACAAGGATCACCATCCTTGTATTCTCAAAATCTTCGAGGGTAGACAGTAATTTTTGCCTCCCTGTCTAGTGCTATGGTCTTGGTCAGGGGATAATTTCCAGGCTTCTACTTGGCTTTCCACACCTCAGTAACTCTTATTCTAAGATAATGAACCAAATTAAATGTGAGATTTCTGTCAACTCTTAAGTATATCCATTCCAAATATACATTTTGGAACCAAGGAAAGGATTACTAGATGGGTCTGTGCATGTCTTGAGCCCACTGTGAGACAACACTGGGCCAGAATATCATTTATTACCTGACAGCTGTTTGTCCCTAGTATTTCTTTTTCCTAAAATATGTTCATGAGCACAAGTGGCCATTGACCTTTCTGAGAATGACTCAGTATATTCTTGCCATGAGGGACAGAGCCTTTCCTCGTGGAGATCTAGCTTCTCTTTTAGTCATGGGTTCTGGATTAGAGAACTGGTTTTGATCTAGGCACTGAACCTGGGGTCGTGTTTCTCTACCAGGCCAGCTGACCCCAGTCTTATGCTCATCTATTATTCTCCTATTCATCTCTTTTGAATATGCTTTTGTTGGTTGCCCATCTATCTTTCCTCTGGGAACAAATATTCCTTAAACCATCTTCATAGACACTTATAAATCAAGCCCCCTGGCTGCTATTTCAACCTTGCTGCCTTGATGGGAATTATGCCCATCTTGTTTTTGATGGTTATATGTTTCCATTTGGTCTCCGTTATTATGGGCTCTCTATTATTTCCATTGCTTTAGGTTGCCGAGCTGTGAAATGGTGTCTGCTGTCATCCATTCTGGCCTATGGAAGAGAGCCAACTTGAGCCCAATGACACTAGTGGCTCCTCACCCATGCATTCTTTTTCACCTTGGTAAGTGGACTGCTGTCCTCCAGGGAGAACTGAGCCCACAGGGTCACCCTGTAAGGTTAGACTTCCTTGAGCCTTTTTATTCCTTCTCCACTGTTTCCCACTGCAATAATAACATCTCCACTTTATTTAAGGTGAACTGTCACATTTTCTAAGATTTTAAAAGACACCTAAGCAGAGTATTAGAATTCACCTAGGGCTTGTGGTAGGTATTCAATTATGTGTCATGTCCTCATACTAATAAACTTTCCCTTATATGACTAGTTTTCATCCACCTTGATCTGCACCCTGAGAATCACACTCTTGCGTCCACTGAGCCCACTCCATTCCTGCTGCTCTTGTGGTAAGATCCTGCAGCAGTTTCGGCCCATTACCTCCTTCCTTGGCAAGCCCTCCTTCTCAGTTTGGTTATGCTGGGATTTGACCCTAAGTATGGATCTAGTGGCCGAGACATAGCAGAAGCAGGTCCTGGAGGTCAAGCATGGCTTTGTAAAGCCCCTGCTTCACAAGGTGCCTGTACAAGAAAGTGAGGGGTGTGTGTGTGTCTTCCTACAGATGCTCCAGGAGAATGTGGATCTCCAAGTTTCTCAACTGCATCTGCCCAGTTATCTTGCCCCAACTCTCAGCATTCCTATCATTCCCCGCCAGGGCACTGACCATGATGCGCGAGAGTGGCCTTGGCTGAGAATCCAGTCTTTTCTGACATTTTGCTGTTCCTGTGATTAAATCTTGTGTCTATTTTTTGGTTGCATCTGCCCACTAGCTGCTGGAGACAAGGCTATTCAGGAGCCCCCTTAATTCTCATATTTTGTATTAGGTTACTGATTAATAAATACAAGCTTGTCATTTTCTCTTGTCATGAGTCAAAGGAACTTAGCAACAACCAATCCATTACCATGGTCTTTATAATTATGTTTCCCCCATACCTCTCAAATGCCTGGAACATTACACCAATTAGTGCAGCCCTTTCTGCTTATATCCATCTCAACCTAGAGTATCATAGGGCAAAGCCTTAATTGACTGTTTTCTATATTGTATCACCCTTAAAATATATTTAAATAAATCATATTTATTTTATAGACCTTTTCAGATTTTTCCATTATCTTCCATTCCTGAGATGGAATGATGTTAATCTGACTCTTCTTCATAGCACTTAATTTTCTTCTGTGAGTGCAACATCTTACTGTGAATTTGACTGTTATCAAATTCTTTTTGGTGGACATCTCCTTTAAGTCTTCCTCTGCAGAGACCCTACAATTCTCGTCTTTTTGTTAATTCCTATGTCATGCTGGTGGTGCAGATTTGTATAGCACTGATAAAGCCTCGGGTTTAGGTTTCTGACTAGTCACGGGTGATTCACTTCATCTGGTGCCCAGATGTTCCTTAGATTTGCAGATGGAAGTGGCTAAGATCCTTCTTCATAGGACAACAACAACAACAACACTCTGTTCCCATGCCTTGCCTCTAAACAGTCTCACCCTCAATTCTTCCATTTTTGTAGAGACACTGTATTAGTCAGCTTTCCTTCCACTGGGGAAAAAATATCTGGAAGTTGTAACTTTTAAGAGGGAGAAATTTACATCTGGGTCAAGGTTCAGAGGTTTCAGTCCATGGTCAGCTGGCTTCAAAGCACAAACCTCATGGAGGAAGAAATCTGCTCAACTCATGGTGGCTGGAAGCAGAGCACAGGGAAGAGCACCAGGGAGAGATGTACCCTTCAAAGGCACAACCCCAGTGAGCTGCCCCCTTGAACTGGGCCCCACCTGACAGTATATTCACCTATAAATATCAGTTATAAGCCGCTGATGTGTAGTATAGCAACCCATGATTCAATCACCTCTCCAAGTGTCCTTAATTCAGTCAAATTGACAATTATGATTAATAGGCTCATACATTAAAATATTAGCCTCAAACCCTGAAGGCCCATGCCTGGGTCTGTGGCCTGAGTCACCTATCCTTCAATCATGCCTCTTTAGGTTTTGATGCCTGCCTTTTCCCCAGCCCTGGAAAATTTCCTTTCTTCAGTTTGATCTCAACTATGCATTAAGTAAATCATTTTTGCTTTATTTGATCCATATTTATAGCTGTTTTTAGCAAGAAGGTAACCCGAACATGTCAGCTACATCAACCATATTTATTGGAAATTATCTAAATTTATTTTCAGAAAGCGTGCTCTTTAGTTCATCATGGAAACAGAATTTGATAGGTACATTTAACAGATGACTTCAAGTATTGTCACCACAATTGCTGGGCAGTTTCTCTCTAAGCTTAGCATGGGATTTCTATTACCTTGCACTCAGTACGCAAGCATTATATTTTTCTTTATGGTGGAACGAAATACTGTTTCTAGTGGAAACAGCTAGTATTTATATATTCCTTATTTCTAAAGGTCACAGGATCTTTAATGTGACAACATCATCTTGTTAGAAGTGACTGTTCAAGTAACAACAATATTATGTTGAGATTTTGCCTGATAATCACGGGACGCTAAAAAATGGTAAAATACAAAAAAGAAAGAATATATGAGTAAAAGCAGTTAAAATTTCCTGATAATCTTGATAAATGGAGAAAGGAAAAAGGAAAACAGGTACGTTTCACTTAGATTTCAGAGAGATGATTTCTGGTTGCATTTGAGTACTCAACCTAAGTCTGCCTCCGGGCACTAGAAAGCGGCGAAGCTGACACCTACACAGCAGATCACAACAGGTTCAGCTGCCTGACAGCACGACAGAGGCCACAAATATATGTACATTTTTTTTTCTTTTCTGTTAGAGATATTCCCAGTGCAGAAGGCAACTGAAAGCACATTTTCACTCATCTGCTGGCAGATATGTCTACAACTGCCAGTCTGCTTTCTGCACACAACATAATTATAGGTCTGTAAGGTGGGACTGGACCACAATATTCCTAGAGGGGTCCAGGGAGACAGGAGAAATAGGTGATGCTTGCAAACGGGGGGAAACTGTCAGTGGAGGCACACTGAGAGTAGAGGTGTGGCCAAAATGGTCACATGCAAGGCAGGAGCTGAGGCAGGCATCCGAGAGGATTGTATGTGATCTTCATTTTAAAATATCAGATGTGTAGTTTTAGGGTTGAGAAGCTAAAAATAGGTAATGTTCCATATAGCCCACTTTCTCTAATTTCTTTTAATTAATTCTCAAGCACCTTGTATTTCCCTACCCTCATGTAAGAGGTACATCAAATACTTGTAAATACCCCAGAAGTAAAATAAAGTAGATAGTTAAAGTTAAAGACTTATATGAATAATATACTAATATTTGTTCTACATGTGTCAAAGAATATTTGTTGCCTTTTGCTTTCATAAGTATTTAAATATGATATTGCAGATGCCTCATATCAGGGGACATTATTGATTATAAATGAAATACAATAAATATATTTTTGAAGGCTTTGTATATTTTATTTAGTTTTATATACAGCATATAAATCATTATCACATGTGTTTAAAATTTTGGAAAGAAATCTCCATGTAAAGCAAAGTAATAAAAACTATACACCATATCATTCTCCTACTACTTTACTTAATGTTCTCCTTGTCAAATTGGGTTGGTTTCAATGGTTTGGTTTATTTTTTCTTGTTCTTTTATTTCTCCTTAAGCTCTTCTGTATTTCTATTTACTATATTCTTGGATTCTTGGATTTTCCATGTGTTAAGTTTTCTTTTTTGGTCAATTTACCTATTTTTTTTCCTCCCTTTCCAATAAGCTTTGCATCCTATGCAGGATTAATAGTTCCATTTTCCAAAAGGTGATTCATTCACAAGAATGAAGCAATCTTAGTACAATTTCTGCTGAGTGTAGCTTTCTGTATGTGAACTTGATTACCAAAAATCTCCAGTTCTTTAGTGACTGCTTAGTGACCTAATATCATACAAGACACATTTATTTCTCCAAGTGGTCACAGAAAAATTCTGCCTCACTAGATCATTAATTGCATTACTCAGGAAACGTTTTGAGTGAGGTCATTAGGTTGCCAAGAGAAAAATTTTCTCTCTACTAACTTTTAGTTTTTCTATCTATACTTTTGTCTTCTTGAAACCTATTTATTCTGTACTCCAGAAGTTTCTTTGGAAGTGTGTTAGGGTGAGCAGAATTTTTTTGGTAACTCTGCACTGAATAATTCTGTTGAATAGGACATAGCTACTGGGTGGGTTGGTGAGAGGGAGAGAGAAGAGCTAGAGCTGACTCCAAGGTTCTGACATGGTGGCTGAGCAGAGTGCTGGCATTTTCAGAAGAAATATAAAAAGAAAACTAAGTTGTGAGGGAAGGATTAATCATGTTTGTTTTATTTATAGCTTTATTGAGGTATAATTAGAATATAATGAATTATATACGTTGAAGATGTAATATCTGATAGGTTTTAACATACATTTATATCCACAAAACCATTAGCACTAACAATATAATGAACATTTCCATTATCCTCAGTGTTTTCTGAAGTTTCTCTGCAATCCATCCCTCCACACCCCCACTCCGTCCGAGTATTAGTTTAGATTTTATAGAATTTTATATAAATGGTGGAGCCCCTCCTTCCTCATCTCTCCCCTGCAGCTGAACATCCCTAATTCTGAAGCTTTTTGAATGTCATCAGTATTACTCTTTTTTTTTTGTTTTTTGTTTTGGCTGTTTTTACTCAGCATTATTTGGAATCCACTTATGTTCTTGTGTGTATTAATAGTTCACTTCCTGTTTTTGCTTAGAAATATTCTATTTTGTGGCTATACTACAGGTTTTTTATCCAATCACTTATTGTTGAATATTTGTGTTGTTTCCAGTTTTGGGCTCTTACAAATAAAGCTGCTATGAACATTTGTGCACAAGTCTTTGTGTAGAGAAATGCTTTTCTTTCTCTTAAGCATCCTTTCATGTAGAATCTGGGTAAATACCTGTCAGTGGAATAGTTGGGGGTTATGATTAGTATGTTTAACTTTTTAAAAACTGCAAAAACAGTTTCCAAGGTAATTGTATTATTTTATGTCATCACCACCAGTGTAAGAGAGCTTCAGTTGCCCTACATCCTTGCCAACATGTGGTATGTTAAGACTTTTTAATTATAGCCATTCTATTGATATCTTATTGTGGTTTTTGTTTGAATTTCCATAGTGACTAATAATGTTAAGCATATTTTACATACTTCTTTCTTTTTTTTTTTTTTTTTGGTACCAGGGATTGAACTTGGAACCTTGCACTTTCAAGGCAGGCAGGAGAACCCCTGAGCTAAATCCCGGCCCAGCATACTCATTTCTCATATGCATATTTTCTTGATAAGATGTTTAAATCTTTGGCCCATTAAAAACTTGAGGTATTCTCCTTCTTATTGAGTTGAAAGAGCTCAATAATAAGATTTTGGTTGGGTATCTTTTGTTGAATATATGTTTTAAAAACATTTTATCCTAGCCTGTGGCTTGTCTTTTGGTTTCCAATAATTTAGTTTTGAACATGGTGAAATGTGCAGTGTCTATGTGACATACAAGTAGAGCTATCCAGGAGGGAGACAAATAGGAAAGTTTAGAGTGCATAGGGGCTAGATTAACATGGAGAAACCATCTGTGTATGAGCCAATTTGTTCATTCATTTCTTCTTCAAATATTTATTGAGCTGCTGTACCTCAGACAAAGGACTACTATCTAGAATATATAAAAAACTGAAAAATATCAGACCCCCAAATTCAAAGACCCAATTCAAAAATGGGCATCTGAAATGAACAGACATTTCTTGAAGAAGTAAAATCAGCAAACAAATATATGAAAAATGTTCAACATCACTCATCATTCGAAAGATGCAGATGAAAACAACACTGAGATTCCACCTCACCCCAGAAAGAATGGCTGCTATCAAGAAATCAACAAATAACAAATGCTGGCAGGGTTGTGGGGAGAAAGGAACCCTGCTCCATTGTTGGTGGGAGTGCAGACTGGTGCAACCACTGTGGAAGTCAGTATGGAGATACCTCAAAGAACTAGGTCTAGAGGTCCCATTTGGCCCAGCTATTCCCCTGCTGGGTATCTTCCCAAAAGAATTAAAAGAATCATACCACAGTGATATATGTGCACCCGTGTTCATAGTGGCACAGTTTGTAATAGCTAAAGCTTGGAAGCAGCCCAAGTGTCCATCAACTGGAAACTGGATAAAGAAAATGTGATTTTTTAATAAAATGGAGTACTACTCAGCCATAAAGAAAGAAAAACTAGAGTCATTTATAGCTAAATGGATGCATATTGAGGCCATACTCTTAAGTGAAATAAATAGGACACACATGTGTAAATACCGAATAGTTTCTCTAGTGTGAGAAACTGATAGTGGAAACAAGGGTTAAAATGATTAAAATTAATAATTGATAATTTGAAATAGAAAAAAAGGTCCAAAGACGAAGGAGTGAAGGGAGGGCAAGGGGAAAGGAAAAGAGGGAAAGGAAAAAGTATGAGAAAAGAAAAAAAAATGGAAATGAAATCCATGTAAATAGGGAAGGGTGGAGGGGGTGAAGGGCGCACAGGAATGGGGGAAAAAATAAGAACCAAGATACATCATGTACAGGTACAAGCACCCAATGATAAATGTAAACGAATTGTATACCTAAAATGTACCAATAAAATGTACCAATAAAATTAAAAAAAAAAAAGTCCATGTTAACAAAAGGGAAAAAAAAATATTTATTGAGAACAGCCACAACAGACAAGATATTTGTTCTCTTGGGCTTTATATTCTTGTAAGGAAAACAGATGTGAAATAAGTTAACACAGGGACTAGTTTCATGAAGGAAATAAACTGGATTGTTTGAGTTGGTTCAGGGAGCTATGGAGATGCTAAGGGATGCTCAAGTTTTTCCTGGGAAAGTGTTTGAAAGGGGCAGAAGACAAGGAAAATACCCCAAAGAAACACTGAGGTTTCTTTCTTGAATGCTTCCGTTAATCTACAGGGTGAAATATAAGCTCTTTAGCCAAGCAAACGAGACTCTCTACTGCAGCTAAGTTCAGCTGAATTCTTTGTTTGACCCCACTGCCTGGATTGTTGTGCTCCCTTCCTCACCCCGTTGGCTAAGTCTAATGCTCCTTGTGGAGCCATAAAGTTACCTCTTCTTGGAGTCTCCTTCAAGTCACATCATCTCTTCTTATTCCATCTCCAGCTGCCCTCACTAGGAAGGTTTATTTGTTATTTACTCATCATTGCTTAACATTTTTACAAGGCAACTTCTTGGGGGCAAGGAGCACACTTCTGTGTGTCTACCAGAGCCTGAGAGTAATTAACATACAGCACACACTCAACAAGTTGTCATTTATAGAACTGTAACTACCAGAGAAGACAAAGAGAATTGGATTTTCAATTTTAATGGGTTTATAACTCCTTAATTATGCACTTACTAGCCAAAAATATAAAAAACTAGAGGTATTATCTAAAAGAAAAGTCTTACTATTGGAAGTCATACAGACACGGTGGTCAATAGAATGAGGAAAAGAAATTTCACATTTGTCCTTTAAGTAGCCAACTAGTCCATATGAAATTCACATCAGATATGGACGAGGTGCCCTCTCTTCTCTCCCACCTCCTTCCTTCTATGTCTTTCCAGTCTAGTTGTCCCCAGAATTGAGATGACAATAAGGCACTGCAGGTCTCCAGGTCCTGCTGTTGCTGGATAGAAGGTGAGAGTCTTTCAGGGCCCTCAAGGTATGACAGCTGTAAGACAAACAAACCTATCTCTTGATAATACTGACTTTCTCTAAAAACTTTGGCATGTTAATATGTTGCCATTTTCTCCTAAAGACCGAGGATCAATGCAATGAAATGCTTGCCTGTCTGTCTTTGGAGAGTGCGGATACAGTATATGTAGCCATGCAACTCACACACTTTTTCATCAAGTCTTTCTCCCACTGCAATGTGTACACTCCACAGACAAGTGTCAGTCCACCCTTCTCTTAGTCCTACAATTCTCTCGATTCAGAGGAAGCAGAGAAAATTACCTCCTGCAACTCTTAAATTACATCTTTTCTATTTCTCCTTCTTTAGACAGATACTGAACTTTTTTTAAAAAAATGAAAGATAGAGGCTAAACAACTTTTATTGTGGTGCAATGGGTGGTCAGATGATCTAGGTGCTTAGCTAAGTTGTATTCCTTTCTTGATAAGAACATTATGGCCCTATAGTAAGTTACTTAACCTCTGTTCTCCCATCTGTGAAATGGACAAAGTCAATAATATCAACTTCATAAGGTTATGGCAAAGACAAGGTTATTCCATTTGAACTCATATTAAGCACACCATGAACAAAAGTTGCTATAATCTTTAATCCAGGAAAATTAGATCTTTACTTTCATTTTTTTAGCACATCACTGTTTGGAAGGGTACCAGAAATGTACAGTCAATGACCTTGCCAAAAGGTGGCATTACTAAGACAGGAGAAAATGAAGATGTGGCTGGAATCACATTGAGATGAATTCCAAACATTAAACAAGTGGAGTCACTGTAGGTGTAACATACTTCTGTGATATGTAGATATTCTCAAGCTTTAAAATGCAGCCAAGTTAAAAACAAGACAAAAGTTCCAGCTCGGCTATGGTGAGGCCAATTGCTTCTCAGAACTAATATTCTAGACAAAAAGCAAAACTATACACAAAAAGCAAAAATACACATACCATATGGATTACTGAGAGAAGTTAAAACTTGAAGAACCAACCAGCAAACAACCTTTCTCAGTAGTTGACAGAGCAAGTAGGAAAAATTTCAGTAAGGATATAGAAGATTTGAACAACCCATCAACCAACTGGAGCTGCCATTTGTGGAATACTCTACATGAGAAGCAAGTACATATTCTGTTATAGTCCATAGAGTGGATTTACCAAGATAAACTCTATTCTGGGCCATCAAACAAATCTTATCCATTGTAGAAGAGCCCAATCACTTAAGAATTTAGTGTGAAAGAAAGCAATACAAGGAATGTTATTTAGCTATAATGATATTAAATTGGAAATCAATAGCGAAGATTTCAGAAAACAACACACATTTAGAAATTAAACACTTTCAAGTAACCCATGGGTCAAAAAACAAGTCACGAGCACCAAGGGGCCTTGTGGGAAGGTAGAAGGAGCCAGGAGAAGGCTGGGGCCAAGTTCCACATTTAAAGGGAATCATAGGACTATGCCATACTCGAGGCATAAAGACATTAAAAGCATTGGAATTCTACCTCTAGTGCAGGAAACAGAGCAGCAAGAACAACTGTTACACTAAAGACAGAAACTGAGATGGATGCAGGCCCTTCTTGAACACTTGCTCCTGGGCTACGTCAGGCAGCAAATACTTGCTGTTGAAGATTTGAAAGTATTTAGTCTAGTGCTCGCTTTGGCAGCGCATGTACTAAAATTGAAAGTATTTAGTCCAGTGGAAAAAATTACCATCTCAAGAAGGAATATATAATTCTGGTGGATTTCTCTGAAATCAACCTCCTATGGACCTTTGTTGATAATACAAGAACAAGCCAGGTTAGACTGGAATGAGTATTGAACTAGCAATTCTGCATCATGGATGTGCATTAAACCCATCCTCACCAGCCACAAAGGCCAGTTTCTGAATTTCCAATGCTTAAGCTGCACCCTGGAATAAATATAACTGAGGATCACTGTAATCTATTTAGGTAAGTGACCTGTGGATCTGGAACTGTTGGGGCAGATGATGGGCATAAACCAGTGGAGTATAGATCAGCAAAGAGACCGTTAAGTGAACAGAAATGAAGCAGGAAATGCTCTGGGATTTTACTGCCTCTCCTGAGGATCAACGTCAAACAAAAATCGAAGGTTAAAAGGGACCCTAGATGCTGTCTGATCTACGCTTCTCACTCTAAGAAGTATTCTAATATTCCCAGTCATGGAAACCAAGTTCAAATGTCAATTTCAAAAATCTCAGGGGCAAATATTGGGCTCCATCCTCTACATGCCCTAGGTTATAAATCAGATGTAAAAGAACAGAGTTGTATGTGGGCAGTGATTCAAAAGTTTAAATTTAACATAATAGAAAAAAGTTAGTGAAAAGTTTTTCTAATGTAAAAAATTATAAAAGTACAGAGATAGTTTGAAAATACAGTTTACCAGGTTGAAACAAAACCTTTTACAAAATACAGTACTTATTTAAGTTAATTCCATATTATAAATAATAACTTAGACACTGTATAAACTAGTTTATTTCTGCCATTTTACCCATAAAGTGACTAAGTCCCTAGAAATAAAGCTGATTGTGCTAGGTCTCCTCAAGCCATGATGTGAAATTATGTCCCCTGATTTCATGCTAAAACAAACACATTCTCCCCTCTCCTGTGGTACTGGAGATTGAATAAAGAGCCTCACACATGCTAAACAAGTACTCCATTCTTCTTCTTCCTCTTTTTATTTTTCCCCTTCCTCTCCTTTTCTTCTTCTTTTCCTCTTCCTCTTTTTCCCCTTCCCATTCTCCTTCTGTGTCGGGCTACTTTGTCCAAGCTGATCTCAAACTCCTGATCCTCCTGCCTCAGCCTGGTTAGTAATTTGGATTACAATCATACACAAAGACTTCTGGCTAAAGCAAAGAGTACTTTTTGTAAATAGATATGAGGAGGAGGAGAAAGGAAAATGGAAAGAAAAAAAGATACAGTACAGTACAGGAGTAAGGAATGTAGAATCAAGGCTAGAGTTTGTTGAAATGGAAGGATCTGAAAATCACCAAAGATCAATAAAAGCATGTTGAGGAAGATGAGACAAAAATAGGAGTCCTTTGTTGAGACTACTGAAAATTTTTTAAGACAATCAGAATCCACATAGTTGATAACAGAGTGCAACACTGCAAATCCTGATTCCAGTAGACACTCCTGAAGCATAAGAAATGCAGGCCACATATACTACTCATCAGAGACAGGGACCAGAGCCTCAATCTGAACATCAATCCTATCTGAGTAGGAATAGAATGGCTCAGAATTTTTGAATCTGTAATCAGAGAATTTCAAAGGTCAATATCTCCTAATTATACCTACTGTTAGTTATTAACTGGAAACAAAATTGATCTTTTAAGGTTCATATTTTGTTCTTCTTTACTCCAGTATTGATAGTGTCACAAAGGTAATCTGGTTGTTGGCATGAAGAGATAGCCCATTAATAGCAACACTTATATGACCCTGACAATATGAAGCAAATCAGCTACAGTAATATCATCTAAGATAAATTGAATATTGACATAACATAAGAATCAATAATGTTCTGTCCTTAACCATAGAAAAGAAATCCACAATTTTAATCTGAACACTAATTAAGACAAACCAGATATTGGCTCATATAGCTAACATGTACCAAATTCGACAGGAATATCTCCATTAATGGTAGAAAAGAATTCAACAGTAATTATACAAAGTTAACTAACTAAAGATTAATAAAGCTTAAGGGTTATACTATTAAAGATATCGGGGGTTAAGAATGGGGAAATGCAAGAAGAAAAATTTGAAAACTTAAACTATAAGAGATGAGAAATAGGAGAGAGAAGTTACACAAGGGATCCTATTAGGTAGTAGAAGGATATTTATAGGATTAGGTAAAGGAAACAGAAAAAACAAATGAGAAACAGAAGATAAAAGAAAAAAGGAAGGAAAAAGAAATAATATAGAGAATAATAGTAATAATAATAAAATTAAAGAAAAAATTGAAAGGAGAAAGGAGGAAGAAAAGGAGAAAAAGGAAAAGAAAGAAAAAAACAAGGAAAATCTCCCAACTCTCAGTAAACCAGTGAAGAAATAGAGAGAAGGAAAAAAAAGAATCCACAAAAAATTTCTCTCTGTTTTTGAAGGACTGGTTTCTTTCTGGGATCTACAGTTTTGGAGTATAGCAATTCTGTTTTTTCCACTTAGCTGAAGGCCTATGGTTTTTTGAGGTGCTCCCCTTATTTCAGAAGCCCTTCTGTTTACACAGGTTGTGTCAGTGTACAAGCCAAGACACCATATTTCCCTAAAAATAAGACCTAATCAGAAAATAATCAGCCTTGCAAACTAGAAATAAAAAATGCCACCCTAGTCACCTTGCCCTACATACTATTACAGAGTAGCCACTGAGCAAGAGAATTCTGAGGTATAATCTGCATGACATCACCAAGGTAATGACCAGTGCTTATTTTCTGGTTAGGTCTTCTCTTTGGGGAAACCAGTATGTCCCTGCTCATACTGGTAGACAGGGAAAGCAGTCAGATCCCTGATCTGTGCCAGATGCAGACAGTGGGGCAAGGGCTTGAATATTTAGTTCTGAGACTTCAAGTGAAGCTGGGTCTAGCCTCTGGGCAACAGGGTGTGGGGTCTGTGTCCCTTCTTGTCCCAGATCAAACTCCTGAAAGGGTGTCTTTCTAGCCCACTGCTTGTCTGTGGCTGTCACCAATGACTATTTCTCACCCAGTCACTGTGGGAGGGTAACAATGGAAATGCTGAAGTGAAACCATCTTTCGGCTGTTCTAAGTCTCAGTAAAATAGGAGATTAAGGTGTGGCAAACTGGCTGGGGAAGTGGGTATGATTAATTAATTGCAAAGTTCCAGGACACATGTGCAGAACAGTTCCCAAAGCCCTGCGCAAGGACTTCTCATGAGAACTTGAGCAGTTTTTGATAGGATGGCCTAGACCTGACATCAGCCTGAGGAGTGGGAGATACAAAAAGGAAATGACATTGAGGTCTGTGTTACTATGTTATTTCATAGTAATCCACTTTCATACTGTAGAGTGTACTTCTTTTTCACTTGGCCCAAACTTGCTCTGCAGAGCATGCTTTTTTCCCTATCTTTAATAAATGCAAAACCTTGTTACCTTTTACACTTGTCTAGACCAATTTTTTGTTTAGGACAGAAAGAACCTAGAAAACACCTCTAGAAGGAGACCTCAGTACCCTAGAACTCAGTAACACCAGTTTCAAAAACTCAAAACTTTCCTGGAATGGTGCCAAACCCTACACTCTCTGTAGATTTACGGCAAGGGCCTGCACTAGGATTCCTCTCCAGCTGCTGCCTGTGGAAGACCTCTCATGGGAAAGAAACCCCATGATGTCCCTGTGGAGTACAACCACCACCAGCCTGGTCCACCACTATTTCTCCCTGGGGCCCCCTAGAGTCCCCAGTGCTCAGCTTGCTTCAGCAGATTCAGGCTGGGGGGAAAGTCCAGACTATTTTGTTCTCTTCTCTGCATTGTAGTCTGCCTCTCCAACTTCTCTGTAGCTTTTAATTTTCCTGTCAGTTCCTCAGTTCTTTCCTGATTTCCTGAGAAAATCCACGCCCCCCTATTGTTATTTTCCAGTGTCTGGATTCTGAATCTCAGAGACACTGAATTGCTGTCATTTACTACTCCATCATTTCCCTCCTTCACAATTTAAAATCTTACAACAAAGAAAGCCTTAATCCCCAATAACTTTGCTGTCAAATTGTACCAAATACTGAACAAAAAAAAAAAATACTAATTCTACACTAACTCTTTATGAAGATACAGAAGATAGAAGAACAGAGACTACTTCCCAGCTAATTTTCTAATGCTAACATAATCCTGGTATTTAAATCAGGTAAACACATTTCAGGAAAAACACAGAACATCTTTGACAAACATGAAAGGTGGAAAAATTCTCAAAAAATACTATCAAACAACATAAATATAATAAAAGGACAATACATCATGATGAAGTGGGCTTTATCCTGAGTATGGAAAGCTGGTTCAACATGTGAAAATAAAAAAACTATAGTAATTGGAAACAGACTCATGCTTGTCAGGGTCTGTGGGTGAGAGAAAATAGCTCTAAGGGAGCAGGAAGGGTATTTGGAGTGGTAGAACTGTTTTCTTGATCTTGATTTTGGTGGTAGTTATATGACTATGCATTTATAGAAAGTCATAGAACTGTATATTTTTAAAAATATATTTTACTATATCTAAATTATACTTAAATCAAAAAAGTATAATGGGGGGCCGGGGATTTAGCTTAGTGGTGCTACTGCCTGCCTCACAAGCACAAGGTCCTGAGTTCAATCCCTAGTACCAAAAAGAAAAAAAGTATAATGGGGCAAGAAATAAAACAAACAAAAAGTTGGTAATTGTTGAAGCTGGATGATGAGTACAGGAGAATAAATAATACTGTTCTTTTGTTGTGTGTAGGTTAAGTATAAAAGTTTCAAAGTAAAAGTGTCAAAACAACAGAACACACAGCCAATACCTCAATCTCATATTCCTGTCTAGTACGATGTCACTTCTGGGCCTCCTTTCCCAATAAAACTTCGGTAAAGATTTGCCTATAGACATAATTTCCACTTCCTCAGTTTATATTCAAGTTTCCCCCCACAACCTTATGGACTTTTGTCACCAATGACCTATAGACCTTCAAGTACCCAAAGTAAGAAATCATTTTCTTTTTTCATACAATTCCATTTCTCAGTAGCATCTAGTTTCTCTTCTCAGTTTCTGTCATGTCATTCTTGTTCTTAGTGGTCTTTTCTTCCATTCACACCTTTTTAGTTTCTTTTGTTGTCTCCACTTTGCAAAAACTGTGACATATCTGAAAATTAGGTCCATAGGCCCCAGTCTTTTTTATTTACACTCTGTCTCTAGGTAATTTCATCTAGGAATATAACTTAAAATACTATTTATCTCCCTATGAATAACGAATCTGTACCTGTGGACCTGAAAAGGACCCTGAAAGTTTAAAGTCATATATCTAACATGCTGCTTAACATTTTTATTTGGAAATTTATTAGGCCTCTCAAAAAAAGTAAAGTGCCCACAAAATTAAAAAAAAAACACCTTTTCTTATACTAATCCATGCATCCCAGTAAATGGTACTCCATGGCCCTGTCTCTTGAGTTTAAAGCTTAGGCACCATCCTAGCTTTCTCTCTTTTCACCATCTCCTGCCCTCTCCATGGTCATGCTTCTGAAATACATGGTGAATGCTTTCAACTTTCAGTTCCAGCCACCAAATCCTTAGCCTTATCTGTTTCTTGTTCCTACTTCTTTCTCTCCTCTTCCCTCTTTGATGAATGTTTATGTCTATTTTAAATTCTAAAATTTTACATAGTTTTAAAAATGGAGCTTATACTATATAAAACTAAATTTCTGTGAAACTACAATAATTTAATCTTTGATTTTTTTAGAGACAGAATTTGAACTTTTTAAGTATCACTGAACAAAACTGAAGAATTTTATAAAAGCAAAAGTGGGGAAAATATGGAAATCCCCTATCTAGTTCAGAGTACAGCATGGAGTGTAGTGTCAAGCCACTGGTAAGACAAAAACAAAACAAAAACCAACAATCTTTGTGGAGGGAAAAGTAATACTAGATTTTATTTTATTTTACTTTTTTGGTGTTGAGGATGGAACCTAGAGCCTCATACATGCTAGGCAAATGCTATACCACTGAAGTATATCACCAGCCCTACATGTAATTCTTGAAAACCAATAATATTTGAACTAGTTGGTACAGATTAAATCTTAAAAGTATCATTATTGTTTTGCTCTGTTAACTGTGTTTAGAGACCTAAAAATAACCCCAGGAGAGAGAATACTGGTTCCTTTTAGAATTTGTTTGATTTTATAGAACTAATTTATTAGTAAGCTATTGGGAAGCTAGTCTTATAATACAGTAGAAAGAGCAATAAGTTAATTAATTAAAAATTAGCAACTCTGGGGCTGCGTATTTAGCTCAGTGGATCCAGTGCCTGCCTTGCAAGCACAAGGTTCCGTGTTCAATCCCTGGTACCAAAAAAAAAAAAAAAATTAGCAAGTCCTAGTTGCATATTGGCTGTTCATGTGCCTATATATTTTGTTGGTCCAGATACAAACTGAAGAAAAATCCTCATGTCCTCTTGTCTTACTTCTAATTTAAAAGATTTAGCTCTTTTAGTTTTTATCTTAAGAATTATTAAGCAAATGGTTAGTGTTTTGAAATCTTTATATTTTCTGGAATATTCGTCAATCAATTATTATAATTGAAAATTACTGTAGAAAAGAATGGTGGAAATATTGGAGACTGAAGAATCAGGAAGAATGGTAGTAAGAGGAAGCAGTAAAAAGAGGAAAGTTTAAAAGTATTTCTCCAATATTGGCTAAGAACAGTTTAGAGCAGGTAACATCAAAGTATGAATCTACTGTGTAACAAACCTTTGTTACTTCATGTAATTGCCACATAAACCTTGGGCAATTTCTCTTACTAGGTCATTTCTTTGAGTATAATTTGTAGAGAAAAAGTTTAATTGTGTTTTTATTTTGGCCTAATTTTTTAATTTCTAAAGTAATCTGGAATCTTAACTAGTTATTCTTAATTCAGTCCTATATCTTTTTTTTTTTGGTACCAGGGATCGAACTCGGGTCGTTCCACTTGCGGAACCACTGAGCTAAATCTCTGGCCCATGTATCTTATATAATATCATTCTATTGTTCCTGTCTGTATCTGTGATCATTGAGTTTAACTATTGGTGATAATTCAAAGCAGTTCAGAATTCTTTAAATGTGGGCATTTGTGAACACTGTGAATAGCCCTGAATTTCCATCATTGTTTGGAGAATGTGCTTAGGGAAAAATCTAGGAAATATTTGGCACACCTGTGCTTCTCTGCATTAGTTACTGTCTGCTCCCTGAAAAAAAAGTTATTTCATAGATCTGTCCAGTATACGTAGGTGTTTATAGAAGAACTAGAGGACTGGTTGACTTCTTAACCCATCTTCTAAGTGGTCTTCTGTTCCCATTCTTCTGGTTTCTGCCTTAGGACTTTGCATAACAATGGCCCCACTTGGTAGACTTTTTGTCCTCCTTGTCACATGGTTCACTGTCACTACTAAAGTCTCAATGTAAACATCAGCTCCTCAGAAAAATTTTCCTAATCAGCCCATTTAAGCAGCGTCCAAGTTACACTCCATCATATTGCCATGTCTTATTTTCTTCATTGGACTTTATCATTAAGTGCTCATTTCTGAGCATTTTCCAGAAACCTTTCTTGCTCATTTCTGTATCACTGTTTAGTCATCCTGTATCACAATGTGAGTCCATATAATCAGGGACTTTGTGTGAGTGGTTTCTTGCTGGATCCTCAGCACTAGAACAGTGCAGCACATTTAGATTCTCGATCAAATCAATTTTTTTTTCAATGAATGAGCAAACCTAGAGAGCCAGAGCTGGGTCTACCTGACATAACAAGCATGTTAATTAACAGAAATTTGTTTCACCTGCCAATTGTGTGGCTGAAATTTAGAAGGAAACTCTAAAAGCAATAGTATCTTCTTTGGTTTGGCATTTAGCAAGGATTTTTGGAGTGTTTGCTATGTGTCATCACCAGAAAAGATGTTAAGAGCACAGCCTTTGTAGTCAAACAGGACTGGGTATAAATCTTGTTTTGCCACATTCTAGCAATGTCATCTTGGAAAAATTAATTAATCTTTCTGAGTCTCAGTTTCCCATCTATAAAATGAGATGATGTTATTTGGTAGCTCATAAAAGTTGCCGTAAAATTAAATTAAATGGGGCCGGGGATTTAGCTTAGTGGTTCCATTACCTACTTTGCAAGCTCAAGGTCCCAAGTTCAATCTCCGGTACCAAAAAAAAAAAAATTAAATTAAATGATGTATGCACATTATTGAGGATTGTATTTTGACATTAAATCTTCAAAAATTGTGTTATCACTAAGTATTATTAGTTTATGTGATCATTGTAGCTACTCTGAGGGATAATTAGAAGTGTTAGTAGAGAATGATGATGAGTGATAATTGCCCCAATTACCTGGCCCTTCTGATGCATCTTGGCTTCATGCATTCATTCATATGTATGTACGTATGTATGTACCTATGTATGCATATGTGTGTTGTTTCTTGACTCTTATTATGATACTTCTTTTCCTTAAGCTTCATCATTAATGCTGTAAGACCCTCTCTTGTTTAAGAATTTATTAAGGTTTAAGTATATATTTCCTTCTATCCAATTTCCCCTTTCTACTAACAACCATTTTAAAATATATAGTAGGTATCAACTTTAGGAGCTGATGAAAACTATGTACTAGTGTCTCTTGTGTATATACTTCTTCTTTTTTTAACCATAAAACATTTTAATATTTAAAAAAATTTAAAAATGAAAAAATGGGAATCAGAGACTGAGGAAAAAGAAAGAGGGTCGAGTTAGGGTCCAGAGAATTCCTTTTATTTTCCCCAAGCTCCAATTTGGTCGTTTGTCGAACACTGTAGTCCTGCGAAGGGGGTGAAAACTCCTTTGGGTAATCTAAATAAAGAGACTATGAGTTTAATTCACTGTGTGAGGTGACAAGAACTTGGCTGATGAAGTCATGTGAGCTGAAGGAATTGTCTGGCATCCCTGAAGAGGGGAGAGTCAGGGCGCTGGCACCTTCCCGGGAGTCCCTGAGCGCCTGGCTTCCAGGCTGAGGAAAGGTCTTCTACTGGGGCTTCCGCGCCTCCTGACTAAGCGTGCAGTCACCAAGCAGCCGATGAAGAGAAACGGGCCTTTCACAGCCCCAGACAACCTTCTGAAACTGAGCAACAAAAAAAAGGAAAGCTGAAAAAAATGAAGTTAGAAATTGATTCATGATTCCCGGCAACTTCAAATATGAATTTATAGTGTATGTAACAAAAATCATCCACTATCATGGAGAAAGCGGCAGGAGCATCTACTAGATTTTGCGTCACACTTGCAACAGACTTAGTAAGGTCGTTTTGCATGTAATTAGAAATTATGTAAATTTACCTAATTGACAACTCTTTCAGAAGTAGCATGGAAACAAATGCTGGTGTGGCAACAAGAAGATTAGTATCGTAGTATACAAGCCATTATTACAAAAGCCTGTTTAAAATGAAGTTCCACTTCCAAAAGTGAAAATGTCAATTAAAGTAGCAGATAATGTTTTTCATCATTCAAAGTAACAGAAAGCAGTTTTTTTTTTTTTTTTTTGAGGAATCAGCATCTTTATTGATAAATAGGTCAGGGTTAAATAGTGCCATGCTTTGGAAGGATAAAAACTCCAGCCCAGCCACCATCTACCCCACTGGCCTCTACCTCCTGGGCTCTGAGGACAATGATGATGAGGATGAGGCCTTGACCAGCGGCCTGGGCCTGCAGAAGACCCTGGTCCTCCTGGGTGGGGACAGCGTCCCCCGCCTGGGCCCCCCAAACTTGGGAGCTGTGGTGGCTTTGGGAGCAGCAGTGGCCTTGGGAGCTGTGGTGGTCTTGGGAGCAGCAGTGGCCTTGGGAGCAGCAGTGGCCTTGGGAGCTGTGGTGGCTTTGGGTCCAGGCCCTGAGGTGGCCTTGATTGCTGGCTTCCTGCCTGTTGAGGCGGTGGCCCGTTTCTCAGCCTTGGGGGCCATGGCTACGGTTTTTCCAGGGGCCCCTGCTTCTCCTGGCCTGCCCTGGCTGTCTGGGACCTTTGACTTCCTGTCGAGCTGGTGGACACTGGAGGAGGCCCCAGCTGGCTTTGGAGGGCCCTTCCTGGCCACACCCTGCTGTGGCCTGGTGCCCTTGCCCTTGAAGCCTCCTTGGGGGGCCTTCTTCAGGGACTAGGCCAGCCTGGGGGGAACCCTCGGCTCACCTGGCTCTGCAGCTGCCTTCTTGCTGGAGCTGGCCGGCCCTGTCTGGGGGGGCTTCCTGCTGGGCTGGGGCTTCCTCTTGTTCTTGGGGATGAGCTTAAAGCTGCCAGTGGCACCCCGGCCTTGGAGTTGAGGGGCCTGGTGAGGAGGCCACGGCGCATGCCGGTGGCCAGGGCCTGCTTCAGCAGGTACTTGAAGCGGATGACATCCACTGTTGGTTACTTGTGCAGGATGTAGAGCTTGATGGCTGCCACTGAGGTGCCATGGCACTGCTCCCCTGCCTGGAGGGCCTCCAGCACCATAGGCAGCACTGTGGGGTGGCGCTGGATCAACATGACCCTGCTGCTGCTCAGGCTTGGCTCTCCAGAACCAGGGGACCCTGATGACCCCGCTGTGGAGGGGGAGAAAGAGGAGGCTCTTCCTAGGGCTCAACCACAGCTGCATCTATCTACCCTTGAGAAGCAAACAAGTCCACAGTCCTTCCTGGGCTGCCCTCAGCAGTGTGACAAGATCCCTGGACAAGGAAGTGGCAGCCTCCTACTGTATTTACATCAGAGTCTTCCAGATATCAAGCGAAGGGACCATCAGGCTGGCTGCAGAAGCACCATGGAGTGCACTCAGACTGGTGGGTCCTGAGTCGAGCGGAAGACACCAAATCACACCGCTGCAGACAGGCAGGTCTGCCCATGCCCTACCCGGGTCCTGAGTCACACAGAACACGCCGAATCAGCCCACTGCACACAGGAAGGTCTGTGCATGCCCTACCGAGGTCCTGAGTCACATGGAAGACACCGAATCACCTCGCTGCAGACAGGCAGCCACCTGGTTCCACACTACAAAGACACAGAGGACACCAGACCACCAGACCAAGGTACTGAGTCCC
>NW_004624799.1:3731117-3754466 GCF_000247695.1 Heterocephalus glaber | reverse complement strand
GAAGGGAGGGCTAGGAATGGGGAAAAAATAAGAACCAAGATGCATTATGTAAAGGTACAATTCCCAATGAGAAATGTAATTGTGTTGTATACCTAAAATGTACCAATAAAAGAATGTAATACAAAAAAAAAAGTAACAGAATCAGGGATGTAGACAACTGCACAGTCACATACTGTTGTTTGAGTGTAAGTTAACAACTTTCTTAAGGGAAATATTTGGAAGCCTGTAACAAGCTTTTTAAAATGTGAATACTTTTGGACCTAGGAGGTCTATTTTTTTTGAAATTTAATATAAAGATATTCTTCGAAAACATGAAGAAAAGATACATGGCAGTATCATTTATAGTACCAAAGTATTGTTAACCTCTAAAATGTCAAACATTAAAAAATTGGAGAAATTGAAAAAAAAGTTGAAAAAATACACAGTGATAAAAAGTTATGAGAAATATAAAATGTAATATTTTGGAATCTTACAAGGCAAGTTTTTGTATTACAGCATTGGCCAGTTCCACACTCTGCACTTCCAATTCGGAAACATGTTTTAGGATCACAGCACTTTTTGTATTTGCATGTCTAACAGGAAACACAGTAATATTAAACATAAGAATTTTCCATCAAATAATTAATTTCCCTTTCAGAATATACTAAACCATGTCCTAAGTTATTTCTATAAATGTTACTGTTGATCACTCTTTCTCTCATGTTTCACCAAAGCACCGTTTTTGCTGAACACATATTCCTATGCACATATATATTCCATGTCTCTTAAAAATGCAAAGCACTGCATTGTAGCTCTTACCACATTTCACCCATTCCTCCTCCCATTCATCTCCAGATTACTTTCAGTTCCCCACAACTACATACAAACAAAACAAACATAAACTCTGCAAAGAAAATTCTTCTACATATCACTTCATAGTTTGTGCTGAGAATACCTTTAAGATATATTCTAAGGCATAGAATTATTAAAACACAGTGGAGAATTATATGTTCTTTGATAACTGTTCACAAGTACCTCTTTCTAGGTACATGTTATGTATTCTTTTTTTTTTTTTCTTTTGGCATTGGGGATTGAACTTGGGACCTTGTGCTTGCGAGGCAGGTGGCAGAACCACTGAGCGAAATCCCCGGCCCCATATTATATATTCTTAATTGACTTGTGAGCCATGGGCCCAATTCTTAGATTTTCAAACAAAAAATAATGAAGAAAAATCCAGTCCTGCATTTGGATGAGTAGTGTCTCAAGTGGCAGGAGGAATACTAGAAGAGCCATTCCACTTCTGAGTGACTATAGAAACATAAGTAGGAAAATTGCATTACTTACTGTGTTATTTTTGTAGCCCATGTACAAGAGGATTTGTTGGCATTCCTTGTATAGTGTGTGGAGAGTCCAAAACACAAAAGAAAAAAATTAATATGAGAGGTATTCAGGAACTAATGAGTTAGGACTAGTTGGCACACACCTTTTATACAATAGAAAGAGCTTAATCTTGTCCCTATGAAAGTTTATTCTAATCTGCAATCATAGGAATTCATAAAGTTACCAGTGTTCTAGAAACTGTAGAAAAGGGCAAGAAGGAATGGGGTTCTAAAGATAGATTTATTTCTTTTTTTCTATTTTTATTTCAATAAACCTCAAATTTGGAAAAGTGCATGAAAAATACAATGAACATCTTTCCACTCTTTACCGAGATTCACCAAGTGTTTTGCCACATTTTGCCATCTACCATTTGAATGGTCTACTATAATCCTTCAAGATTCCACTCTTAAGAAAAAGAGAGTTCTCATTAATAACCACAATAGAGTCTTACAGTAGGCAAATTTAACTTTGCTAAAATGCTGTCATCTAATGTACAGCACACATTCAAGTGTCTAGAACAAGATTCAGCATACTTTTTTCCATAGAGAGCCAAACAGTAAATACTTCGGACTTTACATGTCAGTCTCTGTTGCAGCCGCTCTCCTTCACTGTGGTAAAAGCAGCTATAGATGATATACAGCACAAATGGGTGCACCTAGGTCCCAGTAAATCTTTGTTTACAAAAATGGGTAGTAGGCTGCTCTAGACTAATCCCCTCTTTCTCTTTCTCTCTCTCTCTCTCTTCCCTGCAAGATTATGTTATAGAGCTGGTTAAACTCAGTTTCCAGTATATTATAGAGGTCTATTTTAGTTTTGAAAAGACTGCTAAGGGTTGGATTATGAAACTACAGTATCATTTTACGTCCTGCATCTCTTTATTTCCAACAGATCTACCTCCAGTTCTTTATTTTAAATGTATTAATATGCAACATAGATATTACAAGGTTTTATATCCCCTTTTAAAAGTTGTGATAAAGATGTATAACATGAAATTTACCATTATAGCATTTTAAGTGTACAGTTCAGTGTCATTCAGAACATTCACATTGTCGTCCAACCGTCATCACCATCTATCTACAGAAAATTTTTTTCTTCCCTAGTGAAACTCTACCTATTAAAGCTTAACTTGATGTACTAATAAGTCATCTTTTCCATTATTGGGACAAATTACCTAACATCCACAACTTAAAGGAGAAGAGGATTATTTGGCTAAAAGAAACCTAGAAAGCTTCTCTCCATTTTCTTTGTTAGAAAATTGTCCTGCAGGGTTACATTCAGCAATGATGCTCCCAGGAAGCCTGCTCCTGACAACCCTTGACTCCCTCTCCCTTCTGGCTAAAGGTTCTCCTGACCTAACCTCACATTTAACTTATCTCTGCAAGTTTGTCTGCCCACGTGATTTAACTTCAAAGATAGAGGTTGTTTGCACTTT
Organism: Heterocephalus glaber; assembly: GCF_000247695.1. The sequence continues at coordinate 3,751,675 of NW_004624799.1, read as the reverse complement.
AACCGTCTTTCCATCTCCCATTGACCAACAGAACGCTGGAAACCTTGTATTTAATAAATTTTTTCTGAATTGAACAAGAGTATATGTTTCTAAGGCATACTAGGTTTCTTGTGAGCTGTTTCACTGTGCCCAGCTCCATTTCCTACTTCCTATCTGTCCTCAACTCACGTGCTCCAGCCACACCCAATTCCTGTGCTACCCGAGTAAGCAATGAACTTCCAGGATTTTGGGCCAATGTTCTTCACTGACTCTTTCTCTGGAATTCCTCACACTTCCTTTCCTAAGGCACTCCTAGTCATCATCCTTCAACACCCAGTGCAATATCTGCTCTGAGATGCTTTTCCTGGCTCTGCCAGGCAGAAGGAATTTTTTGTTTTTCTTCTCTCCAGAACATGAAATGGTCCTACTACAGAAAGTATTACATAATATTGTAATTTATGTGTTTGTTTTCTCACACAGACCTACCTTACAAATACGTTATAAATAAAGAAACTTCTTTTATTTATTTTCCTCAAAGCCTAGCATGGTGCTTAGCATATAGTAAGTGCTTAATAAATGTTGGATAAATGAATGATCATAGACATTTGATGATCATAGTTTGAATGGCCACAAGGAGAATTAGATACAGTTTGTTTTGCATTGGGATAATATGGCCTAAGTCAGTGTCCTGGGCTCAGATGGTAAAAGCATAGTCTCTCCTCCAGCCCAACTACCTGCATTTAAGGCTTTAGGTATATCTGTCTATGAATTTACATGGGAATGGAGGGGCCCAACTCCAACCTACGAAGGGAAAATGAAGACATAAAATCACGATGGATGGCCTAGAGTGTCCCATATCAAAGTCTGAAGGCAAGAGGGCCTCTAGGAAAAGCCTTACCACAGGGAGGGTAGAATCTGCAGAGATGAGCTGGACTCAGTGCCAGAGTCTGCATTTTTGTGGTGAAGTGCTGATCTGGGGAGAAACACTAGAGACTCTGCAGAGGCAACCACCTGTTGGCATGGGAGATCTTTGGGGAAAATGGATGTGAATGTGGCAATTAAATTAAAAGAGCTGTGATCAGGTGAAATGTGAAGTCTGTTGCCATGAGTCATTCCTCAAGAAGAACAGGAAGGGATAGCTACACTCTTACCACCAGGAAAAGCACTGCCAGCAAACCTCCAAGCATCAGAAGTCTGCCCACACTTGGAGCAGGGGTGAAGGTTGGAGGCTCTATTTTGGTGAAAGTGGGGACAGCGTTAAAAGCAAGGCACAAAGGTCAGCAGATGGGTGGCTTTGTCGTAGTCACATGGCTGGCCTAACACTCAGCAACAGCAGCTTCTGACTTCATCTGCCGTTAAATGTTGGTGCAGCAAGCTACCAGAGTGGGCAGGAACAGACTGGGGAATTGAGTGCAGAGGAGCTTGTGTGGTTTCTGCAGTTGTTACAAGCAACAGATAACAAAGACTAGCTCATAGATGTATGTAAGCTGCTCTAAGGAAGTTTTAAAATACTTGGAGAGACTGAAGTTCTTTCCAGAAGCAGTAGGGGCTTGAAGCTTTTGTAATTTAGATCTAATGGTAAATATGGGTTCTTCTGTATGCACAGACTTGGTAAAATCAAGCATAAAGTCATTGCATAATGCATACAAGTTTTAGCTCTTTAAGTGAAAAGATAAAACTACCAGCTTCTGTGTGTGGGAGCAGCGTGCCCATCAAACTGGGTCTTTTCAAATAGGGCACACAAGTAGATAACTTTGTTTTTTGGTGGTTGGTAGGTTTTCTCCCAGCAAGGCAATTTGTAATAGGACCTTGTGTTCACAGGTACAGAGTCTGATGAGTGCTTACTGGCAGGTGTATCCTGGCAGCTGGCCCAGGGCCCTGATTGCACCTTGGACACTAGTCCCTGCCCCCACCCAGCTCAGAAATTGATCAGTTCTCCACTGTCCCCTTTTGTATTAATCAGCTTTTCATTGTTGTGACAAAATATCCGAGAATAATAACTTAAAGGAGGAAAGGTTTATTTGGGCTCATGGTTTTAGAGGTTTCAGTCCATGGTCAGCTGACTCCATTCGTTTAAGCAGTGACTCCATTGGTTTATGGCAGAAGTGTATGGTAGAAGAAAGCTGCTCACTTCATGGCAGCTGGGAAGCAGAGGGAGAGAGGGAGGAAGGGTGGGGGAATAGAAGAAGGTGGAGAAGAGGCTGGGGACCCCAGTGACCTATTTCTTCTAACTAGGCCCCATCTAGTGTTTCAGCACATCCCAATAATCCTATGGAATTACAACTCCATCAATAGTTAGAGCCCTCATAATCCAGTTACTTTCCCAAAGCCCATCACCTGGCAACCAAGCCTTCAACACAATGAGCCTCCTTGAGGACATTTTGGATCTCAACCACAATACTTCCTTTCACGGGCAGCTTTGCTAGGAAATCACCTCCCTGTCGCTATGCCTCTTAAACTCTAAGCCCTATGAACTTGAATTCCAATAAGTCTACCTGACCACAGGATCTCATAAATTGTGGACTGGACTACATGGGACGTAGTGGGCATGATTTCTTTCACCATATGTGTTGAAGTAAATAGAAACAGAATGGACCTAATGAACTGTTTTTCTGCCTGATTGCTACTAGCCTTACGGGTCCATATGCTTGCTGCTCCCTCCACCCCCAGCCCCCCACCTCTAAGAACAAATCACCTGAAGCTTGGTGATAAGAAAAAAGGCTTTATTCAAAGTCAGCACTGGGAAGATGAAGGGAGCCTCATATTTCCATGAATCACCATCTCACATCTCATTTCCAGGTGTGCAAGGGCCTCTTGTACTAGGGGAGGGGAAAGGGGATACAAGTAGACATAGACAACTCTACATTTCATTCCCTGACCTTCTTTGGCCTTCTTCCTAGCTCCTTCCCTAGAAACTAGACTCTGATTTCCTGGGCCAGAATCTGCATATTCTTTTCATTCATCTGGGTTGAGGAGAAGAGGGGGTGGTGGTTATACTCTCTGCATGAGGAAGTCTGGAGAAGCAGTTTGTTTCTAAAAAAATAATAACTTTTGAAGATCCATTTTGCCCCATGGGTGACACAATTTCCAGGATTTTTGTAACAAATCATGTTAAAAACTACTGTGATTTGAATATTCCCAGCAAAACTCACATTGAAACGTACTCCTCACTGTGAGGTATTAAGAGAGGAGAATCTTAATCTGATTATGGTACAGTAATTGGAGGTGGGGCCTTCGAGAGGCAAATAAATGAGGCCCAGTTTGTGTAGGGGGAGCTAATCCAATGGGATTGTGGCTTTGTAAGAAGAGAAAAAACTAGGGGTAGCTCAGTGGTAGAGGATTTGCCTGGTATGCATCTATCTATCATGACTGCAGATGACAGATAGGTAGGTAGGTAGATAGATAGATAGATAGATAGATAGATAGATAGATAGATGCAGAGAGACCTGAGCTAGGCATTCTGCCTCACTCTGTGGTGTCCTGTGCCACCTCAGAACTCTGCAGTCTCCATCAGCAGGAAGCACCTCACCAGATGTGGCCATTGGACCTCGCACTTCTTCCCAGGCTTCAGAACCTTGAGGCAAATAAATCTTTGTTCAATCTGTAGTATTCGATTACAGCAACAGAAAATGGACTTAGAAGTACAAAAAGAAACAGAAGGACATTTCCCTTTGCCTCCTCCTGTGGAGGCTGCTTCACTTTAGAGAAGTTATTTTGAACCTCAAGCTGCACTTGGGAATTGGTGCTTCTGGGAAGCCTTTAGCTCTTCTCATAAAAGTGCTGCCAAAATGGACTGTGACTAGAAACCACCTCTCCAACCAGTGAAAGCTGGGGCTAAATGAACTGAGATGCCTTTCACTTTCGTTTTTTTTCTACAACCCCACCCTGCCTTTAAGGGGAAAAAAGTGTCTTTTTTTAAAAGCCTACACCAAACTAGTTAAAAGAACAGGATAATTCTGGATACAAGTCTGTGCGAAATAGCAGAGTATAAAGGAGCTAATGAAAGGCACTTGAATGGATGGCATTGTCATTCACCAAGCATCATTTTGTCTCTTTGTTTTCACCTAAGACTTCTTGCAAAGCAACGGGTTTGAAGTGCAGGATGGCTGCTTAACTCTTGAAGAGCTGAGAGATGCTGCACCTTCTCCAGCAGAGATGGGGCTGAGCTTCAATCACTTTTTTCCAGTTTTTGTGCAGTAGAGGTGACAATTAGAGAGAACTGTTAGCTGACTATCCTACACCCAGTTCCAGCAGTGTCAGGGAAGCTAAAAATATTCTGTGGTCAAACAACAGAGAGTCCTATGTCTAATGAGCTTGGGCTGAACACAGAGAGAGGAGGTCACATTATCCAGAGAAACAAAGAGGCTGCTCAAAAATTATTGTGTGAAATTTTCTTCATCTCAAAAGATGGATCCTTCCTTAAAATGACACACTTTAGGTGAAACAAACAAAAGTCCATATCTAAATATAGGCATCTTGTGTAGACTGTGTTTAATCATGTGTCTACTTCATGAAAATATCAGAATGCATTTTGGCAGAAATTTTCACCATCTTTTTTGTTTCTGTCCCTCCTACCCCCCATTTAAAGCTCTGGTGATATAAACACTAAGGAGTATAATCAGAAAAACCAAGGGACTCTTCTTGGGTTGTGTAGTCACTCCAAAAATTTATTGAGGATGTGAATTAGGGTCATTCTAAATCTCTGCTTATAACTGACAAGTCCCCCAAGTCGGACCTCCACCCAAGCAGACCCACTACCCACATCCACAGGAGCACAGAGAAAACAAGAAGCCAGCAGCCGCCCTGCTGCTCTCACCACCACCCTGTTTATCAGCCAGCCCCAGGCCCATGGGCCATGGGATTCTGAAATTTTCCACCCTCTTGAGCAGTGCCCCTTCCCCACCTAAAATGCCCTCTGTCAACCAGGAGCACCCTCCTCTCAGTGCTAAAGGCCTTCTTGCCCTTGGCTCATCTGCACCCAGAAGGCAATAAACTCATTGCATGTTGCTTAGACTTTGCCTGCCTCAGTGGCCTCAATTGTGCCTCAATCTGACCTTATGTTAATCAGTCTTCATTATAGTTATTTGTTCTTGAACCTCCTCGGGAGATCCACTAATAGTAAAGGAACAAAATTGTGGCACTCTAATATACATTATACACACATACACACACACTTATTATACACATATATATCATACATATACATATATATGAGCATGAGTGTAAAGCAAAATAGATTATCAAAATATTATCTGTTTTGTAGGACTCTTTTTGAATATATTAACCCATGTACCCCAATCTGGGTCCTTTTAGCCTTTCAGAATTATGGAACCAGTAACAAATTGATTAAGCAGTGAGGGAGCGTGTTCATGGCTAAGAAGACGAACAATGGAAGATAACACTTGCAAATCAATTTAACCCTCTGGAGATTGGAAGGTTAAAGATATAGGGTAAAAGAAGTAACAGGGCGGGATAGGCTAATAAAGGGGAAGAATAATCATCTATTTTCTGGGAATAGGCAGGCATTTTCTAAATTGGGCACCTCTTTGTTCCTTTTAGGACACTTGCCAATAACTGTTGGCAATTGACAGCTACCATGGCATTGGAGGGAGTGTTATTTAGCATGCAGATGGAATTATAATGAAGTTGGAGGTTGTCTGGTGGTCATGATGGCAGCTATCTTAGATCCAGCTACATCCAGCTGGACCACCTGAAGAAGAATCTCTACCCCACAGTGTCCTATGTTGGGAGATAAACAGATAGGGTGGGGCATGTAACTTCAGCTAGGTCAAGTATTCAGTATTATATTGGGACAGGGTAACAACACATTTAAATCAAGCCTAGTACAGGGTGAGTGTTCAGTAGATGTTAGCGATCATCATCGTCATCATCAATTATTATTACTCGCATATAATATAGTTTAAGCAAATATGTTTGTATACATAAGTACACTTTATGTTATGAGTTCATAGACTTGAAATGATAGACTGTCTTTTATCACTAAAGATCCAACAAAGGATTACAACGGAACGAGTCAGTACTGAAGCAAGGACCTTCTTTTACTTTACATTGTGGTGAATATACACAATATATAATTTACCACATGAATCACTTTTAATGTATATAGTTCAGTGGGATTAAGTACATTGTTCTCTGACCATTGCCATATTCATCTCCAGAAGGTTTTCATCCTGCACAACTGAAACTTTGTACCCATTAAACACTAATTGTTCATCTCCTCCTCCCCCAAGCCCTGTCAATGAACATTCAGCTTTCTGTCCCCTTTGAACTTGACTACTCCAGGCACCTCATATAAGTGGAGTCATACACTGTTTGTCCATTCATATCTGGCTTATTTTAATAAGAATAATGTCTTCAAGGTCCATCTTTGTGGCAGGATGTGGCAAAATTTCCTTTTTTTAAAAATGGAGGTATTTTGAGAAGACCATATGGCTATAGCTCACACAGATGATTATTTCCAATCCTGTCTTTGCTCCCCCTTGCTTCATGGTATAAATATTATGATGAGATTTTATGACATGGCTTTTCACTTGTGTCCTTTCTCCAGGAATGCCTTTGCCCTTGAACTCGGCTCTGGAGTCAGATGTTGGATGTGCACTTGCATCTACATTTTCCTACTTAGGTTTGTTATGTTGCGGAACCAGTTAGTTTAAACCACATGACATTGCTGATATTTTTAAGTTTTATTTACCAAAAGGACACTTTCGTCTGGCAAAACCCTATTGTTTACCTGTCTGCTCCTCAGTTATCTTATATATAATAGAGTGCTAAAATATAGTGCTAAAAATTGTGCTTAGGCTGGACATAGTGGTGGATACCTGTAATCTCAGGTACTCAGGAGGCTGAGGCAGGAGGATCACAAGTTCAAGGCTAATCTGGGAAATTTAGAGAGAACTTGTATCAAAATAAAATTTTAAAAAGGGTTGCAGATGTAGCTCAGTGTGAAGGACCTGGGTTCAATCTCCAGTACCAACAACAACAACACAAATGTCTTGATGTAGCTTGATAGCAGTGAACTTGTCTGGCATATTTAGGCCCCTGGGTTCAATTGCCCCCACTGGAAAAAAAAATTCTTGCCTCAGGAATTGAATAGCAGAGTGTGGTATGTTTAGCCTGAGGATGGCCAAGAACACACAGAGTGCTGGTGCTATTGCATGAGTTGAATGTGACTGCTGTGGGTTGGGAACAGGAGCCGCTACTCACATGTCTAGGGTTTCAGGAGTTTCTGCCTCATCTTTTCCTCTCCTCTCCCTCACCTGACTGTGTCTTCATCATGAGTGCAAGGACATGAGAAGGGACCCAGAATGAGAGCAGTTTTCTTGACACTTAATTTTATAGGGCCTCCAGTAGCCAGCCCCATAAACACTAGTCCCTATCTTCACAGAGTTAGTGTCCTATACAAAAGGTAAGAAAACTAGAGAAGAAAGGGAAATGCGTATATAGCATGTTGGAAAAGCTAACGTGGGCAAGGGAATAGGAAGTGTCAGTGACACTTCAAAGGGCAGACACACAGTGCCCTGACTCCGCTATGGGACCTGATCTCCCTTCCAGGCCTCCCCCAGTCTCTTCTTGATTCCTTCCATCTCTCTCTCCCTTCACAACTCACTGTCCCCACTGCCACTCTACTCCTATCCTTTAGAGGTCCACGGACTTTGTCTAATGCAATTCACCCCATTTCTAATGGAGTGTTATGTTATGGAGTTAGTTATGTGTATGGGTCTGTGTTAGATACTTCAACTGGCCCAGGACTCTTTGAGAAACCTCCCTTACCATGTCTTATCTACAACAGCTCCCTCTGGCAGGGCTTCTCGAACTTTAATGTGCACATGAGCTCACTTCAGGGGCTTGGTAAAATGCAGGCTCTTCTCTTTAGTTCTGAAGCGTCCTGAGCATTTCTAGTAAGCTGGAAGATGATGGTGAGGCTGCTGTTCCTGGTAATGCATTTTGAGAATCAAGCCTGGAAGGCAGGTTACATGAAAATGGGGATTTTTGTCTACCTTGCCCTTTATTTAAATCCCTGACACAGTGCCTGCATGTAAGCGCTGTGAAATAAAAAGCTGAATTTTCCAAGGATCAAAAATTCCTCTCTTTAAAGAGAAAAGACATTCACAAAGACCACTCTACTGTAAGAGAAGAGAATAGCCAGATGAATGATGTAGAAACTGAGAAGAGACTGGTTAATTTGGAGTAAAGGCATTTAGAAAGTGTTACATATAAGGTGGGATTGAGCTGGGCCCTGAAGGACAGGCAAGATTTGAAGAGGGAAGAGGGAACAGGGCAGAGACCTTCTGGGGGCACACACAAAGAGTAGAAAAGTGTCAGCTTATTGGGAGAGGTGACTGGTCTGCAGGGGAAGTTAGAAGGCAGGAAGGTCATGACAGTACCTTGCATGATAAGGTGCTTGACTGCTACTTCCTCTCTTTCTGCCTTCCTTTTTTTCAGGCTAAGCTGTAGCATGGCACCTCTCTTGGCTTTCTGAGGGTGGCTCCACCTTCACAGAGCCCCTGAATTAGGAATTCCATGAGAAGGCCAGTAAGGGTTGCTGTGTTCAGCCACCCGGCTCAGCCTCTGTTGTTAATCAGGTGATTTGGGGCTTAAGTAGGAGTAGATGAAGGCCACAGTGGAAGCCTTTGGCTTTACCCCCGTTCTTTGCCCTCTACCCTTTTATGATTCAAGGACTTTCAACCATCTTGTTTCCCTTACCTGAAGCCCTCAGTTTCCTTGCCAACCATTTTCCCTTCCTGAATCTCATGGAATTATGTGATCACACCATCAGCAAAACTGAATTCTGCTTCCTCTGGCTCAAGCCTAACCTGGGGCAGGACACACCAGGGTAATTTATGGAAAAGTGTTGTGCCTTTTCATTCACAGTGTAGATAAGAATGCCCAGGGCCTAAAAACTACTTTGTAGAAAAATAAGGGTAAGATCACAAGAATTTCTCAATTAAACTATGGCTATTTCAATAGTGCTTTTTGCACCAGTGTGTGCTTCAGTTTTTTGTTTATGGTGAATCTCATTGCCCAGCAGTGAAGGTGCCTGGGAGCCTGTGGGCAGGCTGGGGCATAGCTGAAGGGGCTGAGGACACACGGCTGCCCTCCTATGCCCATTGGACTTACAGGTCCTTCTTAGATTTCAGGTGAGCCACAGAGAGTGAATGGTCCTGTTCCTATGACGCTGTCTCTCAGATTCAACACTGACTGAATTCTTTGTTCAGAAAATGCTGCCTCATTCCTAATGGCTGCTCAATCAGGAAAACATTTTCAGCTGTTTTAAATGTGTGCAGAGAGAAATATATGTCCAGCCATATGGAGCACAATAGGAGCTAGCTAAGGCCAAAGTGGAAAACAAGATTGGGAGCTCTCTTGATTTCTGTTTTGAAGTCAGACCCCTGGGCCAGATTTCCCCAACTGGCAGACAAAGCTGAACTTTGAATTGGAGTACATGGGTATCACAGGGAAACAGGTACAGGCAAGCCCCTCTTTCTTGTCCGCCATACATCCAATTAGGAGAGCTACCATGGTGCTTCTGTACCCCCATCTGGAAATCAAGTCGCAGGCAACCTTGTAAACACTTGAAAGTGGTCACATAAAGTGTAAAAATGTATCTATCTTCATACCAAGAGAGTTGCATGAAAACTGTTGTAATATTTTGTCAAGGGAATTTAGGTTTAATAGCTATAAGGGATGGCATTAAAATTTGGGAGGATATTTTTATTCTAAATCAAATAAGAAATAAAGGAGTTTGTATTATAATGATTATTCATTATAATGTACAAGTGCAAGGTACAGACTTATTTGCAGGGAATAAAGAAAGAGTAGTACTTGATCATACTTACAAATCCTGCATGCAGTATTTATGCATGTGGCTAAGTTTCACACTAATCTTAACTCATCTTCTTTACATATTTTATTACCAAGAGGTGACTTTTCTCCCCTCTTTCCTTGGAAATTCACCCATCTGGATAAGAATGACTAATATTAAAGCCTCACCTGGCAAACATAAAAGCTAGCAAACAAGCACTGTGACAAGTTAATTGTGATGTCACTTGACTGGATTATGAAGGTTGCAAACTGAGGAGGAAATACCTACCCTGGATTTGGGTGGCACCTACCAATAGCCTTATAGTCTGGGTGGAATAAAAAGGGAAATAAGAAGAAGGTCTTTCCTTTTTGGAAGAGCTCCAGTCTTCACCATCACCTTTGAACACTTGTCTCCAGTTCTTTCAGGCTTCCAGTGAAGACTCTTCAGCTTTCCAAAGCAGACCCTTAGGCAATTCCATATAGATTTACACCAGACTCTACACTGAGCTCCAAGATTTCATCTTGCAACTACATCCTTTGACTTTCCAGTGTGTAGATGGCCATTTTGCATTTGTCCACCCCCGAATCTGTAGGCAGCCATGATAAATCTACTTTGTAAATCCCACACTCTTCTCCTAGTGAAACCTATCTGAATACAAGCACCCTTTTGAGAAAGTGCCACTGCAGTCAGAATGATCAATTCCACCTCACTACTTTTTGCTTACTAACTATACCAGTATAAAAGTGAAGACTATTGAAGTAAAAATAAATGTCTAGAAAGAAAGAGTTTATAGAAGTTTTTCCTTTGAAATAAGGAGAAATGGGCATTATGACAGTACTTTTAATTTTTGCATACTTAAAAATTAAAGCTGAGAATGAAATACATGAACTTAACTACTTTGTACACAGAAGCTTTTAAAATAAAAGCCTTGATGAATGGTATAAATTTAACCATTAGTTTTGAAAATAAAGCTTTCAGAGCTGCAGTAATAATAGAATTGGACTTTCACATTTAATCTGAGAAAGAAACAAAAGGGACGTTAGAAGATGGAAAATGCCATTAGCTTATCAGTCACTGACTCACTCAGCAAGTTCTTTGTGTGAAATCTGGAGCCGGGAATCCTGCTCACAAACAGAGCTTCCATCTGCCCTACTTATACTCTGACTTTTCTTTACGGAGCTGTGTGGTTCATTTGTTGAGCTGCTTCTCACTGTGCAATGAACTCTCACAGTAGTAGGCACAAGTGAAGATAGAGGAGAGGAGACCACCCCCTCCATACGGAAATGGGCAACTATGGGTTAACTATGTTATTAGGCAACTATGGGTTAACTACATAACTATGCTTTTTGTAGAATGCACCTGAGTAGCCATGACAACTTCTATAATCTGTCACCAAAGGAATGCAACAGACTCAGAAAATCCTGCCAGTATCCCCCTCCACACACCCAACTGCTCTGCTTTGTGTAAATTCTGGTTGCTATATTCTCAGGGAAACTCCAATGGAATTAAAGTTCATAGATGCAAAAAGAGGTATGTAAAGAAGCACAAACTTTTATTTGGGAATCACTAGCTGAGCCACCAGCATTAAAAGCTGCCCTTTGCTCCTATCTTCATGTTAAGAGTGGTCTGTCTGGGATCCTCACAGTTTCCTGCTTCAAAGAAACAAATGTACTTTTCTTACATGAGCTAATGCCTATGATGTAGATAACTGTTCAATGCTAAGGGAGCTTGGCGGAGGTCAGGAAACTCCTTGCTTCTCAAGTATCTTCAGTCTGTTAATGTGGAGCTCAGTTTCTGTTTCCATGATCCTTTGTTGGCAGCCAAACTATGTTAAACTTATCTTCCCTAGAACTTGTGAATGTGGAGTCAGGTGCCTCAAGGCTGGTCTTCATCCTAGCCAACAGAAGGTTCAGTTTCCAAGCTCTACCCAAAAATAATACCCCAATTAATTCCTGTTTCCAGTCTGAAAGATAGACTTCTTTGCTTTCAACAAACTTCATGTCTTATGCTTCCCTAGCCTTGGGCAGTGGTTCCTGTCCTCCCTACATAAAGGCAAGAATGGCATTTCTCCAACTATGCTTTGAAAACAGGCATTAAGGGCTTGGATCCAGAAACAGGTGGACAGATATAAGCAGATTATACCCATACACAAGACTTGAGTTTTGAGTGGTCTTCGTTACATGTCTTTTAATGTCATATATGACTTTGTTTTTGTGTGGAGCTTTGAATGGTAAAATTTCAAAATCTGTACTCCTCTTCTTCAAAAAGTAGAGCCAAACGAAAAATAATTTTAGGTTGAATTATGGAAAAAAGAGTAGTGAAGACTGAATTCACCAAAAGATCACTTGAGTGGTCAGATTATTTTGTAAATGTGTTAGTATCTACAGCTGAGACTTTCTGGCCTCCAAATCATTTGACCTGAAGGTTTCTAACACTTCCTTAATCTGAAACAGCAAGAGAGATATTGCTGTTCTTTGGGTCATTTTAAGATTCTACCTTAAGTATGTCCAACATATGTCAGATAAATTTCTTTCAGAGAGCAGCAATGGATCCTCACAGACCTCAGACCCCAGCTTACTTTCCAAAGGTAAAGCTCTTCAAGGCTCATCCCCTTTAAAAACACAGGCTTCCACACAGAACACTTTGATGTATTACATTGCATTCTGAGTGTTTTTAAAAGCCCACAAGTGAAAAACTCAGATCAGTCTCAAAGAATCAGCCATTTGTTGATGGCCAACTTCCACGTGCAGTTTTTATTTATTCTTTAATGCTAGACCAGTGTGAAGTCAGTGCTGAAAAAAAAAAGAGTAAGCTTTATGTCTTTGTTGCTTTTTCAGTTTCTGTTTGGTCCCTTCGTGTTGTGTTAATCAAAAGCTCATGGGAAATAGAACATCTGGTGCCAGTCTCCAGAGCAGAAGAGCTACAATTCATTGGAACATGGAGGGCTCCTTGTAAATGCTATAAATTGCATTGTTGGCTTAGTGTAAAGTCACTAAGATAATGTCTATGTCTGTTTCCTCAGCCATTCAGAGATAATATCTAAACTTTGCAGCTAGAAATACTATAGTGAGGAAGAGAATGAGGAACAATAAGGAATGTTTAGCTAGAACAAGAAACAGAATAAACCACTCTAAGAGGTGCTCCTGCCACAAAACTTATTTGGCTTAATCTTACATTTCATGCTTTAAATGTTAAATTATAGATAAATGGTCACTTGAAAACATTTAGTGAATAGAATTTTTCTTCATTCAAGATGACAGAGTTAAATAATTTGAACACATGTTCCTGTGGCTGTATATTAATACAACGGATTTGAGATGATCAGTCAACTCTTTTGAAAGATAGAATCGAAAGGAAGAGACAAAGACAATGTCCCAAGAGGCAGAATTAAAATTAAGAATGTCTTCCACCTGGTCAATTATTTTAGGGCAAGAGATAAGGCTCCTCATTAAGCATTAGCTTCATAAAAAGTACATTGAGGAAATTAAAAAAGAAAGAAGGGAGGGAAGTCAGGAAGTGGGGGCTAGGAAAAACATTTTTGTACATGTTACTACATTTTTCTAATTATTCTCTTCATTTCCTGGAAAGGAAGGGCTACTCATTGGTGGGTTGGTCTAGTTTAATGTTTTCCTCAAAGTACAGTTTTATGGCCTAAGCTTTATTAACAGAGTCAAAATCCTGAAGGAAACAGAATGAACATCGGAAAAAAATGGCCTTTGAATATTGGTGGCTTTGTTAAAGGGAGAAGATATTTTCTAGTTTTTCTTCATCACTTCTTATGTTGAAAGATTAACTTCAGTAGATAATACAAACAAACAGCAAGAGCAAAAAGAAAAATCAGGTAAGGCCAGAGACAGCAGTTCAAATAACATAGTTTTTAAAAGTTTTAGTGAGTTGGCTTGAGGTCTATATAGAATAAATTACATCATCTATACTTGACCTCTGATGATGGAAAATTACCTATCTCCTACCTCCCTGAATTCTTGCACTTATTCTCATATTTCTTCTTAAAATAGTTCCTATAGGTCCGACAAAAAGAGTGATCACTCTTGTTCACATATACCTTCTTGAAGAACCTAGCCTCAATAGCAGAGGTTTGCGTGGTGGAAAGGGAAAATTTCCACCTGACCTTAGCATATCACTTTTCTGAAGGTGATTTTTTTGGTGTGAAGTCTGATGTGGTTGCATTTTACTAATGTTTTTCTTATTTTTAGCCCATTTTACAGTGAACTCAAACTTAGTCTCTGTCTCTGTCTCTGTGTGTGTGTGTGTGTGTGTGTGTGTGTGTGTGTGGTATGGTGTGTTTAGGCACAGTGATTTGCCTAGATAAATTCTTACTGAGCTTCTGTCAGGATCCCTGTTTCATTTACCTGGACCTTGGTTTTTTGGAAAGTGAAAAAGAAGATAATATCTGAAAGTAATATTTATAAAGTAATTTTGTGACTTCAATCATTGTTGTTGCTCTTGTTATTATCACTACTACTACTTCTAGACAGTGTACATATTTGAGATTAAGAAATTTGTAAACTGTAATTGCAGTCTGGAATCACACATTTAACCTTTCTGGAAATGTATCAGTGCAATACAAGTCAGTTAAACTTTGTTCTAAGATATATTATGCTACAGGCCATTGAACTTCAAGGGCTGGACAAAACTAAGCATCATTAGTAAGAAGTCATGAAAACTATGCAAGAGAAGCCTCTGATACAATTTTTCTCCTTGATGCATCTATTTTCAAAATGGAAATCACCATACTTCCCTACCTGTGGTCAGCGTACTGAACTTATATCTATTTATAATGTACTAGTCCAAAATAAGTCAAAAACAATATGCTATGACTGGAACTCCTGTCGATCTACAAGGGAATAACACTTTTAAGTTTTATAAAGAATGACCTCCTGTCTCTATTTTGCTCTTGTTCGTAAAAACCAATTAATTGTCTCTAGGCTGAAAGACTGGGCTTATGGAAGAAAGTGTAGACTCCAGGAAGAGCTCGAAAAAGGCTTATTGGGGACTTTTGGGGCAGATGTTCTGATTGCACAGAGGTTGAGAAGTCAGTCTGACAGATACAATGGGTTAATTTATTAGCTTTGGACAATAGAGGCTTCATCAAGAAATGGGTAAGGTAGTGCTTCTCAAGCCATAATATGTTCATGGATTATCTGAGGATCTTGTTAAAATTCAGATTCAGTAAGTCTGGAAAAGGACTTTAGATTCTGTGCTTCAAACAAGCTCTTAGGTGATGCCAAGAACTGTACTTTAAATAGTAATACATACAGTTCTAGGAGATTCTTGGTGAAAGAAGAAAGTATATTCCAAGGTCTGGGAAGAAAAAAGACAGGGGAAGGGACCCTGCATGGAAAGTGGAGGCATAGGGCCTGATAAAAGTCAGGAGTTGAGTTTTCAGAGAGCAGATCTTGTGCCAGTGAGCCAAGGGACGTGTGAGGCAGAGTGGGCTATGCTGTCCTCTAAGACACTCTTCTGGGCTGGAGGCAAGTTTTATTAGACCAATACATGGAGAATAAGAGCAATTGTGCAAGGGAGGCTTTCTGAATGGCCCCTTCTGGACTGAAGAATCTTCCACTTGGTGAAACAGGATCTAATAGCCCCTAGAACTTATGGAAGAATGCATGTTGAAAATCTTCATGTTAGACTGTAGCAGTTAAAGAGAAGAGTTCTTGGATCAGGCCTGGCTTCAAGAACTAGCTTTACTAGTTATGAGTGATTTCTGGCAAGGTTAATTTCTGTAAACTTCAGGTCTCTCACTGGTAATATAGGGCTCACTAGCTAGATTTCCCAATGCCGTTCTCTTTATATCCAAGAGATCCTAAATATCACACTTGGTCTGTTAACTTTATAAAACCAATTTCCCACTTATAGGAACTGGACTTCAAGGTAGGTTACACTAAGCATGTTTTTTTCCCCTCCGTAAATACATTTTTGGGATCCGTACTTGTAATATCCACTATGCTGATTTTTGCTGAGTGTTTGAGTCTACTTTCTAATCTACAGAAAGACCTTAAAGTGAGAATGAGCTTGACATGTTTCAGTTACAGAAAGATGTCTGGCTTGGTTCAAGCAGGGCAGATATGAGATAAAAAGTGTTATGAGATGAGGTCTGAGAGACAGGTAGGGACCAGATCATGTGGCCTATCTAACCCATGAAGAGGTTTTGACTTTTATTAAGGCAATTGAGATTATTTAGGTGCTTAATGATTAAATGGAAGTAATAATACTTAGTGCTTCACTGTCTTATTGAAGTCTCACACTATGCTAGCCATGATGCTAAGGTACATACATACGCTGTATGAACATTTAACCATTTCATTAACCATAGGAAGTGGGTACAATTATTACCTCCATTTTCTAGATGAGTATAGATGAAACATAGGAGATTGATACAAAAGCCTAAGGTCATCCAGCTAGTAATTAATAGAAAGCAATATACTACTACACTATGCCCCTGGTAAATTCTCTACAGCCTATTTCTATCCATTGTTTCAATGTGGACTTGTTTCTTCTGCAATGATTTCCATTGGTTATGTTAACTTGTGGCTGCTGAGCACACCGGATCCACACGGCAGTGGTTGTGGACATATGTTCATGCGAACCCCTCTAGGTAGGATGCTCCACATGCCCAAGAAAAGCTCAAGCATCTTATCACCTTGACCATCTCAGCATTATCCCCATCTGCACATCTTTGCGTGTGCATGTGTCCAAGAGCATATATCATCTTTATGCCTCTAACCTTCCTTCCCTCAGGCCATTGAGAATTATTGCTTTTCATTAGATAGTGTGATTAATCCATCTGGCCAGTGCCTCCAAGCACTATTCCCTTACTGGGCACATCTGTTTCTGTGAAGCTGCCGCAAGCAGGACCAACCTCTTAGGAATCACAGGCTCTGGGAGAGACTTTTTTTTTTATGTCAGCACACACTTCTCTCATTTCCTCTGAAGAAGCTAGCTCCCTTTATGTGGGTTCAGAGGAAGCGGCAATATTCCTGAGCATTTAGAGGGAGATTTTTAAGCAGAGTCCATTGACAGACCTCCTGGAGTAAATGAAAGATGATGATAGGTATAAATTTTATGGATCAGATCAAGTGTCTGCTGTATAACGCATAGTCCTTAGTTTCTCTGCTGCTCATGAATGTGACTACTACAGGAAATTGTGAAG
Source organism: Heterocephalus glaber (assembly GCF_000247695.1). The sequence continues at coordinate 3,734,699 of NW_004624799.1, read as the reverse complement.
CTAGGTTACCAGTAAGAAGGGGTCTGGGTTTTTGATTCTTTAGGACCCGTGTTCCATTCATAAAGTTGAAAGAGCCATTTTCTAAATTCAGAGGAAAGCAGCTGCCACAGAGAACTCAAATGGCACATCTGAGACCCCACTCAGAGTTGGCAAAAGACAGCAGGATCAAACTTCTCTCCTGGTCCACAACTTATGACAATTATTTCTATTGTATGGCTTTTAGGGATTGGCATATAACAATGTTTCATCAGTAGTATCAAAATAATAAGGATAAAAATAATCACTAAATACTGAGGCCTTGTCATTTATGAGATTCAGGCATCATTTCTGGGAAGTATATCAGCATATAAGGCCCATTGTCCTCTTAGTAATTGCCTTGGTCCCTAAGGGTCCTAGTGGGAAAGGGCCTTAATGAGCTTTGGCTCCCTAGAAAAAAGGAGCTGAAACAAAGTATCGTTGTTCTGATTATAAGCAGAATGATGCCCAGGACTGAAAACCCGGGAGTCATATAGGAAAGAGTACCTCGGACTATTGAGAAGGAGTGTCTCTCTATTACTAGGAGACACATCAAACTGGAAATAATATACAGCATTATCAAACTACATAGCAAACACCCACTTCATTCAGCAAATATTTACTGGGCAGGTACTAGAGGCCCATACTATCCCAGGCGTGAAGGTTACAGCTTCACGACATGTCAATAAAGCATGATATTTGCTCTCACAGATTTACATGCTAGTAGAGCAATAAAATAATAAACATGTAAGTAAATAAGAAAACCACACAGTGATTAGTGTTCTGCATACAGTTAACATAAGGACATAAGGTAGGACGAGAGAAGCTGGGAGCAATTAGGGAAGGTCTTTTTGAGGAGGTGAACTTGAAGCTGATACCTGAATGTCAAGTGAGAGCTAAGGATGTTGGGTGAAGGGAACAGCATTTGAAATAGAGAAACTTCTCTTGGGCCCTAAGGTGAGTGCTTGATATGTTCAGAGACAGAAAAACACCTGGCCTTGTTCAGTAGGGTAAGTGAAAAAGAATGATAGTGTGAGATCAGAGGAGCAGGCTGGGGCCACATCATGGAAGGCCATGTAAGACAAGCAAAGGTGTGGGATTTTACTGTAAATGTGGGAAGCTATTGGAGGGGCATAAAGCGGGAAAATGATAGGGTCAGATGAGTGTAGTGTTTTGGAAACTTTTTATTTTGATATGATTTCAAACTTCCAAAAAATTTGCAAGAATAGTAAAAGACACTCCTAGACTTATCAATTGCTTACATTTTTTTCTGGTTTTCTTTTCCATTACTTTTGTATATATTCATATTTTTTTCTCAAAATAGTCGAAAATAAATGAGGCCATTATAGCCCTTTAACACTAAATACTTCCTGTATACATTTTCTAACATGAAAGACATTCTCTTACGTATTGCAATGTACTCTAATCAAAATCAGGAATTTTAATTTTTACATTATTTTATATCTATATTATTTTCTAATTTATAGTCTGTATTCAAGTTTCATCAAGTGTCCCAATAATCTCCTTTACAGTTACTTGTTTCCTGTCTAATATCTAATCCAGGATTAAATATTACATGGCCTTAGTTCTGTGTCTTTTTTCATTCAATCTAGAACAGCTTTTCTGCATTTTTTCCCTGCTTGAACTTGATTTTTTTTTTTTGAAGAACCTAGGCCAGTTATTTTGTAGAATGACTCTCAGTTTGGGTCTAATTTTTACTCATGATTAGATTTAGATGGTATGTTTTGGGTAAGAATATTAGAGAAGTATTGCTATGTCCATGCTAGATAGATATCAAGAGGCATATAATTTGATTGGTCCCAATATTAGTGATATTAAGTTTGATCACTTGGTTAAGGGTATGTGTCCCAAGTCTCTCCTCTGTAAAGTGACAATTTTCTCCTTTAAAATTAATAAATAACTCAAAAAGGGCATTTCTTTGATACTATATAAAATCCTGTTGCTCATCAAACTTTTACTAGTTTTAGTACTTACTGATGAATTTCTAAATTCATCACTCCTATATTTATTATTTAGAATTCAACTGTAAAGAAGTGTTTTCCCTTCTTCAATTTATTGTGTTTTAAAAGGGATAGTAAGTGAGCAAAGGTGAAGTAAGAAAATCAGTTGGTAGGCTATTGAAGTATTCTATAGAAGAAGTGATAATGGCTTACACTGTAACACTTTGGTTCCTGAATACTTCTGTTCATGAACAACTTGGTTTGTGAACAAAAGCATTTGGCAAAATTTTGCCCCTGTTCCCAAACTCTGCATCGAGTGATGAACACAACCATGGCCATCTTTCCTGCACGAACACTAATGCATCCATCTTCCCTGCTCTGACACGTGGTTGTGGCTTCCTGTAGTGGAGTTCATGGTCTCAGATAGACCTGTGCACACTTGCTGTGAAGTTTTTTTGTGTGCTTTTAGCACATACAGTGCTGTACAGTATTATTCAATCCAGCATGGCTCCAGAGAAAGTTCAAAGCAAGCATGGTGGTAAAAAGAAAGTGCACAGTGGTAATGAAGGTGACAAGAATGTGCAGAGCAGTAATGAAGGTAACAAGAAAGCACAGAACAAGAATGGTAAGAAGAAGATTTTGAAGCAAATAACCATCAAATTGAAGGAAAAAATTGCAGAAAAGCACGAGCATGATATTCGTTTGACTGATCTGGCCTCAGAGTACAAGATGGCAAAGTAAAAAAACCTCTCCTATTTTGAAGGAGAAAGATGCCATCAAAGGAGCTGATGCGACAAAAAGAGTAACCATGTTAACCAGGCAGAGGACACAAGTGCTGGAAGAGGTGGAAACACTTTTGTTAGTGTGGTTGAATGAGAAATAGCTGGCAGGTGATAGCCTTAGTGAAGCTATGATCTGTGAAAAAGCCAGGAAATTACACAGTGATTTACTGCAAGAAAACCTCTCTACACGTGCAACAAGTGATGAATTTAATGCCATTAGAGGATGGTTTGATAAATTCCATAAGAAAAGTGGCATCCACAGTGTGATAAGACATGGTGAGGCTTTCAGTTCTGACAAGGCCACAGCAGAAGCCTACAAGAAAGAATTCATGGAACTCATGAAGGCAGAAGGATATAGCACTCAACAAATGTTCAACTTTGGTGAAACAGGCTCTTCTGAAAGAAGATACCAAACAGAACCTATATCACATAGCAGGAAAAAGCGCTGTCAGGCCACAAGCCCATGAAACACAGATTGACCTTCTTGCTATGTGAGAATGTAAGTGCCAGTCTGAAGATGAACCCACTACTGGTGTACCATTCCCAGACCCCTCTTGCATTCAAGGAACAGAATGTGAACAAGGCCAGCCTGCCTGTCATGTGGAGGGGCAGTGAAAAATCTTGGGTCACAAGGGAATTGTTCATAGAATGGCTGCATGATGTGTTTGCACCCAACATTAAGAAATATCCTTCTGACATCGGTGTAGGAAAAGATTTTATGAACAAAACCTCAATTGCCCATGAACTAGCACAATCAACAAATGGGATCTCTTCTTATTCAAAGGCTTCTTCACAGCAAGAAAAACCACCAGCAGTGTGAAGAG
>NW_004624799.1:3690582-3713824 GCF_000247695.1 Heterocephalus glaber | reverse complement strand
AGGGCAAGGGAAGGGGAAAAAAAATAAGAACCAAGAGACTCATGTAATGGTACAAGATCCCAATGATGAATGTAACTGTATTTTATACCTAAAATGTATGAATAAAGTTAATGGGGGGGGGAAGAAACCATCAAATTGTTACTAAAAGATTTTATTCTTAGAGATGAGGTATGGAATAGAATTATCACAAACTCCAAGTCCTTCTCAATGTGTTTGGAAAATACTTTATTACAAGTTTTCACATGATCTCCATACTCTGTGATGTCCTTGCTCCTCAAATAGTAGCAACCATAGAAAATGTGTCTTTTTTTAAGGAAAAACACATAAATCCTCTTGGAAAGTAAATATTGGATTGAATAATAAAGAAAACCATACTTTTGATCTATCCCTTGGCTTTAGTTTTCATCGGGTGTGGAAATATAGTTGTTCCTTCATAACTATGGGTCTTGTATCCGTAGATTCAACCAACTGCAGATTGGTAAAAAATTCAAAAATTTCAAAAAATACAAATGTATTAAACATGTACAGATTTTTTCTTTGCCATTATTCCCTAAACAATGCAGTATAATAATTATTTGCATGGCATTTATATTGTATTATTATAAATAATGTAGAGATAATATAAATTATAGAGAAGGGTGTGTATAGGTTATATGCAAGTACTATGCTAATTTATGTTAGGAACTTGAGCATGCATCGAATTTGGTATTATGGAGAAAGCAGATCTCCATGGACACCCAGGGATGACTGTTCATGGAGGGGCAGTGTACTCCCACAAGGAACCAGATGAGAACATGCTAAATCTGTATGCTTTGTGTATAAGTCTAGTGCCTGGATCCCTCCATCAGCAGAAGAGTCCCTAGCTTGCTCCAGTATGGTGTCTTTCTCCCTCTTCTCTGCTCCTGATTTCCCTCGAGACCCGTGGCATCCACTGGTAGGGAGAGCAGTGACTCTGTGGCTGCAGATAAGCCAGATGACCCTAAAAGGCACCATCTCCTCAGTGTTGTCCCTGTTATCACCTTTTCTAAAAATTATATGCCCTGAATATTGTTTTAAAAAATAATCTGCTCTTGGAGAGATACTGGCCTTTTCAGAAAACAGCTTCTGGCATGAACCAAGCTATTTTGTGACTCTGAGTTCTCTCAGAAGGCAGTGCGTCTCAGAAAGCCAGCAGAAAAAGCTATGGTTGCTAAGGGAACAACAGAATCGCTGACACAGGGACATATAATGTGACTGAAAGCTCTTTTTTCTTTTCCTGCCACATGGAAAAGAAAGCAGATGAGTCAGGGGGAACAGTGGATGGTCCTTTCTGGTGGTTAAGAAAGCTAAGAGGCCAAATAGCCTATTTGCCTAAAGAGGAAGTGTTTAGTGGTAGTTAAAATTGAGAAAAGCTGAGAGCAGCTGGAAAGTTGAGGATAAGTTTGTGAAGTCTGAGACTGAAACTGTGACTCAGAGTGGGCTCCAAAGAGAAAAGCACCGCCTTAAGAGACTGTGGTTGATGACAAAATGTAGGAGGCACTATAGAATCACATGCAGATACGTTTTTTTAACACCATCTCCTAAATATTGTGAAATATTTTAAATTAATTGATTCATTGACTCATACATCATTTAATTGCCATTTTAGCGAACTGGTTGTTTTAGACACATTTTTTGAGGTATAATTTATACACTTTATCATTCATCCATTGTAACTGTATTATTTAGTGATTATTTTGAGGGAGGGGAACTATTCAGAATTCTGAAATTATTCCCTCAATCCAATTTTAGAACATTTCCATCTCACCAAAAAATTCCTTTCCCCACATTTATAGTCACTCCTTTCTCCCAGACCCAGGCAACTGCTGCTCTGCTATCTCCTTTTAGATTTGTCTTTTCTAGAAATTCTTAGATTTTCCTTTTTTTTTTTTTTTTTTTTTTTTGGTACTGGGGATCAAACTTGGGTCCTTGTGCTTGCAAGACAGGCGATGGAACCACTGAGCTAAATCCCCGGCCCTTAGATTTTCTTTTTTAAGAAATTTTATCTAAATGGAATCACACAACCTGCAGTTTTTTGTATCTGGCTTATTGCATTTTGCATTATGTTTTTGAGGTTCATCCATATTGCACCACTTATCAGTAGTTCATTGCTTCTTCAAATACTGAATAATATTCTTTGGTCCAGATATGTTACACTTTGTCCATTCACCAAGAGATGAGCCTTTGGGTTGTTTCTAGTTTAGGAGGATTATGAGAAAGTTCTCATAAACATTCATGTACAAGTCTTCATGTGAACATATATTTTCATTCCTTTGGGTATGTATCTTGGATTAAAATTTCTGGGTCATTTGGTAGATATATGTAACATTTTAAGAAACCACCAAAACATTTTGCCATTTCACATTCTCATCAGGCATGAGAAGTTTCCATTTTCTCCCTATCTTCCATATATGTTTGGTGTTGGCCAGTCTATTGATCACTAGCCATTCTAATGTGTGTAGCAGTATCTCATTGTAATTTTAAATTGCATTTCCCTAATGAGTAATGTTATTGGTTATCTTATCATGTCCTACATGTTTTTAATTCAGAAAAATGTTTGAAACACGAGAATTTTTATGGAAAATCTGAACACCAAAAAGCACATGTCTAATATTCTCCATCAGAATTCATAAAAATTGTTTCTCATTGCAGACACTGCTTACATCAGAATTATTCAGAGCATTAAAAATGCAAATCTCTTATAGCCTGAGGAGTCAATACCTGAGACAGAGGCTCCAGAGCCCACATTTTAACACCTCAACCCCTGTTGGGTGATTCTCATTTACACTGGAGTTTGAGAGCCACTATCCTAATCCCAAGGCACTTTTGTTTGTCTGGAGACCATTGCATTGACTGCAGTGGGTTATTATAATCAAACTTATGCTTCATGAATAAGTCTGTAGGCCCTATTGTTGTCCCTATACTTCTAAAAGAAGAAAAATCCAAAACTTCCATGGCTACTTCAGCCTTTGAGAGGACTATAGGCTTCACTTTGAAAAGATTTCAGGCTTAAGGGGAAATACCTTTTGTGCTCCATGAGGAAGTTTAATAAAACTAGTAGAAAGGGCTTCACAGGAGCTTAAAGTGGAGGTTGTGCTGGTGGTCTGAAATTTTACCAAGAAGTTGCTTTTCTTTCCATAGGAAGCGTGGCTAAAAAGGAATCTTCCTATTTGTACTTCAAACTAGTTTTAACTACATTAAGGAAAAAATATATATACACAAAACAAACCTCCCATCCAGCCACCCTCCCTCTGGCTGGTAGTTCTATTTGAATGGTTCGTGGGTGGAATTCTGTGCAGCCAATACATAATACGTTACCACCATCTTTCCAGGGGCATAAAGTATCCACACATGATGACAGGCCTGAATACTGACTCTCTACCCATGCTCTTCGGGGGATTGTTTCCTACAAATTGCTACATACAGACATTGTTAAATAAAATAGCTTTATCAGAACCCAGAGATGCAAACATTTATGGTATTATTATTATTAGACACAAATTACTTGGCATTACAGATTGGAACAATTATCAAACCTTTGTGATGAAAGAATGCTGAAAGTGAGACAAATTGAGAATGAAATAAAAATGGTCCTATTATTCTGTGACTCAATTAGGTGCACAAAATATATTCAATATACTTTTGCCAAACCATATATTTATCTACATGACAGTGAGGTGGAGCTATTCCTGAGCAAGGCCCATTAGCACCAGCCCTGGGCCTCACCAGACTTGGAATGAAAGGAACAAGTAATTCCTTCAAATGGATCCTACCAGTAGGTCACAGGAGATTTTGTACACAAGCCAAATAATGCCAGTAACATCCAGTTGTTTTTTGTGTTGACCACAGATGTTTATAAAAATTAGTGATAAAGAAGTGGGCCATCTGAAACAATATTATTTAGTAATATGACATTTTGCCCCTTCAGATAACTCTAAATTATGGAATACTGTTCCCTGTATTTACTCAAATGGTACAATAGACATATCTGTTGAAAGTGAACATTGAAATTGGCACATACTTAGACTCTCTGTCTCACTAAAATAAAAATGTCAAGTGGTCTGTAAGTAGATTTTCATTTTCAAAAGATCACAAAATGCTTTTCTGGCATGTCTACTTATTATTTTTAAAGTGACATCTGTATAATTTTCATTGATTACTGCTCTCTGGGGAATGAATAACCAGTGATCCAAAGCTTCCCCCAGAGTTTGGAAAGTCTGGAGAGATGAACCTAGGCCTCTCCTCTTCCCCTGCAGGTCCCACTGGCCTTCAGTTTTGGACTCTGTCCAGGCCTCGTGGAAGTCCTTCAGTCTCGAGTACGTGCGAAAATGGTACTTGCGAGCTGAGGGAGGTGCAGTCTGTCCTAGCCTTACATTGTCATTCTACAGGGACCTTTTTTGGGAATTATTTTCTATTGTCACTCTTTCCCTATCTTCTTGCTTTCTGTATTTTTTAGCTCTTTAAAAGACATCTTTGCTGTAACACAAATATTCACTTTTATTCCTCAAATAAGTTTTACTGATTGTTGGCAGTTCCCACGGCATTTATGTTCACAAACTTGTGTCTGTTTCAACTTTGACATTTTCCATGTTAGGGCTCTTTTCCTCTTAATATTTTGGTAAATTTTAAATTTTGTAATAATTTCATAATTATTGAAAAGCTACAAGAATAATAAAACAAATTCCCACATATCCTTTACTCAGTGGTTAAGATTTCTTTGCATTTGTTCTATCATTTTCTCTCTGCGTGTATACATATTAATATTTTTTTAGCTAACCCATTTCAGAGTAAGTTTAGTTGTGGCACATTCTCCTTCACCCCTACACATTTCAGGATGTATCTTATTGTAAAATTGTTGCACCGTAATGCTGAAAAAAGAAGTAGATAAGAAAAGAGAAGGTAATTAAAATGCACATGAAATCTAACTCCCCAGAAATAAACATTTTGGTATATGTTCTTTCAGTTCTTCTCTATGAATATACTCAAATTATTTTTACACAAATATGGTACTATACATACAGTTTGTTAGAGGCAGCACACTGTGATGGGAGAGCTCTGGTGCTAGAGTCAGCCTGTGTCAGACCCTCGGGGTACTACTCATTAGCTGTATTCATTTCCTGGAGCTGCCGTAATTAATTACCACAGATGAGGTAGCTGGAAACAACTGAAGTTTATTCTTTCATTGTTCAGGCAGTCAGAAGACTGAAATCAAACTGTTGGCAGGTTTGGTTACTCCTGAAGGATCTGAGGAAGAATCAGTTTTGTGCCTCTCTCCTGATTTCTGGCAGCTGCCATTTGCTTGGCTTGCAAATGCATGACAGACACCACCTTCATATCAAACTACTAGCTGTGACGGTGTGTTTCAAATCACTCCTCTACTATAAGGACATCAGTTTTTGGATGTAGGGCCACCCTAAAGGTAGGATGATTTTACTTCAAGATTTTGAGGTAGTTACATCAGCAAAGACTCTATTTCCAAATAAGATCATGTTCTAAGGTGCTGGATGAACATGAATCATGGGATTTGAGGTGTCAGTGTTTATCCTACTATTCTAATACAATGTTCATGGACAAAGATCTTTACCTCTCAGTATGTTATACTCAGGCAAGTATCTTCCCTAGAATGAGCATTAAATGTGATACTATACATGAAATTACACAATATATAACTCAATAAATATTGAATAAATTCTGGCTATTGGCTATGGCAATAATTTTTTTCAATTCTTAGTTTTTATTAGTACATGTTTGCAATGCATGATGATCACATACCTTATGGGGAGTCCATACATATACATAATACACCTTAATTCTTTTAAAATCTCATCCCTCTCCTACTCCTTTCCCTCCCTCTGTCTTTTGGTCCTCTTCTCATTTGCAAAAGATCTATTTCCCTACTTCCTATTGTCTGTCCTTTATTTTGCTCTTTATTTATATTTTAGGTTTCTCATATAAGAGGAACCATGCAATATTTAAGCTGTGCACAGCCTTGTCACATTTGTTATTATTTAATTTCTTGGTGATAGCCATTTTTCTGGAATAAGATGGAATCTCAGTGTTGTTTTAATTTGCATTTCTCTAGTGGCTATAGATGTTGAACATTTTTTCATGTATTTATTGTCCATTTATGCTTCTGAGAAGTGTCTGTTCATTTCAGTTGCCCATTTTTTGTTGGTTTTTTAAATTTTAGGTGTCTAATTTTTTTAGTTCTTTATAGCATCTAGATATTAGTCCTCTATCTAAGAAATAGCTGGCAAAATTTTTCCCATTCTATATATTGTTTCTTCACTCTGTTGCTTGTTTCCTTTGCTATGCAAAAAGTTTTTAATTTGATACAATCCCATGCATTGATTCTTGGAATTATTTCTTGTGCCATTGGGGTTCTATTTAGAAAGTTCTTGCCTACACCTATGTCTTCAAGGGTTTTACCTATTTTATCTTTTAGCAGATTAAGCGTTTCTGTTTTAACATTTAGATCTTTGATCTATGTTGATTGTAGTTTAGTATATGATAGAGATATGTGACTTGTTCAGTCTTCTGTCTGTAGATAACCAATTTTCCAAGCACCATTTGTTAAAGAGGCTATCTTTCCTTCAGCATATATTTTTGTCCCTTTGGCAAAGATCTTATAGTTGATTGTATCTGAAGTTTTTTCTGTATCCTGCATATTCTGTTCCATTGACCCACATGTCTGTTTTGTTGCCAATACCATGCTATTTTTATCACTGTAGCTTTGTAGTATAATTTGTAGTCAGGTATTATGATGCCTTCTGCTTTATTCTTGTTGCTCAGGATTGCTTCTGCTATTCTTGGTCTCTTCTGGTTCCATATGAATTTTAGGACTTTTTTTCTTTAGTTCCTTGAGGAATGCTATTGGTATTTTCATTGAGATCCATTAAATCTGTATATCAGCTTTGGAAGAATGACCATTTTTGACAATATTGGCTGCGCCTACTCAGGAACAGAGGATACTTTCCATTTTCTGATGTCCTCTTTCGGAGAATTGTAATTTTAATTGCAGAGGCCTTTACTTCTCTGGTTAGGTTAATTCCTAAGTATTTACTTTTTCTTGGTGCTATTATGAATAGTATTGTTTTCCTAATTTCTTTCTTGGTAGTTCATCATTGGTGTACAGGAAGACTATTGATTTTTGTGTATTGATTTTGTATCCTGCTACATTACTGAACTTGGTTATTAATTCTAGGAGGGTTTTGGTGGAATTTTTTTTAGCTTCTTCCTTTCCTATATGTACCCTTTCATTTCTTTCTATTGCTTGATTGCTTTTGCTAATGTTTCAAGACAGGAGTGGCAATAATGGATATCCTTGCCTTATTCCTGATTTGGGGAGGAAAGCTTTCAGCTTTTACCCATTTAATATGATGTTGGCTATTGGTTTGTCATAAAAGGCTTTAATTAGAGAGATAAGGTCCTTCCTTGCCTATTTTCTTCACGGTTGTTTTTTTTTTTTTAATCATGAATGGAGGTTGGATTTTGTCAAAGGCTTTTTCTGCATATATTGAAATGATAATGTGATTTTTGTCCTTGCTTCTGTTTATGTGATGTATTACATTTATTGATTTGTGTATGTTGAACTATCCTTGCATCCCTGATGTGAACCCTATTTGGTCATGATGATTTGTTGCATTCTATTTACCAGTAACTTGTTGGGGATTGTAGCATCTATGTTCATTAAAGAGACTGACTTGTAGTTCTCTTTTTTGATTGGGTCCTTTTCTGCTTTTGGAATCAGGGTAATGCTAGATTCTAGGAATGCCTTTGGGAGTTCTTCTTCCCTTTCAATTTCATTAAAGAATTTGAGGAGTACGGTGTTAGATCTTCCCTAAAGTTCTTGCAGATTTAGTGGTGAATCCCGTGGAGACCTGAGCTTTTCTAAGTTGCTTTTTTTTTCTCTTAACTTCTTCAGTTTAATTTCCTGTTGTTGGATTATTCAGGTTTTTTATGTCTTCATGGCTCAGTTTTGATAATTCATATGTATCTAGGACTTTATTCATTCCTTCTGAATTTTCCAATATGTTAGAGTATAGGTTCTCAATGTAGTTACGAATAATCTTCTGGATTTTGGCAATGTTCATTATGCTTTTGCCTTCTAATTTTTTATTCTAAATTCATTAGAATTCTAACTTACTTCTAATTTCATTGATTTGAGTTGTTTCTTTTTTTTCTGTAAGAGTAGGTAGGGATATGTCTATTTTGTTCTTTTTTTTTCTCAAGCAATCAGCTCTTCACTTCATTGATTCTGTGCATTTTTTGTCAATTTCATTAATTTCTATGCTGATCTTTATACAGATATTCCTCATTTAATGACCTACCTGGTTAATTACTGTTCAGACTTACGGCCGAAGCACGCTGTTCAGACTTACCATCCATCTTTACTTTTTTGTACAGTTCTGTACATCTTGTTTATAGAGCCTTAATGTGTTGTTACCTTGTTATACAGTACTGTAATTTTCACTGATTGTACTTTACAGAACAATGCTGTAGTTTTATATTCTGTTATACATTACAGTACTGCATATAAGAGTTATGCAAATAAAAGCAGTCATCAAGTTGGAGTTTTCTTTGACCATTTCTTTGTTCTGAGGATTGTAATGTACCTACTATATACAATTCCTCATTAAGTGACCAACTCATTTAATGACCTAGTCACAGGTATGTAGCCTGGTTGTTAAATAAGGAATATTTGTAATTTCCTTCCTTGTACTAGCTTTGGATTTGGATTGTTTTTGTTCTTCTACAACCTCACAGTGGATCATCAAGTTATTCATTTGGGCTCACTCTGTTTTTCTAATGTGGGCATTTACAAGTATAAACTTCCTCCCATTACTGTTTTTACTGTGTTCTGTAGGTTCTGGTATGTTGTACTGGCATTATCATTTGACTCTAGGAACTGTCTAATTTCTTCCTTGATTTATTTTCTGGCCCATTGATTATTCAAGAGAATATTATTTAATTTCCATACATTTGCATAGTTTCTTTTGCCATTGCATTCTATTTTCATTGCTATAATCTGATAATATACATGGAATAGGTATGGAATAGGTATGGAATAGGTATACATGGAATATCATGTGGCCTATTTTGGAAAAAGTTCTTAGTGCTTCTGAGTGTATTCTTTTGCTGTTGGATGGAATGTTCTGTAGCTATTAAGTCCATTTTGTGAGAGTTTTGTTCAATTCTAATATTTCTTCATTGATTTTTTGTCAGCTGATCTGTCCATTTGTGGACAGTGGGATATTGAGGCCCCACCTGTTATAATTGTATTGGTGCGTATCTCATCTTTTATATCTAGTAATGTTTGTTTTATGAAGTTAGGCATGCCAGTGTTTGGTGCATATATGTTTGTAATTGTTTTCTCTTCCTGTTGAATTGTTCCCTTAGCCAATATGTAATGATCTCCTTTGCTTCTTCTGATCAGCTTTCACTTGAAGTCCACTTTGTCTGAAAATCAGGTACATACTTCAGCTTGTTTTGGGGTACCCATTGCATAGAATGCTGTTTTCCAGACTTTGCTTTTTAGTCTATGGATTTTTTTTTTAGTAAATCTGTTTCTTGTATACAGCATGCCATTTTTTTTTCTTGATCCATTCTGCCAATCCATGGCTTGAGATTGGAAAATTTAGATTAACATTGAGCGTTATTACTGAAAGATATTGACTTATTCCTGTCATTGCATTATTTTTCTGTTGCTGTTTTCCTTCTTCTTTATTCCCTTCTGCTCAACCTGCATGGTGTATTCATTCTATTAGACATTTTGACATTGTTGCATTCCTTATCTCTTTCTATGATATAATTAAGAATTTTTAGTAGTGCTGGTTTGATGGTTGTGAATTTCTTGAGATGTCCTTTGTCATGGAAAGACCTTATTTCTTCATCATTTTGAAAGACAATTTTGCAGGATATATCAATCTGTGTTGGATTTTGCTTTCTTTTAGGACTTGAAATACTTCACTCCAAGTTCTCTTGGCCTTTAATGTTTGTGTTGAGATGTCTGCTGTAATTCTAATGGGTTTACCTTTATAAGTGATTTGTTGCTTTTCTCTAATAGTCTTTAAGATTCTGTCCTTGTATTGGACTTCTGGGATTTTGACTGTGATGTATCATGGACTTCAGTTCTGATCATGGCTACTTGGGGTTCCATATGCCTTGCATATGTGTATATTAAATTATTGCCCCATATTTGGAAAGTTTTTTATTTCTGTAAACAGGCTTTTAATATTTCATTTGTGCTGTCTTTTGATTTTTCATTAATTGCAATTAATCTTAGTCTTCTTTGTGTCATGTAGCAGCTGTTGGAGCCATTTTCCTGATCTCTTGTTGCTTTTAAGGTACCTCTGAGTATATTATTACTTATTTCAATCCTATCTTCTAGTTTTGACACTCTTTCTTTATTGGTCATTTCTGCTGCCCATACTTTCAACAGAATTTTCTTTTTAATCTCCTGGATTTCTGTTTGGTACTTTTCATGGACCCAAATTCTTTGCTAAACTGGTTATTTATGTTTTGTATTATTTTGTATAGCTATTCTGAAATAGACACCAGAATAGAAAAATTCCCCAAACCCTCTGATGAAGAAGAGATAGCAGAAGAAAGGGGAGGAGGAGGAGGAGGAGGAGGAGGAGGAGGAGGAGCAGAGAGTAATGAGTCTAAATTTTTTTCTGGATTTTTGAATGATTGGCTTATTTCCAAGATCCACAGTTTTGGTTCTGCAAGTCTGTTTTCTTCATATGGCTTTACAGCCTGTGGGTTTGTGAGGTGTCCCTCTGTTCCAGAGACCCCTCCACCTGTTCACTCCAGGGTGTGGTAACCTTCCAAACCAAGGCATGTCTTTGCTCATGTTGGTAGATGAGGAAAGCAATCACACCTCTGATCTGTGCTGGTTGTGGCAGCAGGGTAAGGGCTCAAGCAGCCCACTGTACTTAATACCAGCGCTTTCAGACATAGCCACTTCTGAGAACCACACAAGCCAGGCCTGGTTTCTCACCATGGAATGTGAGGCCCAGTATCCTTCCTGGCTTGAATTTAATATCTCGAAGGGTCTATGTTTAGCCCCCACTCTCTCAACTGTTTCCCATGGCTGTATCTCACCCATTGACTGCATGAAGGTTACACTGGGAACCCTGAAGTAGAGTTACTTTTTAGTTATTCTCTGTCTCAGTTTTAAATAATCAACCTCTTCCTAAAATGGTGCCTGATTAAACACTCTGACAAAATGGCAGGTGCTGCACTGGATTGCTTCTCCAATGTTTGCCTACCATGTGGAAAGAGGCACTTCAGAATAAAACCCCACACTGTTTCTGCAGATTACAATAGGTGTGGGCCTTTCTTGGGGGTACTGCTGCTGGTCTGGTCTATTATTTCTCCATGAAACCCCTAACCCTGGGGATTATCTTGTGTCTATGGAGATAGGTTCTCCTCCCAAGGACCTGGGATGAGCTTCCAGAGTGCTTTGTTCTTTTCTCTGTGTTGCAGTCAATTTCTCCAACTTCTCTGTAGTTTCTAATCTTCCCATCTGTTCCCTCCTGATTTTGGAGACCTTCTTCCTCCTTCCTCTTCTTCTTCCCCTGCCTTCTTCTTCTTTTCTTCTTCTTTTCTCTCTTCACCAATTTGTTATTTTCCAGATATCTAGATTCTGGGTCTCAGAGAGGCTGAATTTTGCTGCTGATCATTAGTTTGCCATTTTTGATAATGGCAATTATGTGGTGTTATGGTCAAATATAAATATCCTCCAGCAGTCCTCTGTGTTCAGAGGTGGCACTTTTGGAAGACAATTAGATTATGGGAATACTATATTCATCAGTGGATTAATTCATTTGTCAGTTCATAGCTGAATGTGATATTAGGAGGTGGGACCAGTATGAAAAAGTTGGGTTGGGGAGGGGATTTAGCTCAGTGGTTTCACTGCCTGACTCTCAAGTGCAAGGTCCTGAGTTTGATCCCCAATACCAAAAAAAAAAAAAAAAAAAATTTGGGTCACTGAAAGAGTAACCTGGAAGGGTACACTCTTACCCCTGGCACCTCTCTTTTCCCTGTTTCCTGATGCCATGGAGTGAGGAGTTCTCCTCTGCTGTGCCCTTCTGCCATACTGTTTCTTACTTGGAAACACAAACTATGGATTGAATCCTCTGAAAACTATGAACCAAAATCCTTCTTTGAGCAGCAGGTGTCAAGTATTTTTTTCCAGCAACAGGAAAACATTGATACAGAAAATTGGTACCAAGAGTGGGGGAAGTCATTTCTGTGACTGTACCTGACCATGTACTTCAGAGGTCTTTGGAACTGGTTTGTAGAAGGAGTTTGGAAAGTTTGGAGATGCAGGCTAGAGAAATCCCAGAATGTTGTAACCAGTACTTGATGAACAATAATGGTTAGTGCTCAGAAGGCCAGAATATTAACAGGAATGCAGATAGTAAAGGCTAGGCTCATGAGGTTTCATTTGAGAAAAAAGACTGTATTGGAAACTGAAGTAGAGGCCATGTAGTTTTCTTTCTGGAAGAAAATTTATCTACATTTTGTCCATGTCCTGTGCCTCTGGGAGGCTGAATTTAAAGTTGGTAGACTAATTAATCTAGTGGAGGAAATTTCAAGGCAACCTAATGTTCAGGTTATGGCATGGGTACTGCTGACTGCTCTCACTCAGATGAATCAGAAGCAAAAAGTAGAGCTGAATGATTTGAAAAAAATTTTAGCCAGAACCTAAGCACTTGTAAAATTGGAGCTAAAGAGAGTGGTTGCTAAAAAGATAAGCATTAAAAAAGAAGCAAAGTAGTTTGCATTAGGACAATAGGAAAGATGTCTTGAGGGCATCTCGATAAATGACCAGACCTCACTTATCACAGGCTGAAGGGTATAAAAGGGTAAATTCCTTGGAAAGACCTTGCTTTGAGAAGAAAGCTCTAGGGTGCCCTGCTTATTCAGATCTGCCTAGGTAAATGTATCCTCAAGTTCCAACATCCAGCTAGCCAGGGGTCACTGCAACCAAGGGTCTAGACTACTGTTCAAGCTGATGGGGGATTTTAGCATCATTCACATGGTGCTGGGTTTTCAGGCATTTAGAGTGCACAAGTGGAGTCACAGAGGCTATCACCTTCATTTCTAAGGAAGGCCTGGGAGACCAAGCAATGTGCCCTGAGCGGATGATGCATAAAGCTGTGAGAGTGAAGTCAAGGGTGCATAGAAGCCCCAGGAAGATGCCAGGAACATGGATCATCTGCTCAGGAAAGCCATAGGCTGTGAACAGAGCCAGCCCAAGAGAGAGGCCATTTGGGCTACAAATATTAAGGCCATAAGGGCAGAGCTGCCTAAGCCCTTTGGAGTTTACATCTGATTGTAACTTGCCCTCGGTGCTGGACATGTTACAGGATTTCATGTTTGCCCTGCTGGTTTTCTGTCTTGCTATAGTCTGATTCCTTTCTATCCTCCAACTCTCCCTTTTGGAATTGGAATGTTTACTCTGTGCCATTTTATGTTGGAAGGATTTAAATTTCTTTTTGATTTTTCAGAGGCTCATAGCAAAAAGTTTGCCTTGAGTTTCAGAGGAGACTTTGCACTTAGACTTTTTAGCAATGCTGAAACTGTTAAGACTTTGGTGACTCTTAGAGGTGGACTAAATGCATTTTGCATAATAAGATGGGTATGAGCCTTTTGGGGAGCAGGGGCAGAATATTATGGTTAGATCTAAAATGTCCCCCAAAAGTCACATGTGTTTGAGGTGGGGCTTTTGGATGGTGATTGTCTCATGGGGCACTATACTCTTCAGTGAATTAATCCATTGATGAGTTTATAGCTGAAAGTGCTGTTAGGATCTGAGCTCTGGTTTGAAGAGGAACATTACTAAGGGTGTGATTTGGAAGGGTATATTCTTATCCCCAGTTCCTCCTTTCTCTCTCTGCTTCTTGGCTGTCATGGGTTGAGCAGCTTTTCTCTGCCATGCCTTTTTGCCATGCCATTTCTGCCTTGGAGAAAACCAACCACGAACTGAATCCTCTGAAAACTGTGAGCCAAAATGAACCTCTCCTAAATTGCCAGTGTCAGTTATTTTGTCCTAGCAATGGGAAAGTGATTAATACATACGGTTATAATAGTTTATTTGATCAATAACTTATTGGGGTTTTCTTATTTTTTGTTACTATAAACAAGCTCCTAATAATACACCATGACTATTTTTTAAATTTTTACATATTCATGATTATTTCTTTTGCATAAATCTCTAGGGGCACTTTGCAAAATTCTAAGACTTTTGTTTAACAAATTTCTTTGGACTATGTGATTTTATGATTGATTTTTGTTGCCTATTTTGTGAAAACATCTTTTGCACAGCAGTCTTGAAAGCTGTTTTGGTTGGATGTTGCATGTCCCCCCAAAGATTTAGGCTTTGGAAGCTTGGCTCTCAGTGTGATGGTGGAGCTGATGGGACCTTTAAGAGGCAGGGACTCATGAGAGGTCCTCAGGTGATGGGGGTGTGCTTTGAAGGGATTAACCTGCTTTTTGACTGCCCCCAAAATACTAACAGGCAGTGGTTTCAGGTGCATTGTTTACCCTGAGAAAACTCTCAGATTATTGTCCTAACCTTATATCCAAAGTTTGCCAAAAATATCTTGCTTTTATTATGATTTTCACATCATTCAAGTATGGCGATAGTCTTTGAAAACAAAAGACAACACTGTATTTATAGCATTCTGGTTTTAGTAGTGTTATTTCCATTTAGAGAATATAGTAATTCTCAAATGCTGAAAATTAAATGAATGGTGGCAATGATCTGCACTTTTTTTTCTAAATGTGAAATTAAGGTAGTTCACATGGGATCCCTTGGGAGTTCTGGGAGAGGGTGGTTATAAAATTATAAAAACCTGAGCCTGACTCAACAAACTCTCTGGCTTTCTGGTTCAAGATGTGTTATTTTTCCTTCCATATACACTTTTGTCATGCTGTTGGGACTACAGCCTCCACAACTGTGAGAAACCTCTTTTCTTCATCAGTAACTTGCCTCAAGTATTTCATTATAGTGGCCAAAAGATGACTAATACAAGACCTGTTTTTGTTTTCCCCAAATTGCCATTCCTGAAAATACATCCTCTGCTAAAGGGCTGATGATGTTAAGGCTTGTTCCCTTTGTGAACCTTCTCCTTATGGTAACTCACGCGTGGAAATACAGCCATCCTGGGAGAAGATGTGTGGCAGAGTGCGTGTCACCAGGGGTCAGACTGGGCAGGCTAGGGAGAGATTCCTGATCTGAAATGAAGGTAAGGGATTGCACAAAGAAGTTCCCAACATTCAGGTAAATGGTAAACCACAACAACCATGACAGGAAAACAGCCCACCACAAATAAAACTCTAAATCTCCAGAGAACTCTGTTCATGCCTTAATAAGAAATTGCTCAGCAGTTCAAAGGACCTAGTTCAAAGCAGAGGGACCTGAGAGGCCATCCATATGGGGAAAGCCTCAGGCTGCAGATGATTCCAAACAGGTCTCAGCAGGGCCCAAGACCTTTTAGAGACACAGCCTCTAGGAAGCTGCTCTCCTCAGTACAGAGGCGAGGTGGGATAAGTAGAAGGGAAGAACTACAGTGTTCCTTCTGCACCCAGAGTACTTGGCTTCCAGTTTTAATTGTGCTTTTCATCATGTCACCAGATCATGTCGGAATGCAGCAAGGTTCACGCCAATGCACAGCAGAGCAGGTCATAACTACAGTGACGAAAGGCACGGTATACCAGAGCTCTGGCATGTAACAGCTCAGTTTCCTTCTGGAGCAAACACATGAAGTTTTAGTCAGCTTCTTTTGACCACAATAGAAAATATTACCAGTGTAGGTGACCACAATGGTATTTTAAAACATCCTGATGGTTTGAGGGGGATGAAACAAAATAAAATACCTCTCCACACGCATATGCACGCCCAGCCTATAGTCTGCTTCCTACACAAAACTGTTTTTCTTTTGTTTAACATTCTTTTTTAAAAAAGTAATATATGAAATAGCTCTAAAAAGTCATGAGTTTGGAGGCGAGGAGGACTATCTGAAAATCTATATTTAGTTCTGCAACTGGCTTATAAAAACTTGTTTTTATTTCGATTGTTGTGGGTTTGCACCCTTGAAGTTTCATTTTGACTTTTAGGGTTAAGTGAGTTTCAAGATGAAATGCATCCAATTGTCAAAATTTCCCCCAAGAGTTAATTAAAAAAATAGGAGTCTCTCTTATTCTATAGGTTTTGGCTGTTAGTATTTATCCAAGAATTCCTCTCCTCTCCCTCTGATAACCTGACCACCCACTCCCACTGTGTGTTTAATCCCTTTCTCTCTTTTCCTTAATTCCTTATGAAACAGGAAGCACTAGCCAAGGAAACATCTTTGTCCAAGAGTCAAAAGAAGTGAGCTTACATTCCTGCTCTTGTGTGGTGAAGCTAACTTGACCAGATCCATGCCTCATTTTCCCCATTGGAGCAAGGGGATGCAAATAAGATCTCATATTTTCACTTTGAATTGTATCCACAGCCTTTCACATGCTAGGCAAGCATCCTACCATTGAGTTACATCCCCAGCTCTTTTTATTTTTTATTTTGAAACAGGGTCTCACTAAGTTGCCCAGGCTGGCCTTGAACTTTCAATCCTCCTGCCTCCCCTGAGTATACAGGATTACAGGCATGCTCAAGTACCATGACCAGAAAAACATTGAACTTGAGTATCAATTCAGGAACAACATTCTTCCTAAGTGCAAGTTGTCATTACGGGGACAGGGTCATAACCGAAATGCCTTCTATTAGCTTTTGAAACCACAAATTGGATTCCTGCTGTTCTCGAAAGGTGCAGTTTCAGACCTGTAGATACTGTGATTATCAAAGAGAAGAATAAATAAGGATAATAAGGTGAGTGAACTTATCTATACTTCCTCTTTTATCACATTTCTTTGGTATTACTTTTTAAATACTCATTAAACATTAGGAAATGTTTAATAAACTACAGTTCTTTAGCTTACATTCATTTCATATTACTGCTATAACAAACTGCCACAAGTTTCATGGCTTTAAGCACAACACAAATTCATTATCCTATAGTCATGGAAGCCAACATTCCAAGATCAGTTTTATTGGGCTAACATAAGGTGTTGGCAGGGCTGTGTCCCTTCTGGAAGTTTCAGAAGAGAATTTGTTTCATTGCCTTTTTTGATTTTCCAAAGGGTGCCTGTGTTCTTCAGCTTGTGGCTTACATTACTCTAACCCACACACCTGCCTGCCTCTCATGCAAACCTTTGTGATTACACCAGTTCACCTAGATAATCCAGGATAATCTCTTCACCTCAAGGTCTTTAACCTAGTCACATTTGTAAAATTTCTTTACCTATACTCATTAACATATTCAGGTCCCAAGGATTAGGATATAGACTTCTTTGGAGGCCCATTATTTAGCTTATGATAAGCTATAAAAGCAAGGACCAGTCCACCTCGCTCACTGTTTATCACAGTACTTAGTACATACCTAGTTCATAGCAGACATTTATTACTACCTACAGAATGAATGGAAGAAACAGGTTATGCCTATCTCGGCATCTCAGTTCATTAGATGCTTGAGCACCAACCATCAGCCAGACTCAAAGGTTCAGAGTTTTCCTAGGACACAGTCTGATGCACAGTCAGTCAAGGAGAAAATTGAAACAAGTAAAAGTAGCCTGGACGTCCAGGAGATAAGTTTTGTTTGCATCCTTGAAATTTCTTTCTTTTAATTGTTGCTGCTGCCTTCTCTGAGAATTTTTTGAACAAATCCCTTTGGCACTTGTGATGAATTGTATGTAGGTTGATTTGTTTCTAGTATACCCCTTCCAGGCACTCTTCTGATGTGCTAAAGGTTTCTAATGAGAATCATTAAAGGAATCAATGATTAAATTTCTGCAGAATCTCCCCGTACTTACCCAACTCAGGGAAAGCTCAAGGGGTTGGAAGGAGATCAGAACAACAGTTTGAAAACAGAATAAGTTAAATGGATTTCCTGAGCTACCCTGGGATCTTGAGCATGGTAATTCCCTGGTTTTCTGTATAAATGTATTGCAGATTTCCAATAGCACTGATATACTGGGTCTTTCAGAACACAGCTGCTATCAAGTTACAGGTGCCAGCTTGTGCACATTGCCCAGCAACGAAATTTCCATGACTCAAGTCAGGATGATGCAGGTGACTTCCTGAATACCATTCAGTTTAAATTCCTTCTGCATCTTGTAGTCTGGGTTTCAAAAGGGCTGGGTAGATGCAACCCTCTAAGGAGCCAGCTGCCAGTCTCTTAGCTGCTCCAGTTCTGGTGCTTTGTGCATTTTCCCTTCCTTCCCCCCACCCTCCATTCAGAACCTGAGTGCCTTTTGTCTGATGGATGAGTGTCAGCTTCAAGGAGGAATTCGGAGGCAGCTAGGGAAGAGAGAGCTCCAGGGTCCACAGCAGCAACAAGGATAGGTCACAGGTAGGTAGTAGCTGCTGGTGGACAGGTCATGTCTACACAAAAGTCACTCAGAGGCTATCTGGTATTTGCAATGCCCACAGAAGGACATCAGGCTTTTGCAGAAATATATACTTACCTGTGTTTGAAATGCTGATGGATCCTCCCAGAGTTTGAAGAGTAGTTCTCTATTGTTCAGTTGTGAACATATTTGGTTCAAGTGCAGCCTTAAAGGCTTTTCCTTTACAGCCTCTAGTGTTCGATTAATTGATACTCCCCTGAGCATGAATGTTTCTGTGCTCTGTCCTTTGAGTGGTAGATGTTGGAAAAAATATAGAGTGCTAATCCCACCCACCTGCTTTCAATTCTGCCCACATGGGTTTGGAGAGGCTTGTTCTCTGTGAATATTTCTAGACAATTTTTAAAACCTGCATCTTTTCATGCTAACACATCTCTGCTGTCAGCACCTAATTGAGTGTACACACACACACACACACACACACACACACACAGAGTGACAATTTGTGTTCTCAAAGGGAAAATTCATTGAGTGTGAGCTATAATAACCACTAGATGGCAGTATATAAGGCACTCCAAAATGTGCTCTGGTGAAGGAAATTTGAGGACTACCCAAAACTGAGGTTCTCAGATTTTGATCTGTAAAATTAAAATAAATAAATAAATAAATAAATAGGCAACATAGGGTTATCAAACTTATATTTTTACTGGGAATGTCATTATTATTATTGTCATTATACTCTTGCTCCCTGGGAGAACTATTTTAGCCATAAAGAAATACAAAAGACAGAATCTCAAAGTAAAAGATTGTCCTCCGAATCCCATAAATGTAGCTCTATGAAAAACTCACCACACTGACCTTTTGGTGGTGCAGACCAGTAAAAGAACCATCGTGAACAAGCACTTGGGGAAAAAACCCAGAGGGACTCAGGGAGTTTTGCAGTTCCAGGGTGTGCGTCCATGTGTAAAATTAACATCCCTGGGTTTGGCTCTTATCTTCAAAATGATTCTAAGACCTAACTGAGCAGGATTCGATTTGGAGTCACAGAGTAGGAGCAGGGGCTGGCATGAGATGAAAAAAATCTGGGTCTCCAGGGGTGTGTTGCTGAGCTCCGACTGCCTCTTCATCTGGGCCACAGTGGCTTCCCCTGCTGGTCAGGATCAAAACTGACCATTGCTGAGCACCTTCATCCCAAGGATGGGTCCAGCTAGATGTAACTCTGTTGAGCCAGGCTGCAGGAATTTCACACGGGCCCTGGCCCGGTGGTCCTGGAGGTCCCCGAGCCTCCGTCTTGTCATCTTCCCCCACCTCACCAAAGAATCCTGCAACAGAACATGGGACAGAGTCTTTGGCAGAGGTGGGTGGGGTGAGACACCACACACTGTTAAATAGCATGCTAAACTCTAATATAGCGAGGCAAATCACAGCTTTTAATCAGAGAGGTCTGAGTTCAAATTCTGGGGCTTGGGTAGATTCTCTTCATCTCTATTCCTCAGCCTCCTCCTTTAAAAATTGGGACACTTACAACATCTGCCCCTTACAGTCTTGAGAATAAATCAGCTCATATATATGAAGTGTATAACAGAGTACTTAGTGCGTGTTCAGTACCAGCATTAGCTAATATTAATAATATGACTGGTTGGGGATACTTCTTCCTAGAGGCAGGCAGG
This sequence comes from Heterocephalus glaber, assembly GCF_000247695.1. The sequence continues at coordinate 3,693,683 of NW_004624799.1, read as the reverse complement.
CTGGATCATCACAAAAGATGCCCTTTTGGGGGGATTAGGATGCTACACATCCTATTTGGGGAGAAATTTGTTCCCAGTAAATCCCCCCCCCCGTCTCTGATTTCCCTTTGTGTTAGTTACTTTTCTCTCATTGATGAGACAAAATACACCTAAAGTTAGAGGGGAAGGGGTTCACTTGGCTTACAGTTTGTGGAAGTTCAGTCCATAATGAGTCAGCTCCAAGGCAGGGATGGCAAATAGGCATGGCAGAGCAGAAACAACATGATGCACGAAAGGCAACAAAGGCAACTAGAGAGTTAACAGCATCTCCCTGCCCCTTTTATCTTACTCAGAGTACTTAGGGCGGTTAGCACTCACACCCTTAATCCTAGTGCCCTTGAGCCTAGCATTGCATCATGAATCAATTCCAGTTTCACACACTCTAGATCAAGTCTATGAACACATGAGGCTCTGGGGGGACATCTAGACCCAAACTATAACACCCTTTAATAGCACGTGACATGTAGCTGGTCACACGGCGGAGGTGAATGGGATTTTTTGTGGCCTGAGGATTTGGGTCTGCAGAAGCCTCTCTCTTGGATACAGCTGGCCCTGCTCACTCATGGGGTGCAGCTGACTTGGCATTCAAAGACTGGGGAGTCCAGTTACGTTTTCTCATAGCCCAGATCTCCCTAGAGAGATCATGCAGCTTCTGGTGAGGTTGGAGAGTACAGAGAAAACTCCTGGCTGCCAAGCACACTGAGAGCGACACCACGGGACTTGGGGGATAACTGAGCCTGGCCTCCTGTGTATGCCCTGTTGCTGCAGATGCCGGTAAAGGGGCCTTGGAAGGCTGTGCTTATACTGCCACCTAGTGGTGATAGCAAGAAAAGCTCAGTCTGGGAAGGATCCTGGACCCTAGTTAGATCGCTATGCAGCTATCACCAGAAAACGTCTTCGTCAAGAAAAATTGTATAAAATAAACATATTAGCGAAATTTCTTAATTTAATTTCATCATCCCCAAAGCACTGAAAAGTTTGTGAAGATCAAGACAGAGTTAAGAGCACCAGACAAGGAGATTAAATGCTCATATGGGTCACTAATTCATAGTATCACTCTGGAAAAGTGATGGAAACTTCTGTTTTCCCTTAGACCAAATGGAAGTTAACAATCTCAAGGCTGTGTAGGTGTGACTCAAGGGTGGAGCACTTGGCCAGCGTGCACAAAGCCCGAGGTTCAAAAGAAAACAAAACAAAAAATAGATTCTGTACTTCTGAAGTTGGTTGTGAAGTCCAAATGTGAAGTCTCTTTTTATCTCCTAACACCCTGCTCCTTTAGTTCAGAGTTCCCTAACTCCCAAGCATATGCTGTTTGTTTTCCTTTTTAATTTAACTTTCATAAAAACCCAATTCTTCATTTAATTTCTGAATTTTAGGGAAATATTCTTTATCCTTGGAGAGAATGTGAGTTTGTTTCCTGGACTCATTTGCCCTAAGAATGTCAAACAATCCCTTTGTGGCCTTGTTCTTTGTGAGTGCTTTTCCCTTTGACAGAGCAGCAATAAACCCAGAGCTCAGAACTGGCCCAGCTCTGGAGACCAAAAATTTGGGGATTGTATTGAAATGATGGTTTCAAAAATCCTTCCTAAATTCCTAAATATAAGTATACTTTCAGGAAAATTTCAAACTCATCAAGTGTTATGTATCCTCACAAGGGAATATTTACCCAATAGATTTATAAAAATATAAAATACACTGTAACATATATTACAAAACTATGTATTATTATATATATGACAAAACAATATATATAATAATTTATAAAAATCTAAGTCTATTTATAAAAGCCCCTCTAATCTGTAACACAGGCAGTGAATCCTGACTCATCCTGACTCAACAGATCACATTCACTCACAGCTTGTTTCTCTACAGCACTGGTTTGATGCTGTGTTTGTTGAACTGAAAGAGTTTTACTGAAGAGGAGTTCACTGTGCCCATTGCTGGGTCACTCTAACAGAAGGTTCTTCCCAAGAAGAGCTATGACATAGTCCATGTAACTTGTACCACCCAGATGGGCAGAAATTACAGGATTGCAACAAGTCTTCACTGGTAGACACTGGGAGGAAAGATCCAGAGTGCTTGGAGTCTCTGAAAGCTTCAAAGGCCTCTGGAGATGGGGTGCTGCCAATTTTTCGGTGTTTTAGCAGATACCCACACTACACCAGCAATATGCAATGGAAACTGGTTGTGTATGACATGTAGCTAGGCTTCCTTGTTCTTATCACAATTGAAAACAGAGAAAGATTCCATTTACATCTGTTACATGTAATTATTTAAATTTAAAGTAAATAAAAATTTAAAATTTCACTAAGAGTGGTGGTGCATACCTGTAATCCAGGCACTCTGGGGCACTGAAACTGGAGGGTCACAAATTTGAATCCAATCTGGACAACTTAGAAAGAATTTTAAAAAAAGTCTCTAAATAAAAAAACTTTAAAGGCTTGGGATGTAGCTCAGTGCAAAGACCCTAGTTTCAATTCCTGGTACTGCCAAAAAAATGTGTTTTGTTCCTCAGATGCACTAGGCATATTGGGCCTTATAATCACATGTGGCTGGTAGCTACCTTACTTAACAGTGCGGAAATAGAACATTTCCATCATGATCACAGCAATTTCTGTGAATGCTGACAGAAAAAAGCACTTATTTCAAAACGAAGGAAGAGCTAAAATATTTCACTCAAGACCCACAGGAGAACTATGAATGAAAGACAGTTTACTACACTAAAGATCTATTCTTCACTGCCCTAGAAGGGGCACCATTTAAAATGTCCAGACAGGCCATTCCACATTCCTAAGACAGAGGAGGTGAGCCATTCCCAGTGCCTGGGAAGAGCCTCCCACGCTGCCATTCCTTGCTCCTAGGGCAGAGAAGGTGAGCAAATCCCAGCACCCAGGAAGAGGCTCCCCCGCCACCATTCCATGCTCCTAGGGCAGAGGAGGTGAGTTGCACAGGTGCCACAAGCACCCCCTCACCCCTGTGGAAATGAGCAGACATGAAAACAAGCCTCAAGAACAGACTTCTGGATCACCTACAGCAACCCCAAAGGGAAACAAGATGGAACA
>NW_004624799.1:3672365-3683376 GCF_000247695.1 Heterocephalus glaber | reverse complement strand
GTGTCCTTGCGCTTGAACAGCAGGTGACGAAACCACTCAGCTAAATCCCCGGCCCTCCATGTAGATTTTTGTTTTATAGATGTATATAGGTAAGTAAATGCCAGCTGCTTCCTTAAAGAATCCGAGGCACTTTAGAAGAAACACAGAGGGTATGATAATAATATTTTAATAAAAAATTAGTTCTCTAATTGGAATAGAATGGGAAAACATCTGCAGAGTAATATCAGAGCTTCGGAGGGTACAGGACTTGGCAGGTTTTTTCTTTCTTTCATTCTCATCATCTTGCTTGGTCCTCACAGTGATGGGGCCAAGGAAGGCAGCATAGGTGTGATTGGCTCCAGTCTACAAGGAGAGTTCCATGAGGAGCAGAATGGGTGTTTCATGTCCAGTCTGAGGTTCTTTCTGTAGACAGGCACAAAGCCAGGGTTCAGTACCATGAGGTGGAGGTCTGCTTGGGCCCTTGCCCGAGTTCCTGTGTCCTCATGCCCTTTATTATTGGTCTTGACCCCTGCCACTGAGACATCTGGTCCATTTTCTGAGGAAGCACTAGCCCCATCCCACAACTTATATGACATTCTTCCCCTTTCTACCCCCCAGTTCTAGGTCTTGGAACCAGTCGTCTCCTGAGCAGCTCTCTGCTGGCCCTCAAGGGCATGGACTCTTTCTGAGTGGGCCTCAGGTGCTGGCAGGGACTAAACACAGGCCTCCCTCAGCAAACCCTGCAGTTTGCCTACTGAGTTGAAAGTACTGTCTCCTATGGTCTCTCTTGAGACTGAGATGGAAGGTATGAGTGAATTAGGCCTCACTCCTCAAAGTGTGGTCTGTGGAACAGCTGGATTGATGTCACTGTAAAGCTTGTTAAGAATGAAGAACCTTGGGCTACTGAGTCGGAGTCTGCATTTTAGTAAGACTGACAGTGACACCTACAAACATCAAAGCTCGAGAAGCCCAGGGCAAGGGCTCTCCAAGTCACTACACAGAACCTCAGATGACCCTGCTACTGCTCTCTTCCAGGGGCCAGTGTCAGTGTCTGCAGGTCCTCCAAATGGGGGTGTGTGTCCAGTCACACATTAAAGATAGATTCATTTCCGCAGGAATTAAGGTTTTCTTTCTAGGTGGCTAAAGGAAACTTTTGATCCCCAAGACCTATGTGTAACACAGGATACTGCCTGCTTTAGGTTAGCTTGCCTATTCTCATGCCAGTCAGTAAAGTTTTTCCAAACCATGCCAACTCTGATCCTTTCTTATTTCTTTCTTTCTTTTTTTTTTTTTTTTGGTACCGGCAATTGAACTTGGGACCTTGCACTTGCAAGGCAGACGGCAGAAACACTGAGCTAAATCCCCAGCCCTCTTTCTTACTTCTTATGGAAACAGTCATACACACACACACACACACACACACACACACACACACACACACAAACAGAGAGGCCATGCCATTCTCCACTCCTGAACTCAAGCTTCTGCCACGATGTCTTTCATGATGTCCGTGGCTGTTAGTCATCCTTTACCTATCATTGGAACTGCTGACTCAGTCACAGCCTCCATCTTGCTCAAACAAGACCCTACAGAAATCAGCCACTTGTGGGCATTTCTGTCACCATGCTACACTGCAAAGTTCTATGTATGATGTGTTCACCCAACACTGAACCCAGCCAAGGGAAGGACTGTGTGGTAATGTAGTCATTTAAAAAAAAAATCTCCAACACCTACCACAATGTTAGGCACACTGTGAATGCCCTGAAAATGCTTAATTATTGGCAGGGGTTTTAGCTCAGTGGTTCCGCCGCCTGCCTCGAAAGCACAAGGTCCTGAGTTCCATCCCTGGTACCAAAAAAGAAAAAAGAAAATGCTTAAGTGAGAAAAAGCCTAGCTTGTTATGATGGCTTTTCCTTTCATCCTTTGAAGTTTAATTAGAATGAAATAAAATTACTGCAGACTCAAAGCATTTGGGAAATTTCTGTAAAACCTTGCAAACCAAGTGGAAAAAGCAGATCAAAGGGAAATTAGATAGCAATTTGTTAAAAAAAAAAAAAAGTAGTGGCATTTTAATTAGAGAATATTCTTCTTACAGGAAGGAGGAACTCCCAGGGAAATACTTGAGATGTTAGAGTATCCCCCCTCACATTTTTACTCCAGCTATCATGGAACCTGCTGAGAAGCCTTTGTGAGGGAGAGTGAGCCCCTAGGATGCCACACAATAAAGACACTCAGCACTTACTCAGCTCTCTGCTCTTCTCACAATTAAGCCTTTCTCCTCTCCTCCCCCTGCAGGGGTGAAAGCTCACTTTAGAGGCTGGATTTGGTGGCTAGGAGACTCTAAGAAGAAATAACTTGCTCATTCCAAGCAACTGGACTGTCACATGCAGAACTCGGTTTGGAGCCTTTTGTCAGGTCAGCTTGTTCCCACCTTAGAGCTTAATCCTTGTGACAAATAACACTGCACCCAAAAAGTCTCCATGAAGAGGCCATTTGGAATGAACACTGTTTCCTAGACTTTGAGATGTCCCAGATCATTGAAATTTTCAAAACTAACTGTAGAGATGAATCTTCTTAATTAAGAATACTGAAAAAAGAATTATGCCATAACACAAAATATTTTACACCAAAACATAAGGAATTGTTTAGAATAAAGCTTTTTTTTTCTTGTGAAGTTTTAAGAAAAATGCATCACCTTGTAGTTATTTTTCTCCTTTCACTGCAGATCAACGAAAAGCAGCAATAGTGTGGAGTCATGTTTGGGAACCTCTGACTCTGATGATCTTTAATTAGACCCATGTATTCTGTTGAAATTCAAAGCTTGGCTTTGTTGTCTCAGAAACGTGAGTTAAGGCTCACGTGCCAGTGTTCCACATGCAGCGCGGTCGCCTGCTCTTCCTCCTGCAACCATGGAAGGATGCACTCCTCTCTCGTGACACTCTTCTGAGAGCCTAGAAAGCATAATTAAATTTTTTATTACTAAAGTTTAAGGTTTGGTATACAGGAATATATATTACAATGCTGTTTTTGTAAAAGCAAGCAAGCAAAAGCAAAACTTGACATCCTTGAACATCTATGTCTATGTATATTTTAATTTAAAATTTTATCGCATTTATTTACATATAAAGTTTAACTCTAACCATTTTTAAGTATGCAGATCTGTAGCATTAAGCACATTTACAATGTTACACAGCTATCACTATCATCCATTGCCAGAATTTTTCCACCTTTCTGAACTACAACCCTCTAGCCATCAAACAATAACTCTCCAATTCACCCTCTTCAAATCCCTAGTGACCACCATTTCATTTCCTGTCTCTATGAATTTGACTCCTCTTGGAACTTCATTTAAGTGATATTATATAAAATTTGATCTCTTATGAGTGGCTTATTTCACTCACCTTAATGTCTTACAGGCTCATCTCTACTGTAGCATGTGTTGGAACTTCCTTCATTTTAAAGGCTGAATAATATTCCATTGTATTTATATACCGCCTGTTCACACCATCAGTAAACATTTAAGCTGCTTCTATCATTTTGGCTGCTCTTACAGCTTGTGTCAAGATGTCCCCCCCAAAGCCTCATACAAATGAGGTGGGGCTTTTTCAGAGGTGGCTAGATCTAGAGTGTGTGATGCTGGAATTGATTCATGGTGCAATGCTAGGCTCAAGGATTTAAAGGTGTGAATGCTATCCACCCTAAGTACTCTGGTTAAGATAAATGGGACAGAAAGAAGCTGCTAAGCTCCCTTAGCTTTTGTTGTCTTCTGCGAGCAATGAACAGTTTCTGCTCTACCCGCCCCTCTGCCATGCTACTCTGCCTTGGAGCCAGCCAACTATGGACTGAAACCTCTACAAACTGTGACCCAAATAAACCTTTCCTCCCTTAACTTTGGGTGTTGGGTATTTTGTCTCACCAATGAGAGAAAAGTAACTAACACACCTGCCAAGGACATGGGTATACAATGGTTGAGTTTTTGGATTTATAACCAGAAATGGAATAGCTAAGTCATATTGGTCATTCTGTTTTTGATTTTTGAGGAACTGCCATGGTATTTCCCATAGTGGAGGTACCATTTTACACTTCTTATCAGCAAAGCATTAGGAGTCCAATTTCTCCTCATCCTCTCTAATACTAATGAATATATTTCATCCTAATGGTTGTGAAGTGATTTCTTATTGTGATGTTTATTAAAATTATTTTGATGGGTAGTGACATTGAACATCTTTTAAAATACTTATTGGCCATTATTATAATTTCTTTGGAGAAATAAATGTCCAAGTCCTTTGCTCATTTTTTGTCTGTGTTTTGATTTTCTTTTGAGATGAGGGGTTCTCACTGTGCTACCCAGCTTCCTCTCAAACTCCTGGTCATAAGTGATCCTTGACTCAACCTCCTAAGTAGCTGGGACTACAAGTGCATGCCAAACTTTCTTTGCTTGATTTTAAATCAGGTTTTTTCTTTAATACATGAAAAAAAGTCGAGTTACAGAAAAAAACCACTGTTACCTCAGAGGAGTGTTGGTGTGGAAGGAAAAGTAGCTCCTCTTTGCCTTTTACCTCATTGTACTGGATGTTCCACATGTCACTAATTGAATAAAGAAAGAAAAACCTAAGGAAATTTTCGATAAAATATTTTGTGTAAGTATCCCAAAATACCTAACTCAAGGTTTTATAATAGCATAGTCAAAAATGAAATAGACTTGAGCAAAAACTCCACACACACAGTTCACTGGTAAAATGTTGGTAATGGAGGAAAACTTCTCTTTTATTTTACTAGTCCCAAATCCTTGGCTTGCTTTTCTCTGCCTTTCCCTCCACCCTTGTAGAAAGAGCTCAGACTAAAAGGGACTTGTCTTTCTTTAAAGAGACTATCTGTTTCCATGGCAACTGGCCTTCATCTTCAGAGTTGTAAACTAGAAAATTCTATTAAAGGTTTATCCAGACAGTTGCTTTTGAAATGGTGTTTAATATTAGCTGTTTGCTTCGTTCGCCTTTGCCACCCAGTAATCTTTTGAATTTGGTGATAGTGCTTCTGCCCAATGTAGGAAGTAAACTGAAACAATATGAAGCTGATTATAACCCATCCTTGGGGGCCCTTGGTGCACCCTTGTTAAGTCCCGTGGGGGCTGCCATGATGCAGCTTGATGGGTGACCACAGGACCTCCCCACACCCCCTGCTGCCCTGGCCCTGTAGCACTCAGCACACGGAACTGGGCTGCTTGCAGATGCTTCCTGAGGTCCACTGGAAAGGACACAGAACTTGGTCTGTTGTCAAAAGTGACTTCAATTGTTAATGGATTTCAGCTCTTATCTGTGAGATTCTATTTGGGTATGTGGAATTGATTATTCCCCTGCTGTGAAAACGAGTGTAGTTCCAATAGGTGCAAATCAAGCAAGTAACCAAATTACCTGAGACTGATGACTTGAATTTTTCAAAAGCATCCATGCTTTTAAAGCTGCATTTATTGGGTATTGGAATAGAAGGTTTGGGGGCTTTTATTATTATTTTTTGTGCTACTGGGGATTGAACTCAAAGCTTCACACTGAGCTACATTCCCCAGCCCTTTTCAAAATTTTAAAATTTTGAGACTGGTTCTCGCTAAGTCACAAAGTTGCCCAATCTGGGCTTGAACTTGCCATGTTCCTGCCTCAGCCTCCCGGAGTGCTGGGATCATTTGTGTGTACTTGTGTACCACCATGCCTGCTTCTTAGCTTTTTAAGTGAAGATCTCCTTAAACTTAGACCCTCAACAAAACTCCAAGTCTCACTTTCCTTCTTCATTTTCAGTTCTGAAGCCATTTGGATGTACACTTCCCTTTTCCCACGAGAGGAATCTACTGAAGGGCTTTAAACCAGGGACAATCACGACACACCCCACATGTTCCATGCTCATTCTTACTGCTCTGTGGGAATGGGTGGCAGGGGAGGGAGAGCAGGGCAGGGTTGCAGTCAGGTCACAATCATAGCTAGTCGAGTGAAGGTCAGTGTAACTTGGACCATGGCTCCTTGGGGCTGTCCATTTAGTCTGTGCTCCCTCTCCACAAGGGACATACAAGCCATATCATGACCTGGACACTTCTGGTCCCCCGGCTTGTTCTTTCCCTGCCCACTTCGCATCCACTGCTCCAACTGTAAGAAGATCTTCAGTCCTGTGAGTTGGTGGAGTGAGCCCTTGTGCTTCAGGCCTTTGAATAGTCTGCCCTCTCTTCTGGACTGTTTCCTTGTACTATTTGCCTGTCCCACTTCTCTTCAAACTTTAGCATTCAGCAAAGGCATCATTTTTTTCTGGATGTCCAGGCCCAGGCTCAGATAGAGCTTGTCTTTGGAGCTCTCACCAGCAATTTGAGCTTCATTCTGTGTTGGCGCCCATCAGAATGTGTGTCCATTGCCTTCTCTATCTGCTTGGCTTTTCCACTAACCCATGAGTTCCTTAAGGCAAGAACCTATTTGTCCTGGTGTCCCACATATATATGCCTAGTAAATGAATGGTTTCTTTCAGGAGAAATGAGTCAGACTACATGGCAATGCTCCTTGATTTTCCCTTGAGTCTTTGTTTAACATCTTTTTTTTCTCTCCCACAGATTTGCCTGTTGCCTCTTTCCATTTTCAGAATATTTCCATTTAGTTCTCTAAATTTCTCAATTGTGAATAAATCGTTTGTAAAAAGCATGAAATAGACAAGGTAAAATATGTTTTTAGCAGGTAATTTCCTTCCTTTTTCATGGCCATAGTTTTTGTTTTCTAAATCTTAAAACTGCCAGTTCATGAGTAACTGATGTTTTATTAAAATAGTGTGGCTTATATCTAGATGTCCCCTCAAAGCCTCATGTGCATAGGTGGAGCTTTTAGGTGCTAGCTGGAGCATGGGTGTCTGATAACTGGACTAGTCCACTGATTGTTTTAGCACAGTTCTGAGTGTGGATAATGGGAAGGGTATACCTTGGGTGTTAAGTGGCACTAACCAACAGGCTTGTAGCCTGGATGGGTTAAAAAGAAAGGAAGGCTCCCTCCATGCTGCTTCCTGCCTGCTACACCATGCACTGTTTCTCCTCTGCCATGCCCCTCTGCTCTGCTACCTTGTCTTGGAGCCAGCTGATTATGGACTGAAACCTCTACAAACTGTAGAGGTTAAAATAAACCTTTCTTTCTTTAACTTTGGGTGTCAGGTATTTTGTCCCAGCAACAAGAAAGTAACTAAGATAGACATTATAATTCTATGTACATCTAATGCTTATGCTGCAAGTGCTAGTCAACATTTTTATTCTTTTAGGGGATAAGATCTGATAAAAAATATAGTCAGTGTTCCTTAGGACTTTATAGATTTTCTCAAAACATTCACCTATTACCTCCTCTGAAATAATGTTCAGACTTCAGCATAATGTTGAGTCTGGAGCAGAGCTGCCTGCTTTGATACCACCTCTACCACTAACTAGATGAATAATCTTAGGACAATGATATCACCACCCTATGCCTTTGTGTTATAATGGAGAAAAAGTAGTATCTTTTCCTCACCCATCCTAAGCTTCATGGCTGGGACTGCTGTAACAAAAATAGGAACAAAAGATGTGGAAACAAATTTTTTTTTTTTTTTGCTTTTATACTTGTGTATTTCTTAGACTTGCGTAACAAGAGCTTAACACAGAAGCAGTTGCTTGATGAATAAGTTTATTGGTTGTCATCTGAAAAATCTTCATAGAAAATTTGGTTTAACTCTCAGCAGCCCACTCCTGAGCTCTGAGGAACCTTGCCTTCTTTTGAGCTACCCTATCTTTCTTCTGGGCAAGGGTCATTTTGGGACGGTTCCACCTCTTCTTTTTAACTTCTCTTTTTGGCTTCTTTTCATAGACTGGATTCTCTCGTATAGCAGCATGAGCTTTCTTATACATCTCTTCCATCATGTCTGGAGTTACATTGTTCTTTATGTACTGAGAGAACTGGGAAACAAATTTATTTAATATTAGTTTTATGTGGCCCAGAATCCTTCAGAAATGAAGACCTGAAGAAACAGGGAAACCTGTGTATTATTGCATAGCAGTATGATTGGAAAACAAAAGCTATGATCTAATGGAACTGGACTAGGGGAACGTAGGCCTGTTTGTTCAGATTCTTATCTCTGTTTCTGTGTTTCAATTCTTTCAGGTGTAGGGACACCATTTTGGAATAATGGCCTTATGATCTATACTGGGGGGAAGTTCAGCTACGTTTTATACTTACTGCAGAAGAGAAGCGGCAAGGGAAGTTCAGAGAGTGATCTTCCCCATTTTGTAGTTTTAAAATTTTTCTTCACCTTAAAATACATTGTGTGCCGAGATTGGATATTTTAGGGTAGCATGTTCTAGGTCCTCTATGTATCCTCATTTACAAACTAGGATAATAATAGTATCCAGCTCAGAAAGTTTATGGGATTAGTGAACGGTTAATAATTGTACAAATTACCCTGTGAGGAAGGGAAGCCACAGCTGTGTGGGCTATGGCTGCTGGGTCTCCTGCCTGATTTGCCCTCCTGCTCCTTTATGTGCAGAAGAAAGACCGGCAGGGCCTGTGTTTTGTTCATGGTCATGTTATCAATCAGGCTAATAAAAAATATCCTCTTGGATCCCTAGTCCTTTTGAAAAAAATCACCTACCTAAAGGAAAACATAAGTTTCCCTGACATTGTAACTTTAACTTAGTTTTCATATCAAACAAGTCTTTAATCAACATGAAAAGCTAAAGTATGAGACAGTTTAGAAAGGACTGGAAATGGAAAATATTCCTTTGGAGATTATTTTTTTTCCCACTAAGCAAAAATTAAATGGAAGAGCCAGTTTTGACCTTAGTAACTTTCTGCTCAATCTATAGTTTATTGAGCATTTATTCTCTGCTCACTTCAAAACATAGAAGCAGTTCAATATAATAGGTAATATAATGAAGTATTTAATGAAAATTAGAAACAAAAAGGGATGAAATTGTCCCTAGAAATCATCTGTTTGTGCATGTGACATTGCTCGGGGAACAAGAAGTGAAGTCAGACTAGGGTGGGCAAGGGCTCGGGGAGGTAAGGCCAGAAAACTCAGCTGATTATCAGGATCAGAAAAGAACTCCATGATATATCACAGTCAAAATCACAGAAGTCCAATACAAGGACAGAATCTTAAAGACTGTTAGAGAAAAACAATAAACCACTTATAAAGGTAAATCCATTAGAATTACTGCAGACCAAGAGCTTGGAATGAAGTATTTCAAGTCCTAAAAGAAAACAACTTCCAGAACAGACTGATATGTCCTGAAAAACTTTCAATTTGATGGAGAAATAAGGTCTTTACGTGACAAGGAGTACCTTAGGAAATTCATGAATTTCTTTCTCAAAGGGAAAATGAAATGGTCGCCAATATCCCCATAGCATCAACACTGAACCTAACCACTGAATTTGATTTGGTTTGTGACCAGAATCATGGAAAGAATTAAGTTTTCTTGACTAACTATGGTTCACAGAAGAAATCAAGGAAGAAATAAGACAGTTCCTAGAATAAAATGATAATACCAGTATCATACCAGAACCTGTGGGACACAATGAAAGCAGTCCTAAGAGAGGAGATTATAGCTGTGAATGCCTACACCAGAAAAAGTGAACTCAAATAAATAATCTAACAATGCACTACAAGGTCCTAAAAAGACAAGAACAAATTCAAATCCAAAGCTAGTACAAAGAGGGAAATTATAACGATCAGAGAAGAAATTAAAGAAATTGAGACTAAGATTTACATACAAAGAAGCAATAAATTTAAGAGACGGTTATTGGAAAGAATAAACAAAATAGATAAACTCTCAGCCAATCTTACCGAAGAAGCCACTGAATGAAATCTGTCAAATGAAGGTCCAAAGCATGAAAATGAAAGACATGAAATTTAGAAAGTGCGGATTCATTCTAAGAAAACAGCAAAGGGAAGTTTCAGGATGAGAGCTTAGCCCTGGCCTAGATAACACCCAGCCTCTATTAGAACCAGAGCATTGTACTGTGCAGCTGCATAATGGTGTCTCCAGGAGAAAAATGGGTCTGTGTTTGACAATATGAAAAATCGTTTATAGGTGTAGAGTGGTAAATTTGTTGGATCTCTTATTTCAGAAGGTGATGAGTATAGATGCAAGTGAAAGATACAATTTTAAGAGAAAAGCATTATAATTATGATAATTATCACCTTTGTCCACTTGAGATTGTATAACAAAATGTTGGGTGTTTGAAAAATGACACAAATTTATTTCTCACAGTTCTGGCAGGGTCTGCTTCTGGTGAGTGCACACATGCTGGTTCAGAGATGCTGTCTTCTCACTGTGTTCTCATAAGACAGAAGGCTAGTGAGAACACTCTAGGGTCCCTCTCTTTTTTAAATTCATGTTTATTGGTACATTTTAGGTATACAATACGATGACATTCGTCATTGGAAATTTGTACCTCTTTATAATAAATCTTGGTTCTTATTTTTTCCCCATTCCCCTGCCCTCCCTTGAAACTCTCTACCCCTCCCTATTTAAAAAGACTGTTTCCATTTTTTCCTTTTCTCATATTTTTTCCTTTCCTTTCTTTTCTTTCCCCTACCCCTTCCACTTCCCCTTCTCCTTTAGACCTTTTCTTTCTATTTCACCTTATCTGTTATACATTTTGATCCTTATTTACACATTCAGTTTCTCAAACCAGAGAAAGTATTCTGTATTTACAATTGTCCTATTTACTTCACTTAAGAGTATGCCCCCAATCTGCATCCATTTAGCTATAAATGTCTCTAGTTTCTCATTCTTTTTTTTTTCTCATTAAGTTTATTGGTACATTTTAGGTATAAAATACAGTTACATTCATCACTGGGATCTTGTACCTTTACATGATGTATCTTGGTTCTTATTTTTCCCCTTCCCCTGCCCTCCCTTCACCCCCCCCTTCCCTATTTGCAAAGATTTTGTTTTCATTTTTTACCTTTTTTCATAGTTTTTCTTTTCCCTTATTTCCTTTCCCCTACCCCTCCCACTTCCCCTGCTCCTTTAGACCTTTTCTTCCTG
>NW_004624799.1:3606113-3630015 GCF_000247695.1 Heterocephalus glaber | reverse complement strand
CCCCCCCCCAAAGAACAACCAAGCAAACAGACAAAAAACCCTGTAATTTTAGAATAGTGTATGTTTAAAACAACTTTTTATATACTTTTTATATTTTCTCCATAGGGATAGGAGTGGTGGAAAAAGATAGTTCATGTTTCCCTCCTTATACAGAGTCCACCAAAAAATGTGTACGCACTTCAGGAAAAGAAAAATAGTATGATATTTTTTCAATAAATGGAATTATTCTTGTGTGGGGCACCATAAAGGATGTCGTATATTGCAGAAAACCCACTACACTGCTGGCCCTTAGAGAAGAAATTGAAAATGCATGTGCAGCAATCTCAATGACCAAGGTTACCCAAGAAGCAGTTCAGTGTCCTAATAAATGTCTAGAAAAAAAAATGTCTAGAAACTAATGGCCACCACTCTGAGCACCTCTTGTAATTGTAGAGACCAAAGGTAACTTGTATTACTCTCATGATGTCTAAATAAATTTTGTATTAAAGTACACATTTTTCTTTTCCCAAAATATGTATACATTTTTTGGGCAGACGCTGTAGAAAGGCAGGTCCCCTTTACACCCACCCCAGACCTCCGTTTATCTAAAAGCATTTTGAGTTGTCTTCCTACAGTTTTTCAAAATTATCTCTGCATCTTTCCTTAGTCTTACCACCATGCTCTTATCTTTTTTGAATCTCATGGACACAGTGGATTTCTTTTTTGTCTGACATTCACTTACTTTTCCCATTACTGGATGGGCTAGGATCTAAAAAATTCACAATCACAGGACCCTTTTGTCCTGCTTTGTAGTACAGGTAGTTCTCATATTTGTGCAACAGAATTATTTGGAGAACTGGAAAAAAGTTACCTGTGCCTGGGTACTACCCTCTCAATCTGAAGCAAAATTTTCTCCACAATGTGTGCTTTCTTCTTTACTGTAAAAGCCATCAAAACAAGTCCCAGTAAAAAGAGTGAGAAAATGATTAATTCCCATGGATCTAACAGAGGTGGAGTAGCTTTGGAAGCCCGTCTTCTCCCCTGCAGGGCCAGGAGTGGGAAGGGGTTTTTACCCTTGTAGGATGCACGCCTGTATCAGTCCTTGCTTACTAAGGAAAGATATATGGAAGATATACAAATATATAAGAACTGACAAGACTGCCTTACAATGGCTGCCCAGTCAGGTGTGGAAGAGTACAAAAGGTCTGTCTGTGCACTGGAGATTGGAAGGATCCAGTCAAAGGCCTGAAGCTCACTGTAGTATCCCAGGTGAGTCTCTATCAGGAGGCTGAAGGGTCTTTGAAGGCTGCAGGGTCTGCGATGGAGGTTAGAGTCTGTGCTGGAAGCCAAGAGGCGGGATCTAAGGTGAAAGTGATGACAGGAGGGAGCCTTCATTTCCCTTTTATTACATTCAGGTGACAAATGTATTGGTTGGTGTCATCATCTACCTTCAGTAAATCCTTTCAGGCACACCTAAGAATTATGCTGATCCAATTTAGTTGAGTGTTTCTTACTCAAATTGACACCACCAGTTAACCATCACAATGCCAGTGTTCTAGTTTTTGTGCCATGACAAAGGGCTCTGGGTTCATGGTCCACTCAGTGGTCCTGTGGAATATCCCTTCCCAGTGGAACAAGGTCAGAGTATTAAGCTATTCTCCTCTCCTGGTTTTTAATCAAAACTGCACAGCAGGCAATTAAAAGGAAAATAATTTTTAAAAGGGAAAAATCACTGCTATGTCAATATCAGAATACATCAACTGCTTTTTTCTTTCATAGTCTTTGTTGGCATTGTTCTGTTAATGGAACTACTTTGATTCTTTTAAGGGCCAGATAGATTCCTGTGAATGGAGTTAGGAACCCAGCTCTTTCACTTTACTAATTAAAAAAGAAAATGTATTTCAAGTTCTAAACCAATGAAAAAAGTTTATTTTCTGAGGGGCCTTGAGTGATACTGTTTATATTGTTTCAAATTTGGTTTCCAACTGAAGTATTCCAATTTAAAACACATTTTGAAATTTCTTTTTATATTTCCAAGCTGCATCACTATAAGTACTGGAAAATCTTGAAGCATGTTATACACCACATTGGTCAGATTCTTACATTAATGAGAATGCAAGTTACTTGTACATTCTGGTGAAGTTAGCCGATCCCCTTTGCAGTGGGACAGAAGAAGTGATGGAGATGGGACCTATTTTCTTTCCCCAGGGGGTGTGCTAGAGGCTATTCACTGTCCTTTATATCCTTTTGCTTCTTCACTCATGACTGAACTCCAAACTCAGTTAAGCATGGAGCTGCCCACTGTAAATAAGTTTTCCAGTCTTCCCTATACCTAGTGGTAGGCCATATAACAAAAGTTCTTCTGGTCAAAGGATCTGAGTATAAGTGATGTACACTTTCAGTGCTCTTCCCCTTTCCTTTGGCCACGATGCTATCATATTACTTTAGACTTTGGTATGAGAAAGAAAAAAAAGCAGTTGGAACTACATGTCCGCCACCACACTGATCACCAGCTATCTTGTTTAAGCTATTACTTTAGGCAGCAGCCAAATCTATGTCCTAATAATTATAGAGAGAAGGTATATGTGGTCTGGAATCCTGAGATTAAGGGATTTTCTGATATGCATGAAAAAAGAAAGTAAAAGGGGAAGAAATGTTCAGTTTAGAGCAAGGAAATTTGTACTTCGACCTTCCTACACGTAAAACTTGGAACCATGAATGGGAAGGCAGAATTATGTAGTCCAGCTGAGTTTTTTTAAGAATTCACTAAGAGTATCATGTTCAAAAGCAGATCCGAGGCTGGGGACTTTTAGCTCAGTGGTTCTGCTGCCTGCCCAGCAAGCGCAAGGACCCGAGTTTGATCCCCTGTACCCACCCCCCCAAAAATTTGTCCATTTCATATGTAACTTAGATAATAGATGTATTTCCAATCCTCAAATAACAACTGTTAAAAGATTCTCATTGTTATGTAAATGAGCAAGAATGACACCAATATTTTGCATATCTTATTTTAGATGGGTATTTAGTGGGAAACTGATTAGAAGCCAAGTGTCCTAGAGTGTGTGATGAGAGAATATCACCACTTATTCTTCAATCACAAAAGAAAGTGTTAAGTATATTTTCAGGGTCCTTTAGTCTAATTTGAATTTCATGAAAGAATCAATCCATGAGTCATTCCCATAGTAACTACAAAGATATCCACTAGTTCCCTTGGCTGGGGCTGCATGGTAGAGGGTGAGAAACTGAGCGCAGTGGCTGGTCACTGATGGAAAGAAGCACTGGGGCAGGGGGTGAGCACTGCATGATCTGCCACAGCAAACCTACCTATGGCTTTGTGTACCACTGCACCAGAAAGGACTACTGACCGGATGTGTGTGAGACACCATATCAAAGACTGTAAAGATTGTTTCAATGTCACTGAAAGTATTTCCCATATTTTCCTAGGATAAGTCAATTGGAAGCAGCTGCAATCTAACAATAGTGCAACAGAAACTTTTTGACAAAAGCCAATAATTAAGAATAAGTGCTAAAACCCATCAGGGACCTAACGATATGCTACTTGCCATGTCCATTCACATTTCTAATTATAGACATAAAACACTTTAACAAAAATGCAAGGCAGTTTTGTGAGCAAAGTATGAAGACTCTAAAAATGTAGAAATGAAATGGTTTTAAATGTTTCTCAACATAGTAACACTGCACAGTGAAGCAGGCCACACCTAACACATCAATAGCCTTCTAGGGCCAGGGATTTAGCTCAGTGGTTCCACTGCCTACATTGTAAGCCCAAGGTCTGGAGTTCAATCCCCGGTACCAAAAACAAAAATCAAAAAAATCAATACACTTCTAAAGTCTTATGTTTTTCCTTAAAGACTGACAACTGATTGTCAAATATTACTAGAAATGTTTTAAAACTTCCTGGCAGAGGGACATGAACTATTCAGCGAGGCACATCCCTGTAATCCCAGAACTGGGGAGGCTGAGGCAGGAGGATTGCTGTGAGTTTGAGGCCAGCCTGGACTACATAGCAAGATCCTGTCTCAAAAAGCCAAACCAAACCAAACCAAGCAAACAACCCCTAAAATTATTCAAGTGGGAGAAAAAGCTTACAACCTCAAAACTATATCCTATGTGATTTATGTAAAATTGTAGAAAAATGCAAACTCTTCCACATTATTAGGAAACAGATCAATAATTGAGGTTTGGGATAAGGCCTAGGCTTGACTGCCTATGGACAAAAGGGAGCTTTTCATGCTCAGTATCTTGACTGCTGGGGTGGTTTTACAAGTACCTACATTTGTCAAAACTGAAGTTGCACAATAAATAGTTACAATTTATAGGTACATTTATTGTATACAAATCATACCCTAATTAAAAAAAATAAATAGATTGCCCTAAAATAGGCAAAAACAAAAAATACCTCAAAATGAAAGAACCTAGGCTATGCTTCACTTTCCTATAGATTGGAGAACAATTTTTCTTTTCAGACAGAACTCCACAATACCATTATTTGTATTTCCATTTTTTGGCACGTCTTTCAGGAAATGGAGAAATGAAGACACCCCATCTGCCAAATAAGGGAGTGTGAAAGCTAAAGCACCTCAGAACTTGGTAAGAATTTTAAATTATGGTATGGCAAAGTCTAGCACATAGGCTTGGGTTTAAGACACATGAGGGTCTCAACGCTGGCTTGTGGTTTCCTTATAGGATGGTTGCAAAGCTTCTGTAGCTGTTGGCTCATCACCTCAAGTTCCTCTTCTTTGTTTGGCATTTGATTTAAAATGTTGCCAGTGCTCTTCACATCATGGGGTGATGGTAGCCAGAGTCCCTATGTATGAGATTCTGCCTAAAAGAGATGATGATGATGGAAAAGCAGACCCAGGTGCAAGTCAACATTTTAGTTTAAGCTTTGTGCAGTGGCAGTATTATAGCCAGTGAGGTGTATCCAAGGCATGATTGTTGCTAATTGAAAACATTTTAGAATTTATTTCTTCACTTCATCTGATTACTGTGTAACTGATGTGGTCATGTAACATGGTATTACCAGCTCAGCTCAGCCTGTAACAGGTGATAAATACATACTTAAAAAAATGAGCAAATTGATGGACGAATTTACAAAAATGAAGGTTGGGTTTATAAAAATGTGTGCACACTTATAGGTTGAGAAGTTAGTTGATAAAGAAATGTAACTTAGAAAAACTATTATAAGCCAGACTTCTTATGAGAAGAATCATTTGTGTTGGGTTATGCTTCATATACATTAAGACTGATGAAACAGTGAAGAGCATTCATTTAACCTGAAATTTTGAAATGGAAAAAGGTATGCTGTTAATTGGCCACTTAGCCTTCTCAAAAATCAGGATTATAGTACATGGTGTGAATATTATAATACTGACATTTCAGTTTTTATTAAGTTCTGTGTTAGAGCAACACACTGCTATAGCGGACACATATTGTGGCTCACTTGGCAATATAAGCCATTTACCATTTTTATGTACCTGTTTAGAACAATCTGAATTTTATTTTTAAAAAATCTAAAAAGCTTCCTTTACATAGTATACACAAGAATTTCTCCATTACATCATTTTACATAAAATGTTCTAAATGACATTAGTAGAACTTACTACCACTTGAAGAGAAGAGTTGAGCGCTGGAAATCACACACATTTACATAAAGAAACAAGTTTCATAGGGAAGACCTGTGAGCTCTGGCTATTGACAGGACATGAAATTATGAACATGAAACAAACCTGAAGAAAAAAAAGACATTCAATGTCTTTTAGCCAAAAAAACCCCCCAGAAAACCAAAACCAAACCAAACCAAACCAAAACAAAACACCTTTTCATTTTGCTGTGTTGTTAAAAGGTAAATATTAACTGATTCAATTTCAAAAAACAATTTTTACTGCCAAGGAAGACTTCCCTCTAGAGGAGAGAAAAGCTTTACTTTCTTTACATGGAGGCAAGAATAAAACATAATTAATGTTTGTTCAGGGATTGTTTGTGAATTTCTTAGACTAGGACATTTAGTGACTTATTTGCCTGTTTGTTATTTCTACCCTCCCAGCAAAAGGGTTGGAATAAATTGAAAACCCAGAATTATTAAAAGGTTTGGCTCCCTGTTAACAGCTGTTTGAAGCTTTAATGAATGAAAACATTGATGAAACCTGATAAGGCTTTTAATTATCCATGGTATTCTTTTTTGCCATCTTTAGGGGATAATCAGAACTTAAAAAAAAGCGGTGAGACTGGCAGTGCAACTACTAAAAAGAGCTAGTAAGATGGAACTCTGCTTACTATTCAGGCAGAACTGAAAATCTCAAGGAATTTACTGTAAACAAACAAGCAACTGTTCAACATCTTCTGCATTTGGTACCATGACTAAATCTACGATTTTCTTCCATTTACTTACTTGGCTATTTTTAGGAAGTACCCGAATAAAAATGACAATAATAATATATTTTCTTTTAAGTATGCTAAAAGCACATGAATGTCCACAAATAAAATGTGAAATCTCTAATGCTAAATCTTAATGGAAGAATCAAGCTTTACCATTCATCCTTGAACATCACATGCTCTTGTGTGCCCAATAATAATCTCAGCTAGGTAATAACATTTTTGGAAATAAAAACACTCTCTGATTTAAATAAAGTGATAGAAGACACTTAGTTCCCATAAGCTTTCTAATTAAAATTTTGAAGAAGCTAAAAATGACACGGTTTAATACAAACTGTCCTTTACCTTTATTGCTTGTATACACAAGGGAATTCATTATAAAACTCAATGGGAGGAAAAAAAATAATGAAAGAAAAAGTTACCTACTTTAGCATTTTTAAGCATAGTTTTGGTAACTTCTTAGATCAACTTCCTTATCTGAAACAGAGCAAAAACTACAATACAATCATGACAGCATTCCAATAATCAGAGGAATTATATTTTCATTTTTAATTTTCTCTTCATAAAACATTAATGCTATAAAAATGAGACTGATGACATCCTTATTTAAAATACACCCCTTTACTGGTATCAAAATATGACTTATTTTAATACCAACTGAAAAAATAGATCTGTGTAGTTTATTATTTCAATGACATTATTAAGTTATTTTGAAGGTTGGTAACAAAGTTATCATTAACAATATAAATATTCTCTTTATAAGTGTTGAATTCTCTTAAAAGTGTTGAAAGGCAGCAGGCATTTCAGAAGGGGCTCACAAGGAAATCAGTTATTCCAATATCAAGGGCAAGCAGGATATTTATTTTTACTCCTTTAGCTTTACTAATTCCTTCTGATTTGCCTGGTTTATTCTTCATTTGATAGCATAAAAAGAAATCTAAGACCAAGCCTTTTAGCTGGAGTACTTCCATTTTCCATTATTTCTCTTTAGTTTTTTTTCTTTTTTAATATATGGTCAATCCAATAATCATTGCAGGAAGGAATGATCATTTCAAGTTAGATCATGTTCCTCTGCCTTTTAATTTCATTTAAGAGATACTAACATTAGAGTCATAAAAGGCTTACAGTTCTAATACACATACAAAATTAAAAATATTTATGCCTTACAAAAAAAAAAAAGAAAGAAAGAAAAGAAAAAAGAGCTCCAAACTGTGATGTGGTAGTATACACCTAGAATTCCAACAGTCTGGGAGGTTGAGGAAGCAGAATTGCAATTTGGGACCAGCCTAGGAAACTTATTCAGGCCTTGTTTAAAAAAAAACAAAAGCTTGAGATGTAGCTCAGTGCGAAGGCCCTGGGTTCAATCTCCCAATATGAACAAAATTAAAAAAAAAAGAGAAAGAGAGAGAGAGCACTCCATTTACTCAACAATTTTTACTCTACTGAAAAGTGGTAAAATTGCTCTTGTTAAATACAGCAGCCACCACTTATCTTTAAATATTTTACAGATGGAACTAAGTTCAGTTCTGATCCAAGGATGTGCTGGCATCAAAGCCCTCACTTTGAACTAACACTAAAGATTCTGTGTGCCTGTAATATACTACCAATTATGCTAGATTTATAATACCCTGTCTTTAACTTGGTATATACCATCTTTTGGGAAAAAAATATTAGTTTTTTTGAGATGAGATACAAGAACAAAGTCATTCTTGAGGTTCCACCTCTAGTATGGGAAAAAAGATGTTTGCACATAGCAGCTAGTTTGATACCCTGCGTTATGTTAGGCTAGCCTTCACACAATGAGCATGCATTTACAGCCGCAGTCCACCGCATGTTTTGAAGTCGAGAAGTGCTGTTCATCCAAGTCACAGATCTCATCATATGCAATAAGACATTGGATCTGCAGATCCACCATGAGAAGAAAATAAATGACGGAACAAATGCAGCAAAAACAGGCAGGTGGCATTCAGAACATGCCAAAAAAAGCTAACACTCAATGAGTTGTCATAAAGGTTTTTCTTTTCTTAAAAAAAAAGTCTTTCTTCACGTTTGCTAAAATGTGACGGTCCCAGAGAATCATGAAGTGCCTTGCCGTTTTTGCTGTTGACTTCTGATGACATCTAGTTGTTTTTTGCATTGTTGGTAGTAAGTAGAAAGGCTTTTGTTTTCATCTAAAAGCTTTTTATGTTCCTGTACCAGACGAGATGTATTTTGCTGGTCCTTTTCATCCTGGTCCAATTCTGCAACTAGTTCTTGCCTAAAAACAAATACCATATAACAAATATCATACATGATGGAAAATTCATACCTTAGTAGCTCATGATGAAAGCTCACTTAATAAGAACTTTTATTCAGAGTCTGTCTTTCTGCATCGTAAGTAAACTACTCAAACAGAATTATGAGCCAGAATGGAAACTATCACCCATTCTTCTGTGTAACCATACAAATATCATAATCCTTTCAATAAGTAGCTGTACTCAGACAATCAGTGAAGTACATAAAGTTTCAGGATCTTATATTTGATATCTTTTGTGTGAGGAGGAAGAAACGAGGCTCTGTTTACAGGAAAGTATCACTTTAAGTTTTCACATTCTACTTTTATACTCATTTGTATTCTGAAGTCACAACTGTATTTAACTACAGTGCCAAGTGGTATTTAACAGAACATCTGCAAGCTAATTAAAAGAGATGCTATCCGACTTAAAGCCCTTTCCTATTTTAACAGTAAGAATGATATAAAGTTCTACATTTAAACCACTTAAGTTTGCAAACATTTTCAAGAAAGATCATCAGTGTCTTTAATAGTTCCATAAAACTCTTTAAATCTCTTTTATTTAGGGGCTAAATAACCATTAGCTTATTATGAGGTTACTGGGCATAAACAAATAGTAAAATGTTCTCGAATAACTGCCTAATATTTCTCATTAAAGTACTTAAACTGATTAAAACTGTCACAATTTTCACATTCCCCCACATCTACCATTTATTTATTCTAGCACTCTAGAACTCTTCTTTCAAATGATTAAGACTGACAGGTTAAATATGTGAAGTAAGAAATGCACGTTTTTTTTTCCCAATATAAAATGCCAGCAGTTCCATAATTATTTCTGCAATTTCCAGAATATAATGTTTAATTTTCTACATTTTTGTATCAATAAATTTTCTATAAAACTATTTCTCTTTCTTTTATTTTGAAGCACAAACAGAAAACTTTTCATAGATTACTTAGAAAAAAATTTCATCAATTTAGATTAAAGTTAGTAGAGGGAATTCTATCACCTTACATACATAGTTGCCATGATTATTTTTCCTACAAAATTTGATTTTAGTTAACGTTCATAAACTGGCTTTATAAGTATAAAATTTCATGAGGGTCAAGCTTAGGAAAACTGAAATTTTTCTTTTCCTTTTCTTTCTTTTTTTAAAAGAACTGTGTATATAGTAGTGTGGAAACTGGACTAGATTTCTTAAAAATGGGAGGAAGGTAGTTTCTATAACTCTCAGAAAAACACACATAGTATAAAATTTTCTAGAAAAGCACTCACATATGACTTACAGCCCTGCAATAAGTAATACTACTCTCCTCTCTTAAACACACAACAGGAAAGAATATATCTACAAAAATGTTCGTAAGATAAAGGACAATTGAGTGTTAGTAAACCAGTGGTCAAGGAAACAATAAATTTTTATAACAATAAATTTAACTTTTAACTCTAAAACTCTGGGAACATAAAACACTTGGGTATATAGTGCCAGTTTATTTTCCTTAATACTAACATAATATGACAGAGTCAAAAGGTTGAGCTTTGTATAAAAACATAGGGTCAGGGCTGGGGAGTGCTCAGTGGTTCCAGCGCCTGCCTCGCAAGCACGAGGTCCTGAGTTTGATCCCTGGTACAAAATAAAAAAAAGAAAAAAAGAAAACATAGGGGCATAGTCAAGGGGTGCTTGAAACTTACCATAAATATCTATCTGGAAATATGTTTAATGACTAATTCTAAAATTAAAGTTTTTCATATCTTCAAATAATGCTGTTGCTTTATATATTTTGAACTCAAAATACTAACATTTAAAAAAATATATATAAAAGACTTACTTTCGCTGTAATAACAATGCAATTTCTGTTTGAACTTTCATATATTCTTGTGCCATTTTACAGTGCTGTTCAAACACTGCCATGGACTCTTTGGAGTTTGGGCATGGTGCTAGAGGCTGAAAATAAATCAGGAATGTTAAAACACAATTAAGTCAAATCTCAGAAACTAGCTAAGATGAGAGTTAAGACAGAGACTGCGATATATTTTTATAGCACTAAAGCAATGATATTTTAAAAATAAAGTGTTAAACCATGCCCTAGAAAAATCTCAATGTCCTTTTGTCAGAGTTGGCTCAGAACTTAAATTGATACTTGTGGTTTTAACATTTTCATGTTCCAGAGCTTTAACAAGGCCTGCAGTACTCACAGCCCCTGCTGACATGTTCTGGCTAAGTTGCCCAGGCTGGCCTTGAACTTTGACCCTCTTCCCTCTCCCTCTTGAATAGCTGGGATTGTCAGTGAGCGACCCTGTGTTTGACCCCCAGAGGTGTTTACAGCTCATAAACATTGAAACAGGGACACTGATGTGTATCACTGACATTTTCAGTGACTAGGAACGTAAGAACACACTGCAAAATGTACTAAATAGGGATGCGCTTTTATCAGTTTAATATTTTAACGCACTAAAATTAAAAAGTAAAAGCACTATGTTTGGTAGCTTTGAACAAAGATACAGAACTATTTCAAGATGACTATTAGGATAAGAATATACAAGTCTAGCACTCTTAAATAAGATTAACTTAAAATCATTTATTTTGACTGTAAAGTTTAAGAAGCCCAAGTATAAGTATAAGTAAAAAAACATACAATGACAAACAGGAACACAATTGGCAACTTCAAGGATAAACTCCCACTGGGCATGGTGGTGCATGCCTGTGATCCCAGCACTTGGGAGGCCAAGGCAGGATTACCATAAATTTGAGGCCAGCCTGGATTACATACTAAGTTCAAAACCAGCCTAAACTACATGGTGAAACCCTATCTCAAACAAAACAAACAAGAAACTCCCTAAGAAGAAAAAAGCAATATCCAGTGGAAAAGTGCTCTTTTACCTGTAGTTGGTGATCCAGTGTAAGATAAGCCATTGGGATAGAGTTATCTGATCCATTGGTATCTGGAAACCAAACGTATATTTTATTTATTTTCTGTTATAAGTAATTATAAACAGCAGCAAGAATGCATGCATAAAATATCGTGTCCCTTCCCCGAAGTAAATACCATTAAATAAACAGTTACTGCTATTAGTAATGAAAAAGGTCAATCTTTAATTCTAAAGGTAAAAGGAGGCATCTGATTACAGATACTAAAGTACAATCATGTTTTACAATATAAGTGAACTAGAAACTGAACAGAACACAATGTGCTTGTATACTCTTCTTTAATTAAAAACAAAGCCAGTGATATGTGACCTTTATATTTTAAATTCAGTCCTAACTGACCCTACCTAACCAAACCCCACATATCTTTATCATGCTACATTTACCACAGACCTGAGTCAACTGTCAATATCAGTGTAAGTAGGAAAAGCAAAAGAACAAGCATTCCCTTCCGGTGGGTCACTTTCAATCTATATAGACTCTAATGTAAACCCTCCTGATGGGAATCCCTGTGAAAAGAGAGATACTGACAAAAGCATATTACACATACAAAAAATATGGATATGAAAATGAGGTTTAGGACTGTGGCTCAATGTCATGCCACAACAAGGTAAATTGGCTAATTCAAACAACTCCAATAAATTTTATCAAATAATTTGAACAGATAGCTTTTATGTTTCAAAAGGGCTAAAACTGCCATAACTTGAAAGTGTTGTGGATATAAAGGCAAGGTCAGGATGACACTGGAGGTATCACACTCAATCCAGTACAATATGAAGGAGGTTTGATGGCTAACCTCTTAGTTTATTGATGATTGATACTCTCTTATTTTTTAAAATTTTACAATGCTAGGAATTAAACAAAGGGCCTTGATACCACTGAGCCACACCTTTTGACATTAAGAATGTGCTTGTAAGTAACCACTAAAGCTAACAAGCTAAATCAGAGCTAATGAGATAATGCATAAAAGGAACACCATGTAATGCTGGTATATACCAAGCACTCAACACTTGGTGGTAGTAACTATGATTATTACCAATGATACTAAATGGAAAATAAGGAAAGGGGGGCAATTTTCAATAGTTATGTTTATATTTCAAATTGAAAAGGTAATTTATTAAACAGTGGAATTCCATACAGAAAGAAAAAGAGTAGGGCCTAGCAGAACCTCAAAATACCCTAAAAACACACTAACATAAATGCTCTTTTAAGTACTAAACATGAACTACACTTAATTTGTTATTTCTCTAACCAGCCTTCTCACTTGCAGTAATAGTTTCAAACTACACAACCACAAACATGCTGCTTTCTGTAAAATCAAAACAGTAAAAATGACATCCCGACTTAACAGAAAAAATTAAGTATCTTGAAAAAGTTTTCTCAATTCAACATTTCTATTATTCTTTCCTAATTTAATGATACCGTCATACCTCATCATATCAGTAACCTATATGTATCTGAAATGTATTTTAGAATTAAGTATAATACATCAATGTTTCACAGTATACTGGGGGGTGGAAAAAAGCCCAAGCATCGTGTTATTCAAATAAAGTCCTTCTATGGCGGACAATTTAAATTAACTGAATTTCAACATTTTCCTAAAACCAAGAAGTGGGATTTTACTTTCTCATTTATAGCTAAACTGAAATTGAACAACTGGTCACAAGATAGCAAGGTTACTCCCCAAGAGTTTATTTTTTAATGTTTCAATTGCTAATCAAATCTAAACTCTTCTCCTGAATGTTAAGACTCACACTGGCTTGGTTAAATTAGCCAAATCTCTTTTCTGGTCCCTTAAACACACACTTGTTATCATCTCATATTCTTTAAGTATGCACTACCTTCATGTGGAATGCTGCTTTCTACTTTCTGCTTTATGACTAAATAATCTGAAAAAGTGGATTATGACATTTGTTGTTATTTGATTTCTCTCCTGTTAAAACACTCAGTTAATACTGTAAAGTTAGAAGGTAATTATATACTGTGATGAATTCATGTTAATGTGTATGGTGATTCTAATCATGGTTACAAGAACTGGGTCATACCTTATATGTCTGTTTTTGCACTCAAGTACTAAGAACAGAAAGAAACTCTTCAGTCTAAAGTTTCTTCCTGTGTGGTTCCCTTCACTGGGTGTAGGTATTTCTCTCACTTGGTCCTCTGGCTATATGTGCCTTTCTGTATACCTACTATATTACAAGTAGAAACAGAAGAACACTCACTATCTGCTATGATTAGTAAATTGTTATACTCTTCAGTTTTCTCTGAAAGTATAAACTCTTAGAAATTAAAAAAGTTTTAATTAATTAAGTTGTTTTAACTTATGTTTACACTCCTAATTTTTTTCCTGGGTGAGAAGGGTTTACCTATCTGTTCCCAATAATTTATTCTATTAGGGATACAATTTCTATGCAGGGATACATCTACAATCTGTTTCAAAGAAAAAAAAAATTCAACTGATATTACAACTTGTAAGATTGTCTAGCTTGTAAGATTTTCTAGCTATTGGTATTTTGTGGCATTTCCAGCTACTGGAAAATAAAAATTAAATGGGTAGAGACATACATGAAGTGGAAACAGTGGTTATAGGAGACAGTTATAAGGATTCTGATTTTACTCCCATGAACTGACAATCTGGTATATAAATCTAGGTTAGTCTATGCTGAAGTTAAGGAAGTTTTGTCAAGTTGAGTATTGAACCCAGGCAAATGTTATAATGCGAGGGAAGGTATCCTTTGGTTCGGGAAGCAAAAAGCTGGTATCGCCTGAATGTGAATGACAAAATCCAGCAAGAGCACCTTCCTGTCTACATGTTTCCCTGCCTATGACAAATTCTACACATGTGCTGAGTAGTGGTGAGCTGTGCTATGGATGAAACTTAGAAGTTTTTGCCATCACTAAATTTAAACTTACTAAAACTAGAAGAGTACACCCTGAGCTAAACATAGTTCTAACTTATGTGACACAGAGGAAAACCACCCAGCTAATTTTTTAAATTAAATTATAAACTTGACTAAACCATGCCAAATATCTATAAATAAATGAGTCATATTTTAGTTTGTAAAATCAGAAAGCTGACTTTTAAATTTGAAGCTAATTGGCACTATTACTATTAATAACACAGTTGATCTAATACAAAATCCTAAATGGCTTAATTTTCCAAGGTTTAAGAGATCACCTTTCCTTCTCTGACTTAATAAAATATAAATAAAAATTATCATTTAAAATATAAATAAAAATTATCACCTTATTAAGGCATTCTCTTAATGACAGAGAAAAGTTAATTGTACTGCAGCACATCATTTACTGAATGCCCATAATGGAATATTCCATCATTACCTCCAGACAGCCAGATTTTAATACTAATATTGTGACAAGTTATTCATGTTATCACTAAACAGTTGATTTTATTAATTTGAAAATCTAAACTACTACATAATGATTGCGTTTGTAAAGAATGAGGATAGGGGTAAATGAACATAAACATGATGAATTCAATTTCTTATTACAATGAAGAACTAGGCTGGTCACCTGTGGAATCATCAGGAGTCCATGGATGACTTCGGGTTGGCTTTTCTGAGGTTGGTCCTGAGGTAGTGATCATTCTGACACTAGGACTGGATGACCTACTGCTCACCTAAAAGAAAGAGTGACAGGAACAAAATATGATTCTTGATTAAATATTTGAAAAAATAAACTTTCTAAAATATTCTACACATACTTATAAAATTTTATACACATTCACACAGGCTACTCTTTCAAAACTGATGGGCTTGCAAGAAAGTAAAATACTCTTGAGATTGGAAGATCAAAAGAGAAGAAAGGCTTCCTTCTAGCCCTGGGGAACATCAATGGCCTATAGCTTTTGACTTGTTTGCTGGATGCACTGAAAGGAACACAATAAAGTCTTGAGCCTTCATAGTATGGAAATACAATGGGAAAAACTTCTATTTAAGGCTGTAAATCAGAGAAGGTTTTGTTGTCAGGCAAAAAGCGAATTAGGAAAAGAAAATTAGTAAATCTGTCATAGTTCCAGATGGAAGGGAGAAAATGTATCTGCAGTGCATCTATAAAAGTTTTAGTGGCAAAATAAAAGACAGATTGTAAGAAACAGGGAGCTAGACTTTGTGGATATGGGAAAGGGATCTGGGGGTGGGGGAGATGCGACAGAGGTAAGGAAAAGGGGAAATAAGAAGGATTAACATATGATATTGAACCAATACTCCAAGATGAATGTATTTATTATGTGTCACAAACATATATTAATGAAAGAAAAGGAGGGAAAAAACAAGTGTAAAAATATTTCTGAAATCAATGGAAGGTACAATAATCCCAATTATGACAAATCTCAAGTAAAAAAAAAATTAAAGAAAACCCATATCCCGAGGTCAACATGGGCCATACATAGTTTCTAGAAGATAGACAAAAGATAGAAAAAGCAGGCAGAGGACAAAGGCAGATCACAGGTTGAACATCCCTAATCCAGAAATTTGAAATGAGAAATGCTCTGAAACTCAACACTTTTGAGTGCTGACATAATTCCACAAGTAGAAAATTCCACACCTGACCTCATGAGACAGGTCACAGTCAAAACACATAAATATACTAAAAATACTGTAAAAAATTTTGACTTTAAAGCTCTCTCTCCTCACCCCTACTTATGTATTATATGGTACATATGAAATGCAAATGAATTTCATATTTAGACTTGAATCTTATCCCCAAGATGTCTCATTATATATATGCAAATATTCCAAAATCTGAAAAAAAATTTGAGCCCTGAAATAATTGGTCCCATACATTTTGGATGAAGTATATTCATCTTGTATCTACAAAAGAATTTAAGTTAAATTCTCTATGGTTATAATGTAAGAGAATTCAGAAAAATATAGTAGAATAATACCAATCTAGAAGCGTTTAGGCAACAAAAATGTAAAGAATGGGATCAGAAAAACAGTATCAGATGAGCAAAACTGGTCTGTTTGAACCACAGGTATTTCTAAGCATTACACTGTAGCAAGAAAAAAAAACTTCTCCTTGATAAAAGGGCCAACATGCCATGAGGAACATCAATAAACAAGGCATAAGTCTACATACTTAAATATTAAGTGACAGAAAGTGACTAATTTATAAAATTTCCAAGCAACTAAAAAAGATAGTAATGAAATTACTATTCTGAGTAACAACAGCATAAGCAAGAAGCATAAGCTGATTTTAAAATCTAATTACTACTTAGGATGAGTCAAGATTTTAACAAGATTGGGAAAAATTTCAAAGTTATTTACTAAAAGTAGTAAAATACAACTCCAAAACAAGAAAAAGCAGAAGAGAAATATATTCAATTCAAAAGATGGCAAAGGAGAAAAAAAGAGGAATAAGAAAAAGCATAAAATAAGAGGGAGAAAACAGTAAAAATAACAAATAAAACGGTTAAACTCTTCAGTTAAGATATTAAAAAGAAAAAATACTATCAGATTGAATTAAATGCTGTTTCTAAGAGATGGATCTAATTCAGAGAAAGAAAACAAAGTTAAAACAATTTAAAAAAATAAGTAAAATTATCCAGAATAAAATTAAGTATCTATATTAATATTACAAAGAATACATTTTAGGTCAAAAAATTACTAAAGATTAAAAATTTTAATTCACAATATGATAATTCACAATTTATATGCTCTACTCATACACAATTCTAATGGGTAAAGCAAAAAACCAAACCAAAATAAAGAAAAACTGCAAGGAGAAAGGGACTCATCCATCATCAAAGTGAGATACTTCAGAATTTTTCTGTAAATGATATATAAAAGCAGGCCAAAAAACAATACAGTACGGTAAAACTTCAACTCCACACAAGAAACAATCCTAGGACAAGCAAATGGAGAATAGGGATATTTTTTCAAACCTTAGGAATATTTATGAAAACTGTTCATGGACTAAGCCATAAAGCAAATCTAAAAAAACATGTATTATGTAAATCATAATGCAGTTATCCTTTGCACTGACTTCAAAATTAACTTTAAAAATCCTATGGCAAAAAAAAAAAAATCCTATGGCTATACAGTATAAAACCCTTCTAACTAACTCACTGGTCAAGGAAAACAAAATGAAAATTAGAAAATATTCAAACTGAAGGATGCAACTAAAGAAACACTGAGAGCAAAATATTTAATACTAAATACTGAAAAGAAAACACCAGAAAGTACTGACAATTTGCAAGCAAGGGATCTAAACTGTCTTGCAAAGAGCCAAGCTATAAGTCTTGCCAAAAGAAGAATAGAAAAATATTTTTTAAAAACTGGGCAAATATGATAAAAATTTTGTTCCTAGTAAATTAAAAGAGTGAAAAGAATAAATGTTCAAAAATACATAAATTACCAAAATTTATACACATTAGATAAAACACCAAGCCCAGAGGATTTTACAGGTAAGTTTTAGCAAGTATTTAAGAAAATGACATTTCCAGCCTTAAATTATTCTAATAAAGAGAAAAGGGAAAATACTTCCTGACTCATTCTGTGAAGGCAATAAAATCTGGTCAATAAACAAGAACAGTATGAGAAAGAAAAAATATTAGCTACCCTCATGAAAAAGGCACAAAGTCAAAAGCCCTAAAAGATGTATGAGCAAATGGAATTTGGCAATACAAAAGCAATGAAAATCATTTAAAAAGTTGAGTTTATTCAACAAATGCAAACTTAGGAATTCTATTAATGTAATTCATCATATTAAGGAAAAAATCTCAACAGATACATTAAAGACATTTATTAAAACTTAACATTCATCACAAACTTAAAGATAAGAATTTCTTAAGCAGATAAAGGAATTTATGAAGTTTGAAAACATGGTACATGATATCCCATGGCACTGTGGGCTGGTGGGAGGATGACAAGGAAGTTATAGGTAAGAAACACACAGAGTCTCTCGCTGGGATTGCTAATGTTCCACTTTTGTTTTTTTGGTGGTACTGGGGATTGAACACAGAGCCTTTACCATGAGCTACATCCCAGCCCATATTGAAGTTTTTACTTTGATACTCGGTCTCATTAAGTCACTAAATTACCCAGGCTGGGCTTGAACTTGCGGTCTTACTGCCTCAGCTACCCAGTGCTGGGATTACAGGCGTATGCTACTGTGCCCCACAACATTCCAATTCTTAAGATGGGTGGTCAGTTCCATTTTATTATCAGTTTTCCAACTTACAAATTATTTATATTTCTATGTATTCATATTTCATAAAGGATTTTTAAAACATCTTTTTCTTCAGTGTTACTGAATAGCAAAAAGGTGACTTAAAAAAGAAGTGTTACAGAAAGTAAAACATTAAAAAAACCCATAAAGAATCTTATGTCCAGTTTCAATATGTAAACATAAAAGCACTAAAATTCAAAACTGCATCAAGTAAAATGCGAGTCAATATAATAGTGGAAAGTATATCTGATTCTGTGTGTTCTGCTTTAGGTCACTTCAATAACTTGTTTTCTTTATCTGGAGAAGGGCTGGGACTGGGTTAAGACTATGTGACTTCTTAAGAGTTTCACACAGTGCTAAAATTCTATGCTTTTAAAATGTGGAAAACCCACAGTAGAATGAGATACTAAACAGTGGAAGGAACTGTTATAATTTCTGAGATAAAATCATAAAATAATTTTGAAGAAAAATTCTTGAAATATTACTCTCATCTTGGGTATATGAAACCGCTTCAGAAATTCCAAAATGCTTTTCTACACCAAAACAGTTTTTAACTCCTTATAAGACTGTGTCAGAAAAGCCACTCTTACAAAGGTGGCCTGTATATCATGATGAATATTGTACTCTCTCCTTGCTAATTCCTCCCAATCCTATAATGCCCAGCTCAGATTCCCTTCAACATTATATGGCCAATTTGTTACTGCTTTTGCCCTTTGTGCACAACCTCTGACCCCATGTTTGAGGACCAAGTAAATGCCTAGCACTGTCCTAAATGCAAAGTGTTCACTTATTATTGGATCAATTCTGAAATTCTCAAGCATTCCTGACCCTACCTCAGCAAGTATACATTAACCATTCAGATTCTCTCTTCTCCTACAATTCCTTATGCCATTGTTTTACTACTAGGTTTTCATCCTGACTCCGAATTCAATCAAGAATAATATAGGATAGTGCACAGAGAATGCACAAAACTGAACCACATAAAATTTGTTTTTTGTAGGTCACAGTCAACTCTCAGCAACTGCACATGGTTCAGTCTAGTAGTCTGGATACCTGGGTTTAAATCTCAGTTCTGCCATTTTTTGCTGTGTGAACTTGTATAAGTAACTCTTCCTCTTTGAGCCTTAGGGTCCTCATTTATAAAGTGTGGACAAGAAATAGTAATAAGTAAGAGGTTAAGTCTCCAGAGTTTGAGTTTCTGCTTTAATATGGTTACAAGTAGTGCAGCTTTAGGTAAATTACGTAACCTCTAAGACTCAACAGTAAAATGACAATAGTATTACCTATATCACCAGGTTATAAAAATAAAAAGAAATAATGTACATTTAGTGTCTTTCTTCACACAATAACAATGCTCCTTAGGTGCTGGATACTAAGCTGGTTGTAAGAACAAGACGGGACTATGAATAGACTTGCAGCAACTAACAATTCTCTTCCTAGTTTAAAATCACAGTTCCTTATAAAGCATATAAATGACTAAATCCTACCAAGGATTTTTTTCCCTTTGAATTATGGTTATATTTATAGTCAGTTTCTACGTAAACTTAAAAGTCGGGCCTGAAATACATTGTACAAACCAAAGTGGTTGAGAACCAAATCAAATTCAATGATTTAGGTTCAATGTTGACCTTATGGGGAAATCTGATTCAGTTCATGACCAATCTGGTTTGCAACAGAATCATGGGAACAATTAAGTTTGTGAACCGAGGTACCACTGTATGTCTGAGTTTTGGGTTCAGCAAAAATATTATAATTTTTTAAGGGGAGAGAACATATGTACTTTTATATTACACACAGGATTTATGAAGTTGGAATGGGAGCTGTTGGCATCCACATATAAAATTGGTGCTGAAGTTTATTAAACTTTGATGTATAAGAGGAATAAACACGCATCAAGAAGAATAAGTGATGAATGTGTAACTTTTTCTTGTGAGATACTGTTATCTTTGGTTAAAAAAAGTACAGATATTACGAAATTATTATTGAGCCTTTTAACTGTTGATTAAAAGCAAGTCTTGATTTAAGAAAGTACACTTGTTCTTCTTATAAGTTCTATTATAAATCATTTCCTTCCTTCTTTAAAACTTTTTCCTTGTCTTTTTTTTTTTTTGCAGCATTGAGGACTAAACCGGGACCTTAGCTACATCCCCCAACTCCCTATTAAGTCAAGATTAATTTTTCTTTAAAACGATGGCAGGCTAGGGTTCCATAGTCAGTGTAATTTTATATTAATACTTTAACATTTTTAAAAGGAGAAATAAATGTATTTCTGACATGGAAGAATCAATATCAGTTATGAGAAATTAAAGAAGATACAGTACACGTAAAAATTGGATTTTCAAAATACAAGAATGGATTTAGGTCAATGAACACTTGAAGTATTCAAACACTGCTACATGTTATACTTCACTGTACTTCTCAAGAAGCTCTTAGCATTTCATGTGCGTGACTCATGTGCTCTATCTGTAGATTTCTTGTAAATTTGAAACCAAGAAATAAAGCTAATATTTTAAAAATTCAAAACTGGTTTTTCTTTAAAGCTACAAGAAAAGTCATATGGAGTTAAATTTAAATGGATCAATGAACTACAACATGTTTTTCTATTTCAAGGACATACAGTTTAATGAATAATATTCTAGCATGTTTGTATGAAAAAAGAAATATTAAAAACAACTCGTAGGGTCAGAGATTTAGCTCAGTGGTTCCACCACCTGCCTTGCAAGTGCAAGGACCCAAGTTTGATCCCTGGTACCCCCCTCAAAAAACAACTAATAGAAATTTAAATATCTGAACAATACAAGGTTTAAAATTAGAAGAACAAGTAAACGTCATCATTTTTTAAAAATCAAACTAATTTTTGGCTAAATTTACTGCTTATAACCAATTAAGGAAAAAGTCTTATAGTAGCTATTTAAAAAAAATCATCTGCGAAATTCTGATGGCCATAAATGCTCTCAAATTACTAAAAATTCACATTTACAATTGTCTTATTTGACTCCCATATAAACAGCAAAATTCAAGAAATACAGATATACTTGACTCACCCATAAGGATTGGATATGAAAGTGGTTATGAGAATGCAGAAATGCCACATGGTAATTTAAGGCAGCAAAATACTAAGCCAAATTTAAACTGCAGGGGCAAATTACCATCAGTAGACACGAACCAGAATTGGCCTCTGACCAGACTTTATATCTATATTTATAAAAAGGAATTAGGAGTTATTTTACAGACAAAAATAAAGCCTGGCTTTATATGTCTCACCTGAAAGACTGGGAAAATATTTTCATTAACTCAAGCACTTATCCCCATTGCTACTACTTAGACTGACATTAGAAAACTATTTAAAACCCCCAGAAATCTTATTGCTAAAATTATACAAGCACAAATCACAAAGATTAAATGTTAATTTATAATATATTCTTGCTGAAGTAATATTTTGATAATAAAAAAAGATACAAGTACTAATGTGGATTCACATGATACTTTTTCCATCACAGTACCCACAGATAATTTAAATAAATCTAATTCATGACAGTTACTAAAAACATTCTTTCTAATCCAAAAGTACAGGCTCAGCCTAATTTTGGCTCGATTACAATTCTTTACAATGAAATCTTAGAATTTTATTATTCTAATATTATGGTCTTTAAATTCTCTAGAAAAAAAGGTTTATCATGAACTAAGAATTATTTACAACTGTTAAGTATCTGTTGAGTTTTAACAGAAAATTTATTCACACTAAAGGAAATGTGGATTGAAAATGGACAAAAGTAGAATAAAAACATGTCCTTTTGATAAATAACAATGTGCATCAATACACCTTTTGATATGTAATGGAAAGCATTTAAGCAAATACTTTTTATGATCCTTGACACAAGTTTTTCTTATGACATAGAACAAAATGCCAGTGTATTTTACCTTCCAAGTGATATTTTTATTTTATTTCCAGATGATAAAAACACTATCATGAGAGTAAGAAAGTGGCAACAAGAGCTCTGGACGGCACACTATGATGAGATAAGCACATAACATGTACTGGGATCTACTATGTCTTTGGACTTTCACAGATGGAAATCACTGCAAAGAGTGGGTATTATGGCTCCTATTTGCTGATATGGCTGCTGAGGCTCAGGGAAATGAAGGAACTTGCCCAGAGTCACATATTTAACTTGTAAAAGTAGACAGTAAAGTCCACACAGAAAGGCAGTGTGTAGTTCTCTAGTCATAAACACAACATCAAGGAGCTGTGATTTTCACTGAAGCCCCTCCAAGAGAAATCTTCAACACAGATCTGTAATGAGTACAATTCCAAAACGGGTAGGCAGGCAAACCTGAGGACATGTAACTAGTGAAACAGAGAGGCACAACTAGATGTATGAAAAATAAATTAGCAGAGTCATCTATAGAAATATTTTTTATCATAGTAAAGATCACTAGTTCTTGTGGGTTAGCCTTCCTCAATGACACAGATAGCTAAACTTATTCACCGAAAACTATTTAAATAATTAATGATGTAGACTATCAGGAATCAAAACACTTAACATTTACTAGGAGAATTTTAACACACACTATATATACACATTGTTTTATGCAAGATGGAATAAAAAGAGTAGTTTCTGTTTCATGGAACTAGGTTTGGATTCAAAGCCTGCAACAAGGTTATAACAATGAGGGGGAAGATACAGGCTTGGACTAAGTCTCTCTAATCCTCAGTTTACCCATCTAGAAATGAGGAAACGAAAAGAACATACTTTAGGCTGTACCACTGTCCCCAGCGTAGAGGAATACAGCCATCCCCTGCGCTGAGGAGGAGCCTTCTGGGCTGCCATACCACAGCACCCAGCACCAAGGAGCAGGGCCCCCTGCCCCCGGGCCAAGGAGGTAAGCCGCAAGGGCATGAGCAGCACCCCCACCCCCTTAAATGAGAAGGCACGTAAAGAAGTATCCAAACCAGACTTCCAGATCACCTAAAGCAACCCCAAAGGGAAATGAGATGGAACACTCTGATACTCAGCCATCTGAACTCCCAGAACTGGGAACAAAACAGGATCTGGAAAAAATGAAATCAGAAATAATTTCTCAGATAACAGCAGAGATTGTGTCCATAGTGCAAGACATGATTAATAAATCTAGAGAGGATACA
>NW_004624799.1:3493895-3599634 GCF_000247695.1 Heterocephalus glaber | reverse complement strand
ACCTTGTGCTGCCGTGGCTCACAGGAGACTAGGACTTACTGCAGAGGTTCTGGTAACATCCCCTTCCCCTGCTCCCTACAGCAGCTGTTCTCTAATTGATAAGGGTATTGATCAACAAAATCTGATTTGCCCAAAAAGTTCCTTGGAGACTAGGCATTATTGGTATTGGCAATGCTATCTAGCACACCACCACAAGTAATACATTTGTAGTACAAAGAGTTGGGCTTAATACTTGTTGCTGTGATGAGGAATGCTCACCATGGGACACCATGGTGAGTCTCAACCAGAGGGTTTTAGAAAGGAACTATTATAGACTTTAGGCTTTGGCTGGCTCATTTTTGGGAGGCCCTGAAGGTGGGGTTCATTCTAGATTGCCTGAGGTCAACAGCAGGGGCAATTCTACAGGGAAGGAGAGAAGACACACGCAGACTGAAGATAAAGCAGAAATTGGTAAAAGAAGCAGTAGCAGCCGCTCATTTTAGGGGGGAGGGACAATGTCTGGTTTTCTGTGGGTGTTAGTAACTTTGTTTTTGTCTATGTTATTCAGGTACTTGTTTTCATTTTACCATGGTCTCAGGAAAACTTTGTTTGATGCTGGTGTTTGGGGAGATTATGTCTGATAGGACAATAATATAGCCCAGCTTTGAGAATCAGGCCAGCTTCAAACAACACTGAGGCTTCACTGTCAGACAAGTTTTTGGATGTGTGGGATTACTTTTTGTTTTCTTGAAGCCTGTAGGAGGCTAGATCCACCATGAACGCTTAATAAGCTTCCTAAATTAACAGCAAACCATGCTTCAAAATACGTGTATGTTGTGAATACAGAATATTTCACATATATATTTACATTACTACACTTACTTTTCATACACTGTGTATTATATAGTGATTTGTAAATAAAAAATATAGAAAATTAAAATAACATGTTTCAAAACCCTAACGGTGAGATATTTATTAACATTTTGTTATATAAATTGAGCATCTCTTAACTGAAAAACCTAAAAAGAGAAATGTTCCAAAATCTAAAACTCTTTCAGCATCACTGGCACTCAAAATGTTCTGGATTTTAGATTACAGGCACTTATTTTGTAAAGCCTGTGCAAAATCCGAAAAACTCCAAAATCTGAACACTCTGGTCCCAAGAAACCCAGGTATGGAAACTCAATCTACATCAATCTTAGCTTTTTTTCTTTTTTGTAATTTGTATTTAATGAAGAAGTTTGCTTTTGTTTTCTCTCAGCAAAAATGAAAGTACAAAAACATCTATATTTTTAGCTTACAGATGGAAAGTCTAAGTCAGCGGAGGCAAACCAACGGCATACATGCCACAGCATGCTGTTTGTTATCACTGAAAGCTCTAAAAGGTTCACCATCACTGGTCTAAGTGATTTTATTGAGATTATGGCTCAAGTCAAGAGCTAAGTTACTAATTCTGGTCAGTTCTCCTTTCTCTACAAGAGGTAATGTTAGGGCTTATCAGTAAGTTCTCTCATTTCCTCTGATTTTAGTGGATGGGTCAGATTCTCTTCTTAGGCTTTTTATCAATTTCCATGCTTAGAAAAAAAATGAAAGCCAAAACAAAAAACCTTCAGCATCATTTCAATCACTGGTTTGGTAGGTTTCTGAAAGAAATACACGGGTGATGGTAAATCTTTTAGAGACATGTGGCCAAACTGTAACCCAAAACCCACTTATTTATTGAAAAGTGCCAACACTGCGATTAAACCTGAATACTGAAGTTTTAGTTTAGAAAAAACCCATACATTAGCATCTTTTGTCTTAAAAGAAAAACAACATGCATGTCATAGGTTTGCCACCTTCAAAAGACACTTTCAAGATTTAGAAATTCACATTGAGTTACGTGTGATGGCACACACCTATAATCTCAGCTACATAGGAGGCTGCGGCTGGAGGAATTCAAGTTAA
Organism: Heterocephalus glaber; assembly: GCF_000247695.1. The sequence goes on along the minus strand of NW_004624799.1, from coordinate 3,597,708 downwards.
AGATTGGGCAATTTAGGAGACAACTTCTCTCAAAATAAAAACTTAAAAGGGCTAAGGATATCAGTCAGTGTTCCCTGGGTTCAACCTATAGTGACACAAAAAACAAAGCAAAACAAAAAACCTAAACAATCCATGTTGTGAATATTTTTCTTCTTCCAAACAATGAATTTATTTTCATGAGTATTTAACTTAATGGTCATTTATCATATACCTTTCAGGGGAAAATATTTTCATGGTTATGTTTACCATTGGTATCCCAAACTAGACATTAGGCATTTTAAGGTTATAACAGTGAAGCAAATCTGAAAGACTGGCTCAATTTAAAAAACTGCTGTATCAGCAGTTATATATCAACTATTTTAGAACAGTCTTTACTGCTGTATGAAACACTTCCTTACCCCAAATCTTTTGAAATATTCTATAACACTTCATGCAAATGACTGTCCCACAACCACAGCCCATGTTTTACTATCTGAAGGTACTGTAAATTAATGAGTTAATCACAATTCCAAATTATATAGAAGTGCAGAAACATGTAAGGTTTGGTAGAGGGAGATCAGTACTGAACTATACAGCAATACCTTCCGCATTAGCTTTCTCATTACTGAGACACAATACCCAACACTTGCAACTTAAAAGAGGTTTGTTTCAGTAGGTTCAGGCCATGGCTGGCTGGGTCCAAGGCACAAAGAGCATGGTGAAAGGGTATGGTGAAGGAAAGAGGCTCAGATCATGGTGGCCAAGAAGAGAGAGGGAGAGAGGAAGGCAGGGAATGAGAGAGAGACAGGCACACAGGTAAAGAGGGAGAGGGAGGAAAGGAGGGAAGGAGGAGGGTAGAGATGAGGCGTGGGGAGAGAAGATGAGCTGGGGACAAGAATACATCCTTTTAGGTCACACATCCAATGACCTACCTCCAACCAGGCCCACCTCCTAACAGTATATTCAGCTATTGAGTTCATCAATGGATGAGTCTACTGATGAGTACAGTGCCCCATGATCCAATCACCTTCCAAACATACATGACTTATAGAGCACATTTTAGATCTATATCATAACACCTGCAATCTGGAAATCCAGGAAAAGCACTCACACTAGCAGTCACTCCTGATGTATTTCAGAGCAAGCTTCTCATTCCTAATCAAAAGGAGAACACTTGGCTAGAGGTTCTCATAACTGGAATATGAATGGCAACAGTAAACAGCTTAAAAGGCTGAACTCATCAAGTCTCTGAGGAATGAAAGAAAATATTACTAGATGTCAAACTAAGTGAGCTAATTAAAGCCTTTAAGTGTTTGAGGGGGAGAAAAGGGGAATACTTCACTCAAAACTTCTGGGTCTCTAAAAACCCCATCTACTGAGTAAGTGAAATAAAGATTTAGAGTAGCTAGCATAAAATATGTAATAAATGCATATCTGCAGTTTTGTATTTTAATAATGTTACATATGTTGAGTTGAGTAATAAAAGCATTGAGTTGTGTAATAGAAGTATTTTCACATATAAATAAAGGTAGGATATTTATCAAATACCTCAGGTAATTTTTGTTCGTTAAGTCAATGGCTATAAGTGGCTATCAAATTTTTATTAATGACTACAAAGAATCCCACAAATTTAAATACATTTAAATTTTTCATTTTATAAAAGTGAAATAAAACATCTTTCCTAAGATATTATCACAAATTAAATCACAGTTTATAATATATAATGCTAAAATTTCACATTATGGATCATGATAATTTTATTATTTCTGAGGCATACTCAAAATTGATTTTAGCACAAATGAAAACAAAACATCTCAGAATTGATCTGAATTTTAAAGAACATGATATAAATTATGTCAAATATATTAATCTGATTAACAAAAAAAATGATGGAACTACTTTTATATACCTAGTTGGTTAAAACTCTGTACTAGTCAGTAATTTCTTAAATTATAGCACTGTCTGAACTATCTACAAAGAAATATAATTAATACAAACCTTAAGAACTGGGATAGACATTTTTCTAGAATTTAACAAAGTATAAATCCAGTACAAATAAGCCAAATCAAAAGATGTTAGTTCCCCTGGTATGTCAATGTACTCTGTGACCCCAGAAGAATGATGTGATTTACTTTAGAGAACAATGATCATGACATCTTTAAATTACAAAACTGAATTATTCTTTATTAAAACATACATGAAAACCATGTAACATACACAGAGCACTACTGAACAATTTATTTTCCCATGCAGTTTAAACTTCATAAATTATCTTTCAAATTAATAATAGCAATTATGCTTTTTCCCCTCAAGTATTTAGGTTTGGTGTCTGAATTTCTCTACTACAATTTAGGTAAACTCATAAAATTAATTTTGCAAAGCATATTATGGATAATTCTTGATTTATGTCTACTATTATTCTCAAATACAGGTGATATTAATATTCTTACCTGACCAGGTTCTGTTCCAGTAACAGTCAAGTCTTGGATGGATCTACGTCTTGGTTGCCCATTGCCTTTTGAAAAATAAAAAAAGCAAGAGAGTGAAATCTATTCAAACAGGTAACAAGGATGGTAAGGTAACTGCTACAGTAGGGAGCTGCAATTTGTTGTTCCTCAGATCTACATTAAATATTTGTAAGAAAAATAATAAGTCAGTTTATTGTTAAAAAAATAGCCCATCCAAACCCCAAAAAACAGAGAAAAAGAAGAGGAAACAACTGCAGTGATTAAACTGAAAAGTTGCTGGCCCACAAGAGAGTACTGTATATCTTAATACAATAACCACTCCTACCACATGAATAGCTGCTGAACTCTCTTCCACCATCTTCTGTCATGTGTTTAAATAGATGGATACTTGGGGCCTGGAGCTGATGATGGCATCTATTTCAAGGACCTTACGTTACAGTTTTTAACAGCAAGACAGCTAGTAGCAGGCTGTAAGTAAGACACGACTGACTAACCAGCAGCAGTACCTTGTTTCAAGGCCTCAAAGGATGTTTAGGCTTCAATTTGTTATACCAAATCAGATTTAATCCCATTAGTCATTGTTAGAATCTAGTAATTTGTTACTTGTGAAAACTCAATTTTCTTCTGTTCTCAAATATACAGCTTGTGGAAATGGGCTATTATGTAATACCTTGCTTCAGGAATTTCTATGCTAATAATCTGATTCAATAAAAGAGAATTCTAAAAACTTTAGCCTTCAGCAAAATGGAGTGAATTAACCAATAGCTTCACTTGGCACTTTTATTTGAGGATAGTGTTGTTTATACAGTATCTTCTAAGATGAGAGAACAGTTGTCTAAAAGGAAACACCAAAATACAATGAGTAACAGCTGACATAGTACTCAAAATTCTTTTGATTCTGAAGCTGTATTATGTAAATTTGCAACTCTTGAGCAGCACTCAGAACATGTACTCTAATAAGAGTTGTGGCTCAATTAACAAGTAATTCATTTTTAAATGTTTAAATTTTATGATTCTGAGAATAAAAAAATCTTACAGCAATCACTGTAACAGCTTAATCCATGTGACCTCATTTTTGTTTTTGCACATGAACTCTAAATGAAGCCTACAATAGAATAAGTGTTTAATATGTGTAGTGAATGTAAAAACTCTAACAGACACCCTTCAAAGTATAAATCATCATCACTTTTTTCCACTTTAGAATGTTTTAGAATTCTGTGCAGTCTGAATTGAAATTTACTTTAAATTTCAATGTACCAGAAGTCCCAACTTTCCATTACCACTTAAAACCACAAACTGCATTTCGTGAATCAGACACATTAAAATCCTTTTAGGATGGGCCAGGGATTTAGCTCAGTAGTTCTGGCGCCTGCCTCGCAAGCGTAAGGTCCGGAGTTCGATCCCCGGTACCCAAAAGAAAAAAACCAAACACAAAATCCTTTTAGGAATACTTTTAACTATCCTTGTTTCCAAGGACAAAAAGGGTCCCCACCACTATGACCAATAAGTAATTTTAGGCACATTTCATTCAACACACTCATTCTAAAATTAGCATACATGAGACAGGGTTGTAAAACTGTTTGGAATTCTCTTTCCAAATCAGCAACATTTGTGAATCTGAGGAACCAACCAGCATGTATATCTATAAACCATTATATCACCATTGCAATAAGAAATGAACTGAGTTTAGGTTGGAAGGACAAAATGGGTATAAAAACTTTTCAGGAAACATGGTAAAGAAGAGCTGACAGTTAACAAATGCCATAAAATGAGAAATATTTAAACTACAGCATGAGTCAAAGCAAGCAGTATTAGGCAATGCATTTTAATTAGCATAACCATGGCAGAAATCATCTGGCAAATAGTTCAGACAAAGCAAAAAAATACTGCAATCAACAAATACTTGTTGCTCCAATATTAAGTTTAAAAGTCGTATTTAGAAATATGAATACAAAATATCAATCTCATTATTGTAAATGAAAAATACTGGGTGTATCAGAAAATACGGATTCTGAAAATTTTGCAACTGAAAGAGAAGTACTCAATTTACATTATTCTATGGTTCTTTGATATGTGCACTACCTGTATTATACATGATAGTGCAAACAAAGTGAGTAGAAGAAAGGAGGGCAACAGAATGTGAAATAATGCTTGATTAAGGGATCTGAAACCTGTATATGACCATCTGAGCTTGCAATGAATTCTATAATTTTCATGACTTACAATAGAGGGAAAAAATGACATTTTAAAAAATGACTCTTGGAAGAGCAACATCACCTCTTCCACCCCCCATCAAAGGAAGTTAAAACAGCAATTTATAGGTCAATATTTTATAGTTCTTTTTGCAGTAATGTCATAAAGACAGAACCTACCTCTTCAAAGAAGCTGCTCTTTTAAGTACAATTGATTTCTTGAATGAGTATTTGAAAGTTATCATAGAATTCTTCCAGAGACTTGGCTTAGGTCCTAGTCTACTCCTGTGGTTTTTCTTGTTGGTTTAAAAAAGTTCACAGCCTTCCTTAACTACACTCATTTTTCAATGTTCCTGAAAATTCTTTTTAACAACTAACACTGTATTTTTCTGGAGATGTCTTTTAATCAAAACATCGAAAAATTTGACATTCACAATTTTAAATATTAAAAATAATGGGGGCACTGTTCATTGTAAAAAGTTACTGCTGTGTGGTAAACTGAGTGTGTAATTACTAATTGTTCTCATTTAGGCTACCATAAATTTTATTTTCTTTTACCAATTTCAATATATTTGGCCTCTTATACCTTTCAGGGAAGTTTTTAAAGATTCTCCTATCAAAGGAAAGCAATGACTACTTACTGGTAAGCTTTGCCTTCTGGAGGTTAGAGTTTGATATTTTAGATTATAAAAAGTGATCTCGGTACACTACAATCTGGAGATATTTCCTAAATATTTATTGTAATGTTAAATTAACTTCCTTAATTAGCCATAAATATAAAATTTTATTGAAAGTCAGGTGGCTATACATTAAAGAAGTATAATAACAAGAGGTATCTTAATATAGCTCCTTGTGGGTTCCAGCAGTGCTAATCAAAGATTTATAACTGCTAATCACACCATCTGCGCAAGGTAGGAACTTGCTAGATCTTGCCAGAAAAACGCAATTCCTTCTATTTCACTGTCTCTTCATACTGATGTTTACTATTTAGGGAAAAAACATGAATATTTTACATACTTTCAGTTAAAAGAATGTTCAAAACAGTACAGTGTACTCTCAAGTTAGGACCAGTCTGACATACGAACAACTTGGGTTAATTAGGTTAATGGAAGACTCATCTGCCTCTTGTTATCTATAGCATGTAACCAGGTAAACATCCAGGTCTCAGCTGTACTGACTTACAACCAACTTGAGTTACAACCAGCCCTTGAGAACTGATAGAGTTCCTTAAGTCAAGGGTCCACTGTATTTACTAGTTCTTGAACCAAATATATTACTAGAAAGGTTATACTCTCCTCCTGGTGTAGAAAGCAAAATAATGCCCAGGTGTCCCGAAAGAGTACTTCTACCTTCAGCTTTATGATGATCTATAAAGTCCTCCTCATCTGTCAATCTGTTGGTCAATGTCTAAGATATCTGAAACTTCTGAAGAGAGCCAACAACACACAATTAAATTATTTTTCCAATTAATTTTTCTAATTAAATTATTTTTCTAACTACCCGTCTATTTGTCTGTTAAACAGAGACTTTTCAATTGCTAAAAATGCAATGAAACATGGTATTTAGCCTGAACTGTGAAGCAAACTCAAACTTATATTTGATAGTACAACAGCATTAATAAAATCTGTTTAGCTAGAAATATTCTATAACATTTTCCAACTTAGCCAATTTTTTCAAGTTATAATTATACTACTAGTATTTGTAAATCACATTTTGGGAATTCATTTTAATTTTATAATAGCAATGAATGTGGTTAAACTATGTACAACAAATTTTACATTAAAATGGGAGGTAGTGCAGAAGTCTTAATGTTTCAATTTTTTTACATGCAAGGTTATATTCAACTGTATTTTTTCCAGATTTAAAAATGCATTTTAATCATAGTTGGTTTTCTTGAGGATTCTATCTACTCATATGAGGACTCCAGAGTACAACTGCTTCCTTAGTTACTGATGCTAGAAACATGATTATCAGTCCCTTATTCTACGATTTAAATTTGAAGAGGTTGTTCCTCCTTTTTTATAACTTTTTAGCATGTTCAACTACTGAAGTCTGATATTTGGATTTTTAAAAGAAATGTACAATTTAGATATTCTACTAGCACATTAGTCTAATACATTATTAAAATGTATAATATAGTCCTGCAATCTTAATCCCTATTTCAGTTGTGTATTTGAGACAGAGATCGGACAAAAGAGAATTATATGCTTGAAAAGGAACAAAAACAAAATGTGGTAAAAAGTAAAGAAAATCCAAGTAAAACAAAGATCTATATTTTTGTCCTTATTAAAGTACTAAAAAGAAAAATAATCTAGAAAAACTTAAAGCAATCCAATAATCGATCATCCATTCCCTTTTCTTCAAATGAAGTACAACAAATTACAATACAATGGCTGAAAAAGAAAAAGGACTATGGTTTTAAGCCTCAAGTTCTAATGAAAAATACTGAAGAAAGCGCTATTTTTTCTTTTCAAGCCTTTTCCAATTTAGCAATTTATAATGCTCAATAAGTAAGTGTACTAGAAAACTGTCATCCATGGTCTAAATCTTGGGCAGAAAACTTTCATATTTACATTTACAAAGGTTGATTTAAAAAAATTTGATGTTTTAATGAAAAATTATTAAGTGAAAGATACACTGCCATTAATCCCTTTCAAAATAGTCCCCCTTGCTTGGAACACATGTACCCCATCATTCTTGCCACATTTTGGAGTAGTTCTGGAAGTCCTCTTTCATGTCTTTATGTTGTCTGATCAAAAATATAGTAAATACCAATGCAAAGTGCCATCCAATAGAAATGCATGCTTGTAAATACATTACAGTATATCCTGATCCACTTTATTCATTGGATCTGGCATTGTGCAATTTCTGGCTCTTCTCCAAAGTAAAAGACTATGAAAGATAAACAGTTTGAATGAATTCAGGACCTCAAGGCATCCAGGCCAATGTAAATAAACACAATCAAAGAAGGGGACTTCCAAAACTGCTTTAGAAAGTGGCAAGAAGGACAGGATGTATGTTTCAAGTAAGAGGGAGTATTTTGAGAAGTATAAGGGCAACAGGTCATTTACTGTAATGAATTAAAAAAATTAAACATTCACCATATTTTTCAATCATACCTTGAACTCTGCTTAGCTGGCAACACTAAGGCAGAACCTTTTCCACAAGTGAATAGCTAGAAAAACATCATACACTATCTTGGTAATTTGCTCTTAACTGTGTCTTGTCTGGTAATATGGAGCCAGATTAACCTATGCAGTGATGGTGAACCTTTTAGAGATTTCAATGATACTGAACAGCCTCCTGCAGCATGTGTGTCATAGGTTCACCACCACTGAAGCTTGCCCTTTAAGGGCAGGAGCACAGTAGAAAGTAGAAAAAAGGGTTACCATACTGAAGTTTGCCAGTAACTCAGCCCTGGGAATAATGCAGAAAAGGCATAGAAATTGTATAATCTGATCTATCCACTCATAAATTTCTACCTGCCCTAAGAGACTATTACATTTATAGATACTGCTGGTAGCCATAAATTGCTTTTTCTTCCTCATCTGAATGATGCCATAATAGAAAATATTTTTCAAGTAAGCAAAAATGATGATTAGGGTCTCTGGATTTGTTCACCTGACACTACAATAGACATTTGACTTGTTTAGCCATTATAAAGATATGTATAAAACCATTTTGTGATGCTTGAAGGAGCACTTTTATTGAAAAGCAATTCATTCCAAAAAGTATACACACTTTGTATTTAGCCAAAGGAAAGTATTACTAAAACTACCTATGTGTAACAAATAAGATTTTAAAAACTTTGTATTTTAAGAATGCTTACAACTGGATTCCAGGTGCTAATAATCATTTAAATATATCAAGAAATATCTCAATACAACAGAACTTGTGGGAAATCATTTAGAGGAAAAAATTTCCGAAAATACTAAGAAATTTGGGAAGTTACCATCTTTTTTCATAATTAAAATGTTATATAGGAAATATGAAACATTCTCAAAGGCTATATTTTTATATGTAACTTAATTATATAACCTAGGGCTGGGTGTGGTGATGCAAGCCCGTCACCCTAGCACTCTGGGAGGTTGAGGCATGAGGCTTGCAAATTGATTATGTTAATGTTTGGATATCTGGGGGTGAGGGAAGGAATGAAACAAGAATATTTAATAAAATGCATTATTGAACATTTTCATTCAAACAACATTGCTGCTCTGGCAATTAATAGCAGAATTAAGGTTTTCTGATTCCATAAAGGACTCAATCTCATGGTCTCCCCGAGTGAGCTCTCCTTAATGTGAACACTATCTTCTTTTTTTAAATACTATCTCCTGTGACTTAAACAAAACAGGAGAAAATGGATGAAATTTGGAGTGAGAAGTTCTGGGTTAGGGTCCCAGCTGTGTGACACTGGGAAAACCACTTAGCCTCATGATATCTAAACTCATCTGCAAAATGGCTACAATTTCATCTGATAACCTAGCTAAAACGTTGTAATGAAGGTCAATGAAGATCATGTACTTCACACTACTTTGTAGTTCCAAGCACATCTAAGCAGGGCTTCTCAGATTCAGCACTGTTAAACTTGTTGGACTGGATAATTCTTGTTGTGGGGGGCTACTTAGTAGCACTGGAATGCTGGCCTCTAGCACTACATGCCTGAACCTTCCAACAGTTACAAACTAGTATTCTTTCCCCCTATTACTTCCCCCATCATCTTGTATACTACCGGCTATACTGTCATATACATGTTCTCCATACTTACCCATAAGACCTAGATTATGATTATATTGCTCTCTGCCTAAATTTTCCTGATTCTCTTGAAAGGTAACCACAGTTCATTAGAATTTAAGTTTAAACACTGCCAATTCTTTAATCAAAGTTTCCTCACTTATATGTGGAAACTTTCAGCATGGAAATAAAATGATTTCAAATATTTTAACTTCTAACATGGCCCTAACTCAATAAATAAAAATTACTACATAAAAAAATGAATCAATACTATTCTTTGAACAGCAATAGCGACAATGTTACAAAATAAGAAATCACTTAAAAACTAGTAAGAAATTTATATAGTTTACTCGATAGACAAAAGTCTCTAAAATTGCATAATTTATGTTTTTATTTCCTAGCTAAGGGAGATGCTCAATAATGATTTATTTACTTATTTAACAAATACCTATTTACTAAACACTACTGTATATTCACTATATGATGCACTAGGCTAAGGGTATAAGCTCAATGGTAGAGTGCTTGCCTGGTATACATGAGGCCCTGGGTTTGATCCCCAAAACTACAAAAAAGAAAAGTGGCATTCTTCAGGGCTGGAGATGTAAGTCAGTGGTAGATCACTGACCTCATATGTATAAGACCCTGGGTTCAAAGCCCAGCACAGAAAGAAAGAAGTTAGGAAAGAAAGAAGAAAAAGAATGATCTGAGTTAGCTACTCCTGACACAATCAATAATAACTAACACAGACATGGACTGTTATCCTTACAGAGTTGTCAGTTTAGTAGAGGAAAAAGTAATCATTAAGTATTCAATTATAGTGTAAATACTACACTAAAAGCCCAAACACATCCAACACACCTAGAGGTAAAGAATTCATTCAAATTAAGATACATGAATGTGTCTGGAAAATATGGTGTATTTCCTAATCAAATGCTTCAATAAACAGGAGGAGGAAAATCTAAAGCAGAAAGATGAGCGAGCACTTTTTAAAATAAAAGTAACATATATTAATCAGTCTTGAAGGTCAGTATGCCATTTGAATTTTTATTAAAAATGGTAATTTATATTCATTTATGAAATGACCACCACGAGTGAAAAGAAAACAGCTGACCAATTTGAGACACTAAAATACCACTTGTGAATTAAGTATAACAATAGTAATTTATTAAATATTCCTGATAATATACAAGAATTAGAATTAACCAATGATATTTTTCTTTTTTGGCAAGAGTACCCTACAAAACAGCCAATCTCATTTGGTTTTACTTTGCTTCTTTTTTCTAGGTTAACAAATATGGCATTTAGCAACTCTCTTCTATCAACTTTGTATCACTTGCTACTAACAGAAAGAGGCTAAGATAGAAAGCCTAGAGTGGGCTCCAAACGTGGTAAACTGAGGAAGGAAAGAAATCAAGGATGGGAAACAATTTAAAATAGTCTTCCTTCTGCTGAGTACAAAAAAGGTGTGGGTTTAGTTCACTTGTCCACTACCAAATAAGAGAAAAGTGATAGAAGCCTGAGTTGATGTTTTCCCTTCTGTGACAAGGTTTACTTTCCTGTCTATTTTATCCATACTATTAGAGATCTGAGGTTATCTTTTCAAGCACATTTCAGAACAAATATACACAGTTTTCAATTTGTCTCCCTAATTAGTGCATGCAAGGTATGTCTTTTCATGTTGTATAAAAATTGGAGCAAGAAGCATTTTAAAAGTACCAGGGATCATTATTCCGGTTCCACATTATTAGACCAGCTCAGGTGATCTATGATACCTGGTATGACGATCTCAGGGACATCCAGAATGTTGCCAAATGAAGCGGTTTTACGGTGGCCCCGTTTAGGCTTGGAATAGGCTGCAAAAACACATATATACAGTATACATGCAAACAACCACAAATAGTAACACAGAAAATGATTACAAAAACAGAAAAATTCTCACAGTTATGTTAATAACATGTCATGCGAAATGTCATGCAGCACTATCTAACTTTTCATCCATGCTTAGAGAAGGCATGATTAAAAAGCAAACAACTAACAATACAAGAAGTTTCACATATTGGTCTATAGCAGGAAAAAAAAGACAGACAAACAATGCTGCAGGGTAAAGAGGAAGCTGAATTTCAAAAATACTCATAGAAACAATCTACCTAATGATATGTGATGAGGGAAGGGAGGGGAGGAGGGAAGGGGAGAGTGGTTAATAAGAAATAAGCTGCCATATTTGATCACACAAACATAGTAATACATTTTTGTTAGGTGCTTCTTGAAATGTGCTATAAAGTGAAATTCAGTGGTTAAATGGTAATTACTGAAATAAAGTGTGAAACATATATGCTTTTCTATTTATATCTATACATATTTCTAATAAACAATATTTACTAGTTTTCAGAGATTAAGTTAAATCCCATTTATGCAAGAAGGTTGTAAAAACTGGAATATGAACCTTACAAAGAAGACAATTCAAAATTTAGTTTTGAACATAAAAAATTCAAAAGCTACACAATAGAATATATCCTGCATTTAGGCAGAGACGGTAAAATTTAATGTTGTGGTTCTCTTTAACCTAGTGAAATATCATTTCTATAATGAATAATGGTAAATTAATACTTGACTAGAAAAACAAGTACTTGAGTAACAAAGACATAAACCTCCTTTAACACTGTACTCGCTTTGGCAGCACATATACTATCATAACACTAACTTTTTGTTTCAGGGTAGAATTTGGTTAGTCTTTCTTGAATGACATCCCTGAAGTGAAAAAGAGCCCCTAAAGTGTAAGGTTATGTCTCTGCAAGCAGGGTTTACCAACCCTACTTCAAACAGGGGTCTAATCCTTGGAGTGTTTGTCAATGACAGTTGACCGCCAATTAACTTCTTCATTTCTGCAGATCCATCTTTAAGAGGCTACTAGTATTTTTCTCATCTCTATTCTTTTCTTTTTTCTTAGAAACAGAACTCCGCCTTTATTTTGAACAATGTTTCCAGACAAATGACCACAGTTATGGAGTTATTTGTAGCTACCTAACTATGTCATTCTGGTCAATGACATTTATGTGGATGTTAGAGAAAGCTCCTTCAAATAGCTTGGCTATCTCTTTACCTGCTCCTATTTCTTCTTTCCTACTGCCTGGAACGAGGAAGTGAGGAGTGATACTCTAAAAGCCATTCTGGACTATGAGGTAAGCTTGAGGCTGGAAGCAACACATACAGGGACTGTGACAAAGGGAAATAAGAGGTCAGCTCCCCACTGATTATGAAGCCTACCTCCAGGCTTGTCTATACGTGAAAAAGAAAGCTTATGTGTCATATACATTGTTATTTTGGATAGTCTGTTATGTCTAATGGATTCTAGTACTTGCTGATGATAAAATCAAGAATCACGATTAGCTGAAGACAAGTATAGTATGATGATCCATCTGGACCACCTTTTTCTGAAAAGAGCTCCATATACAATGAGAATACTCTACTTAGAGAATAACAGATATGAAATGAAAGACCTAAAAAAAAAAGTGGTTAGCCAAGTTAAAAAATATATAAGCAAATACTTATGGATGTATACATTTATATGCCTGCATATTTAAAGGACTAAAGGTAAACATACAGAAATGTTCAATGTTTATCTCTAATTAGGAATATTATGTAATTTTGTTTGTTTACATTTTCATTTTTCACAAGAAAATGTGTTTACTTTTATAATCACTTCCCTTCCACCATGAGGAGACCTAGCAAAAACTCAAACTAAACCAAACCCAAATTAAGCCAATATTACTAAAATGAAATCTGGTTAGAAAAAAGGTGTCAGTTCTCTTACCTAACAAAACATGTAATTTTATGCTGACCAATTCTCTCATGATTAATAATTTTAAGAAGAGATGAAATATAATTTATGATTACTCTTTAAAGATCCAATAAAACTGTTATCTTTGATTTTATAATTAAATGAATTAACCACAAATGAATTAAATGAGTTACAATTAAATGAATTAACCAGCTCAGCTACTTCTGCCACTGTAGGGAAGGAAGAGCAGACAGTAAAGCTGAATCATATTGGTCTACATTACAATTTTTTGTTAACTTCAAAACAAAGTGTTTGCTATTACTTGAGCTTAGCATAAAAATCCAGTAGAATCAGTCAAAATCTGTAAACATTTTGGTTTTGGCCAATTTCAATTTCTCACTTAAACTTTAAGCTCATGTGGCACAAAGAATTACATCTAATAAGATGTGTAATTGGGAAAATATATTTTAATAGCCTAATTAATTTTTAAGTCATATTTTCCTTAGAATTTGAGGTAAATTATACTGTCAGAAGCTTAGAAAGTATACTATTCTACTTCCTGATTAAAAAAAAAAACAACATAAAGAACCTCGGACATCCCCACTAGAAACTGCAACTATAAGGCCAAAAAGGAATGTCTGTTTTCATTCCTCTTTAGACTACAGTTCTTTTTACCTGTGGTTGCCGCGATTCTGGCTTCTATTTCTGACATGTCCGCACTCATCCTCTTGCCCTCAGAGGTTGGGGGCAGGCTCTCCACACTGCTGCCTCGGGAGGCTCCCAGACTTAGACGGCCCGATTCACTCTGTCAAAACAACAGGTCAATCTGAATCACTAAGGTTCTCTGGATTTAGAAATCCTTGGCATCCTAGAAGGGAGATGTCAAGTGGAATCCTCATGGATCCTGTACTGCTTTCAAAGAAGAGGGACATTTGCAGGGAGTGGGAGCTATAGCTGAGAGGACAAGCCAGATACTACAGTCACTGGAGTTGGTAGTTAAATGCCCCAATTATTAGTTAATTTCAATGCCTCAAGCAAGAAGAGCAAAATCAGAAGGGAAAAACAACTTGTTTGATAATAGATGGTAGAACTCTTTCTAAATCTTTGTTCTTACACTTATTTGTCTGCTTTAGGAAGAGTCAGGACTTATATAATAGATAATGGCAAATAATTTTAATTAGCTAAATATTATGAGTACTAGTAAGGTCATCATATAATTTTACTTTTAAAAACATAACAAACCTGGGCCAGGGATTTAGCTCATTGGTTCTGGCTCCTGCCTCGCCAGCAAAAGGCCCCGAGTTCGATCCCCGGTACCAACAAAACAGAGCAAACAAAAAAACATAACAAACCTGTTGTTTTGCCTGATTTTTCAACAATTTTGATTCTAAGCGTTTGATAGTATCATTTGTAGCAGAGACTTGCTCCATATTAGTGTCACTTTTATTACTGGTATTTGTAGAGGCAATGTCCATGAATGAGCCTAGGAAAACAGAAACATTTATAACTAGAGGTTGAGAATACAAATGCTTCATTCAATAATATAAATTTAAATTCTTTTCTAAACTAGCAAGATATAAATAGAAATAAAAATACCATAAAATAATTAAAAATAAAAATAGGTACTAATAGATGTCCTAAACAAGCCCAATTTAAATTAAGCTTAAGGACAGTACAAAAGTTACCAAAATGCCTAAATAATCACCAAGAATAACTTGAGGTAGTAGAACTGAAGGCAAGTAACTGAGAAGACAACGAGAGGACGAATGAGTATAAAGTATCTGGAACTCAGGCTGGAAAACGTTAAGTCTGAGTTCCTATTAGGTATTAAACAAGTAGTTGGATACGTGGCTATACTGGAGGAATTTGTGGAAGCTGTCTTGTGATTACTCCAATTTTCTCAGAAATAGCAAAAAAAGTCAGCTGGAAATGAGGAGTTGAAAAGTGGTTATAGTTTGATGAGAGTTAGAAATACAAAATGATGTAATATAGGAGGAGATGGGCTAAAATGTAATTGTCCAACAGCACTAAATACCCATCTGAGGATAGTAAATGAGTGCTGCCTTCAACCATATTCAACTGCACTGTATTCAGCTTGCACTGTTCCAGGCAAGGAATAGACTAAATTAAATCAGACTTGTGATTTAGTCAAGCAAGTTTGAGAAAGGGGCTAGAAAGCTAATAGGCATTATTCAAAAAAAAAAAAAATATATATAAAACAGCTGAAAGTAAGTAGGAAGATGAAGGAAAAAAGGACCTAAGAGGATTAAATGTCAGTGAAAAGGTGAAAGGATCAAAGGAAACCATGGAAACAAGAAGAGGGTTTGGTGGTAAGGGGAAAAACAAAACACACAGTTCTAGAGAAGTTCATTTTAGAATTCAGAGCAACTAAAATTTTTTTCAGTAAAATGAGAATTTGAGAATAACTAGCCAAACAGTTAAATACCTCAAAAATATATAAAACTATTGTTAAGGAGGAGGAAACAGATCAGTAAATATATTTGTTGGTAAAATAAAATTTTAAGTGCAGGATAAATCTACATGTACACACGTATCTTTTAGATGTAATTAAATTAATAACAGAAACGCCACATATTTTGATAATTACAATTCTAAGTTAGTGCTATTTCTATTTTTATGACCACAAACTATCATTTTTCACTATTTCATATTTTAGAAAATCGAGAAATGTCTAACTAAAGCATAGGTTCTTAAATAAATCTCTATAAAAAATCAAAAAGTAGAGTGTTCACAATGAAGACATGCTATATACATTTATAATAATTTCTAATACTATTTGATACAGCAATATTCGTGTAAAAACTATTTTTCAAGTTAAGAATGACATTCACAGCAATATAAAATCCAATCTTTTTATATGTAACTATGTAAAAATTCTAACACTTGGAAGCAGGTCTTAAATAACTCTTTAATCTAGGTACCTTCATGAAAAATGATGCACTTGGGAATTCAAAGTGCAGTCAATCATATGAAATGAAATAATTAAAATGCAAATGGGGACATCACTCAGTGCTTCTTGATTGTAATTTCATAGGAATGGATAAAACAAAATCAGGATGTTATTTTTTCCATTCTATCCATTTACCTGTACTGGTGGCAGAGTTGCTCTGTCCTTCATCTGAATACTGACAAGGATATTGTAATGGCTCATCTGCTCCTGGAAAGTACTATATATAAAAAGAAAACCACAATTTAAAAAATTTTTAATATAAATTAAGTCCTGTTAAAATTAACTTGAAGTGCTTGTCTGAATTATTTTCTTGTGAAATTTGACTGTAGCAAAGATACAGGTTTATTTTCTGTAAGGCACATATTGAATTTGAAGAGCCCTAAGTTTTGATTCTACAGAGATGACGATACAACTCCCTTTTGAATATCAATTGTGGACAATGCCATGCACCTACCTAAGCATCTAGTTTATATGGAGTCTAGATAGTCTTGAAGAAAACAGCAAATATTTCTCTAGAGAAACATATGGAATAGAATAGTATCATTTCTCACAATTACATGAAATACATTCATGTTCTCATACCAGTGACATATACTTAAACTGTAATTATTGGTCTGACAACTGAGACTGGTATACCACATAGTAACTGCTAAGACTAATATTTTAATTATCTAGAATGCCTTTCTATGAATTTAAGTGACATTAATATTAAAAGTATTTACTGGACAAAAAATTAGAATTTACAGAAAAAAGCAAAGTATTCTTCTCAAATTAGACAAAGGACATATGAATAAAAGAATAATCTGAATAATTTATATAGCCCAAAGTTTTAAATTATCTTGTTACTTTGGGTTTGCTTACACACACTTACACACACACACACACACTTTAGGGCCTACAGTTCTATCTATAGGTAACTCAAGCTGCTTTGCTTTAGTTATTTTCACAGAATAAACAAACTAAATCGTTGACCATTTAGGAAATCACTTAGTCTATACTTGAGAAAACTGTAAAATTCTTCTGTTGAACAAGTTATTCTGAAATGCATGTACTTTTATAAACACTTGAACTTATTAAAGCCAAAGTACCACTTTATGATTTTTATTAGTATTCTAAAAACTAAAAGCCTAAACTATGTGTGGTAGTTCTAAAATATCTGATTTATAGACTAGGAAAATTTGTCATCTGAAGGATTCTTCTAAATTAAAAATTCCAGGGCCAGGGATTTAGCCCAGTGGTTCCACCGCCAGACTTGCAAGCACAAGGACCCGGGTATGATCCCTGGTACCACCAAAAAAAACCCAAACTTTCCACCAGCCACCCCAAAATTAGTACGTGTGAAATGTAACCTCTCTAGTGCCTTGCATGAATAACTGAAGTTTTTTTTTTTTTTTGTACTGAGGATCGAACTCAGGACCTTGCACTTGCAAGGTAGGCACAGCGCAGTAACTGAATAAACAACTGAGCTAAATAACTGAATTTCTGATGAAAATCTACCAGAAAATTTAAAATTTAGGTAAGCATGTTATTAAAGTCTTAATATACCTAATTCCTATGAAGGCTTTAGGTCTAATCTAATTTTGCTTCTATCACATTACAGTTCACAGGCCCAGAAACAAATAGTAATGTTAGCAGTATGAAAACTCAAGTCTAGAAACCTACCCTAGCCATCTTTCTATTATAAAGAACTATATTTTTTTCCTAAAACAATGTTTACTCTTCTGATTATGTGAGCAATAAATACTCTAACTTGGAAAATACAAAGTATAAAGCGGGAAATGGTAATGTTTCCTTTATTTTAAAAGTCCACTAAAACTCAGTGTATATTAAATTCCCCCTAAACTCAAAGCCCCTCAAAAGAAGGATTATACCCGCATCAAGTGAGTCATTATTTTCACAATTTCCTCCATTGAAGGTCGCTGAGAAGGATCTTTAGACCAACAACGAGTCATCAGGCTCTCAATGGGCTTAGGTAAATTTTTGATCAGTGGTGGTCTAGTACCTACAATGAAAAATTAGAAGAGGGGGGAAAGAATGTATTTACTCAAAGAATGGTACAAGCTTTTTATATATATTTCCAAAGCAATATTTATAGATCTTGCAATATAACATGTTTATTTTTGGATTAATGAAAGTATTTTTTTGTCCTTTAGATTAACATTTATTCTATCTATGTATATTTTCATAAAGGAGAAACCACACCTTTAAAAACAACACATTATAGCAATAATAAAACTCAGAATTTACAATATTTGATTTGGTATAAACATTATTTTAGCAAATAACAAAGGCTTAATGTGTTTAAGGAAAGTAAAATGATGGCTTGGGGAAACTTAACCTATATTTTCAAATGCATTGCAAAAATTTTAAATGTGTTTGAAAAATCATCTTCTGTATTCAGAACATTGCTAACTATGATGTTATATTCAGTGACTTCCAAATGAACCTTTTGTGGGAAGTGGACCTTATTGCTGTTGTGAATCAATCACTTTACAAGTTGAACACTGGCATCTTTTTGTAATTATTAAGATCTCTATTTAAAGAAGTCCTCAAATAGGAGATCTTTATAACTTAATCAGTTGACAAGGTAGTTCTTTTATGCTTTATTTCACTGACATTCAACTGAGAGCAAAAGCAAACTGTCTTGGTCAATGCTCTAGTCTTCTTCACAATGAAATGAAAAGGTGGTAACACTGAAGTTGGTACAAGAAACTGATAAAATGCTACAATTATGCTGGTGATGGTACTGTTTGACCAGTCTATAAATGACCTAGACAGAACACACATTTGTTTTTATCACTTATGGAAGTGTATAAAATGTATAAAAATACATCAGAATAATTATAGAAAGTGATAGGAATAAAATAATAGTGATGTTAAAGTTAGGGAGGTAATTTTCCTTTATAAAGAGATTATTTTCTCATGCAAAGGTAAAATAATTTTATTAATGAAGATGCATTCCAACATTATATGTGATTAGAAACACTACTAGGGATATAAAAGGGTCAGAAAGATGTAAAGACCCTGAGTTCTCAAGTCAATATCACTTAAAAATATGAGACTCGAGTCAGAAAGATTTGGATTCACTGAGCTAGCTCTATCACTTAGGAATCTTGTGACATTAGCCAAGTTATACCTCTCTAGAGCTCATTTTCCTAATTCATAAGACAAGGCAACAGTACTTACTCCATAAAAATGGTAAGAATATAAAAAGAAAGGGTATGTAAAATATTTCATGTTTTGCTTATTTAAGCTTAAGTAACAACTTTTTTTTTCTTGTACTGAGGATTCAACCTATGAACTTCACATTGAGCTACAACCACAGGCTCTTTTTTATTTTGAGACAGGGTCTTGCTAAGTCACTGTTACCCAGGCTGGGCTCAAACTTCCAATTCATCTCCCTTGACCTTATATAGAGTACTAGGATTATAGGCATGTGCCACCATGCCCAGCTACAACTCTTCTGAGTCTGTTTTATCTCCTCGGTAAGACCCTTCTTTCCCCTGGAGAAAAAAAAGAGTACATTTTATTTATGTATTTGTTCTTTACAGAGTTCAGTCCAATTCTTCTCTATCATCAGGAGAGACAGAAGGCTCTAGCTGTGGACTGACTGATGGCTTTTCCCTAATCAGTGCAGCCAGCAAATGTCCTCAGCTCCCATATGGAAACCAGAACTCTTAGCATTGCCCTGCTGGATCTGGGGAGGAGGGGCAGAAGATGGTAATGGGAAAGTAGTCTGGTAACAAAGAACTGTACATTTTAACGTTAGGGATAAATGGTCTTTAGGAGCGACGATAGGAACATTCTTCCAAACAGGAACTATATAAAGTATATTAAAGAAAAATTTCCTTCCACAAACCATTGTGAACAGCCCACATGATTCGGAAAGCTGGGCCACCAATCTCATCAAAAGGTTTCCGACGCGTTATTACTTCCCAAAGGATAATACCCCAGCTGAAGACATCACATTTTTCACTGTAATTGCTACCTAGAAAAGAAGGCAGTATAATCTTGAGACTTTTTTCCCACATGACTTACAGAAACAATTAGTTTTATAAATTTTAACAATGGGTATCTGGATAAAAACAAGATGCTACCACATAAAGAGCTAATAAATTACTCTTTCGGAAATATAGTACCTAAATCTTTTCAACAAATACATTTTTAAAATGAACTAAGTATCAACAACACACTAAGAAATGTACTTTGGAAAGTCAGTTATTTTCTATCTTTTCATCAAGAGGCACAGGCCTTGCTTTTTTAATTTTTGTAGATTAATACTTTCTTTGGGGCACAGTATGAGAATGTATATACCTCCCCAATGTATTTATTTTATTTTGTGATAATTTGGGATTGAACCCATGGTCTGGCACACACAAAGCATGTGTTCTACTACTGAACTATATCCTCTGTAAATTTTTAATCTTACATTTTGTCCCCATTTTCTGATGGGTAGCATAACTTTTCTATGAAAGTAGACATTTCTAATTTAGTGTTTTTCTCTCAATATAAAGAAAAAAATTCTTAATTTGTAAATGTAAAATAAGCTATAAGTAATAAAAATTATGGATAACAGATTTACAGTAAGCAGATTATGCAGCACAATTTAGAGAACTACTAATTTGGTGGATGAATCAGCACAACAAACACCCAATCCTCCCCCAAGAAAGTAACCCCCCTCCCAGCCACCTTGTAATAATTACAACTATTACAGTGATAGTTTTACATGATAAGTGGTACACTGTAGTGCAGTACTGAAATGACACTGCCATCTAATTTGGTCTACAGGTGCTCCCAGATGACATCTTTCAGAAATGTAGGAATTACATAGCCTAATAGTCCAAACTTTGTTATTCTAGAATGACAATTCATGGTAACTATTATTTGTCTATAGAAGCAAAATGTTTTGCTTTCTTTACTATACTAACACTGTGTTGTTTTAACTCACAAACAGGTATTTGAAGTTAATGATTTTGTAAAAGTGCTGTTACGGTTTGTGCCTGATGTCCCCTCAAAGCCTCATGTGATCATAGGTGAGCTTTTTGGAGGTGGTTGGATCTAGGCTGTGTAATACTGGCATCAAAGATGTGTTGCTGGGATTGATTCACAGTGCAATGCTAGGATTAATAGTGTAAGTGCTACGGGTAGGTAGCCTGAATAAAAATATAACGGACAGAAAGAGCTGCCTGTTGTCATATCTTGTCAGATGCTTGCTGCCTTCTGCCTGCCCTGCTTTGTCATGAACTGTTTCTTCTCTGTGACGCCCCTCTGCCATGCTGCCCTGCCTTGGAGCCAACCAACTATGAACTGAAACCTCTAGAGTCTGTAAGCCAAATAAACCTTTCCTCCTTTAACTTTGGGTTGGGTATTATGTCTCAGCAACGAAAAAAGTAACTAACACAAGTGCCAAATATATGTATTCCATATATGAAATAGAAGACATTTAATTTTGTGTAATTTAACACTTGCTTGTCCACCAACATTTTAATTGAATTTTTAGACAAAATAGTTCCACTCAAGTGACTATGTAGTATATAATTACAAGCTACTCTTTTGAATCCTGAATGAGATATGGAAGTATAAAAAAGTAAATACAGTATAACCTTGCTTTTTATTTGTAGTTCTCAGTATATATTTCTGACCAATTACTTGCATTTATTTAAAGGTATGCTCATTTGAACTTTTAAGTTATTAATTTTTAATTGCTAGAAAACCAGCACCAAAGCAGTTTATTCACATTATATTGGCATTTATGTTTTTTAAGCCTCTATGAACACTGATTTAGCCAACACTGAATCATTACTCCTACGGGGAAATACAAGATTGGGTTTCTGTATGCCTCTGGTTGACAAAGTTTTGTCAATTTATCAATATAAAATTTTGTTTTATCTTTGTTTCTGTTCAAAGAGATCTTATTTAACATGATTTCTTAACAATGAACTCATGGTATTGTAAATCATGCCTGAATGAATATCATCTAACATGTATCTTCGTGTATTCTCTTACATATTCATAGCCTTCTTGTACTTAGCGCAACACTACAACTTGGAGCCGTTTTAAATATAGAAAAAAATCACTAACAAAAATGGGGAGGACTGGGGATTTAGCTCAGTGGTGCCGCCGCCTGGCTCGCAAGTGCAAGGTCCTGAGTTCGATCCCAGGTACCAAAAAAAAAGGGGGGGGTGTGGAACATGGCTCTGGATATATGGCAAAAAGGTGTCTTGTTTACAGTATGAGTACAACAGGAAAGGAGAGCACTGCCTCATTGGCTCTCACACTGGGAAGTCTGTTGGGCAGCTCAAAATGTGCAGTGCTCTGCACATTTGCATTGCTCACAAATAATTGTCAAAGTGTCACAAACACTGATTTGGAAGTTAAAAATAAAGTTTAACAAGTAGGCAATTTTATAATCATAGAATCTGTGAACAATGAGGATCAACTATACATATCCTTGAATCTACACAGAAGATGCCAATTTAAATTCTGCATTAAACTCAGGATCTAAGACTACATTTACTTAAAACCTTTTTAGACTTCAATATCCCTTATAACTATGTACTATGGAGATATAAAACAATGGAAATAGGGAAACTCTATAAACATATAATGGATTTATATGGAGTGAGGCAGATCACCAATAACATTATGCTTTTTCCATTATACCTTCAAAAACTTCAGGTGCCATCCAAGCAGCACTCCCCTTGTTATTGGTCATATGTGTCTGAATGTCACAGGCTGTACCAAAATCACAGATTTTTAGAACTGTCCCCCCTGCAACGAGCAGCAGACTGTTGGGAAAAAATAAAAAATCAAGTTATAAGGCCAATATTTGATTCTAGAATAAAAGAGGAGGCATTTGTGGAGATGGAAAGAGTTAAGCAAAATGAATGTTAACATTAAACTTCTGTGAAATGTTAGTTGGTTACTGTAACAGCCTCATAGTTCAGAGCCTACCAGACTCACATTTTGATGTCTCCACCTCCAGTTCCATAATCTTTCCTGACCATATTTCTCTCTGACCAAGATAAAACATGGATCTAAAAAAACTTCCAGGGCCGGGGATTTAGCTCAGTGGTTTCACCACCTGCCTCGCAAGCACAAGGTCCTGAGTTCGATCCCCAGTACCAAAACAAAAACAAAAACAAAAACAAAAACAAAAAACAAAAAACTTCCAGTATGTCAACATTATGGTGTCATGAAATGGCAGTTTAATCATAAATTTAATTAAAGATAACATAAATCAATAAAAAGGGAAACATGGTCCTTATGTAAAATGCCTTTATTTTGAAGGTTATTTCTAAAAATGTTCAATCCCTAAACCATTTTTGCATTTAGAATATGAATGGTGGAGAAGTCCAAGTCTACTGTGGTTAAAATGACCCAATGAAAGATTTCCTGAAAATGTTCTGAATTTAGGATTCCCTAGGTGCTATTACTATCCAGCTATAATTACCAGTAGTATAGCTTTTCTTAGAAGGTTTTGCTTTTCTTGACAAACAGAAATAGAGATGGGTAATACATAACCATACTGTAGTAATACTCCATAGTAGTTGGTACACGGAGTCTCACTTTATTTATAAATTTTATAAACTTTTTGTATATACTTTTGTACTTAAATTCTAACTGGGAAGAATTAGAAAACCAGCTCTTTTAGCCCAATATGACTAAGATAAACCAGATAAACTGTTATTCACATCTTCATACTACCAAAAATACTTCCATGATAACTGAAGTGAAAAAAGAAGTACTCAATGCAATTTGTCTTTAACTACAATTCAACAAAAAACTTGTTCTCCTGTCTCATTGTTCTTGTTCAAATTCTTACTACTCTTCACTCAAAGGAATAAGTATTCTGTAGTTGGTTTCCTTGTTTCAACCTAGTACATTGACTATATCACAATTGTTTTTTGAATAACTTTTATATTAGTACTTCTTTATTCATGAAACGTCCACCAACCCTAAACATGACATTCAAGGCTCATTAAAACCTAAATTTAAATTATCTCTGTAGGCTAACTTTCACAAAGCTAAGACTAAAAATATATTTTACTTTGTGATGTACATATGAATGAATGTGTAAATAAAATAGACAATGATAACTTGATACTATAAAACACCTCAACAAATCATCAGGTACCTTACCTTCTTTATATGCTATTCTGGGACTTCTTCCTGACCATAGAATCAATAGTTTTCACTGACAGTAAGATATCGCAGGTTAATTGCATCTGAAAGGATAGCACAGCCATTCCAAAGAATATTCTTTTTCCCATAAGCTTCTGGAATATCAATTCTAATTCTAAAGTCTAACTGTATACTGGATGCTCCCAAAGACCTGTAATACTACAGGATCAATTCAACCACACAGATGCTCAGAGAAATGAATGACCCAAACCAGGCCTCTTGTGTGTCAGTGGCAGTTACTAATAGGAGAATTCTTTTGATTTTAGTGCATATATCTGGTCTAACTAGGTTGATCAAGCCTAAAATTTATGAGGTATGATTGAACGGAGACAGGGGACAACTGTTTAAAGCTGTGTAATTAATGTAAAATAAAAGATGCTGGAAAATGAAACTTCCTTTTGTAAGCTATTTCTCTATATACTGTTCAGTAACTAGTCACTAGTTTCACAGTCAAAACACATCCTAAATAAGATGGTAAGGGATACTTTTGGATGCTGCATCTGGTAATTTCAGACTCCTCCAGAAAAAGAATACTTTGTGTCTGATGCTTGCCTATATCTTCTGAATCATAAATAATGTGTTGCTGGGTAGGGATGTATGATTCTCATGAATCTGTTTTAAGAATTGAACTATGTGTTAATACAGAGGAGAAAGGAGGACCAAATAGCTATAAACTAGAAAAAAGAGCTAAATGATTTCTTCTTCACTAGCCAAAGCAGGTAGTTAAGACAAAAACAGAAATGCCATGAATCTAGAGCTTAAACATTATCTTACTAGAGATCTGTGAGATCATTTTAAGCCTGGGAGTTAAAAAAAGGTACATTACTACTACTAATGATCCCAAGATTTGAAACCTAGGTAGAATGCATGAGATTAGATATGTGAATGAGTCAGATCCAGAAAGGATGCTTTAAACCAATACAAAGAGAATGGAATACTTTATAACTATACTATCACTCTGTGAGAAACCTCTTATCTGAAGACTGATGTGATAGCAGAGGGAAGAAGATGTGAAGGCTTTTTTTTCTGCCTTCATATGTGAGTAAAGAAGAAAAAAAGGAAAATACATTGCTCACGTTTCCTTTCTTAATTGAATCTCCATACAAACAAAAAATTCAAAAGTTTTAGCTTTTTTTTTTTTTTTTAAAAGCAGGGATTGAACCCAGGCCTAACATATGCCAGACAAATGCCTTATACTGAGCTACATCCCCAGGTCCTAATTTTAGGTTTTTAAGGAATTTTAAAGTTCTTTCTACTCCCAGGATTCTCAATATGGAGAAATATGGAATATTTTCAGTTTCTATTCACATGCCAGCAATGACTTTTTGCCTTCCCATAAAAGACAAGTAGGCTGGGGATTTAGCTCAGTGGCACCACACCTGCCTGGCAAGCGCAAGGTCCTTAGTTCGATCCCTGGTACAAAAAAAAAAAAAAGACAAGTAGTACGACTCTATAAAGTTTTGTACAGGTATTGTGCTAGTTGTTAGGATACACTATAAATGGTAAGTCAGACTTGTTTTTCTCTCAAAAAACTCTCCAGTAGCAAGATTACATACTGCAGGTATAAAATAAGAGCTATAGGCTAACATTCTAAAACTATGATAATCTAAGGCAGGAGTTAATAAAAATAAAAATCTCCTAAAAAACAACATTCTAAAATAGAAACTAGGATAAATAATTAAATGATAAAGGTGAATGAAAAATAAATATTCTTGAATAAGCCAAAAGGGAAGAGAAAAGAGAAACTCGTGGGCAATAATTATTTTGAATTTGGGGGTGGGTAAAGAGTAGGCAGAGGATGAGAGGGAGGGAGGGAGGTTAGGGTGTCATGCTATCAGAACTTACTTTGGTGGTTTCAGGTCCCTGTGAATTAGAGCTTTGGGTTGCATGCTATGTAGATAAGCCACTCCTTGGGAACACTGTAAACACCAACTCATTGCGTGGGCAGCAGTGTAGTATGGCAATGGTTCGGCACCATGCAGCACTGCAAAAGAAAGGCACAAACTAAAAAGAATTTTATTGCATATAACAAAAGACACAATGTAGATGCAAACATGAGTGGGTGTTTTTCTACATATATTCCCATTAGTCCTGCTTTTGTTTTCTAAATAAACAGATGGAAATATCTAGTAATTTTGAGTAATCATCATCTAAGTATTTAACATTTATAAAGGGATCTCTACTAAATGTTATTCATACATTCAAGTAAAAATAATATGTCATATCACACTTTTTCAAATTGATAGCTTTCCACAAAACAATATAAATTACAAGCATCTTATTCACACTACTATACAAGAGATACAGAGTAATACTACAGAAACAAGACAGGTGAAACAAGCAAGAGGCTTACAACTACAGTACTAGTTAAAACTAGTAGTTCAACCCAATAAAACAATGGAGTATTAGGTACCCATCAACAAAGAGGAACACATGGGTATTAAGTTGAAGTTTTCATTATATATTAATTTAAAAATAAATGTTACTATATATAGTTGTTACTAAAGTAGATAATACTTATGTGTATGGTCGATATTTTAGGGTGAAAAATCTCTGTTCCACAAAGGTAGTATGTGGTACACAAAACTTTAATTGTTACAATTAAAATGATCTGTGAATTGAGTTTTCAATTTTTTTTTTGCAAAGTAAGCAGTGATAGCGAAGACAGTGATAGGGATGGTTAGAGTTCTAAAGTGAGGAGGCTCAAAGCTAAAAACAGGCACAAAGAAAAAACATCTAAAGTTATTTTAAAATCTATTTTAAAAAGTAAATTTTACTTTAAATGCTTTTAACACAATGGAAGTATTATCAATTTAACAAATTCACAGACTTCTAAATTTCATATACTAATGTAGCATCTTATGTTTTAATTTTAATCTATCAGCTTTACAAAATTTCTTTTGGAACTCTGATGGTAAACTGTGAAAGACATTAAATTACCTACAATTTATATTAAAAGCTTACAAATTATTTTAATCTATTACATAAAGACAGATGTAGTGATACTCACCATTATATAAAGAGCCCCCTTCAGCATATTCCATCACAAGACACACCTAAAAGAAATGTATGCCAGTAGAATTAACTGGAGCTATAGCAACTTAGGATACCAGAGAGATAATTTCATTTAATCCCTCACTTTTAATTAATTAATTAAATTTATTTATTTTGGTGCCAGGGATAGAACTCAGGACCCTGCGCTTGCGAGGCAGGAGGCAGAACCACTGAGCTAAATCCCCAACCATAATCCTTCAATTTTAAAGATGTATTAAACATTATTCTTTTGGCCTGTACTATGTAAAAAGGCACTACAGGAAAAAAAATTAAAAACAAAACAAAACAACAAAGATCTAGGGCTTAAGATCTTGTCTTCTAGGAGTACTAAGAGTGGAATTACATATAAAAAATATAATCACAAGATCTTTGGGGACTTTCTCTAGTGGTATAAGTAGACGTTCTCAAAAGGTATCAAAAGCCTTATAAGGAGGTAAGTTTATTGGATAAGACCAGTCGATACAATTCCTCCAATACACTATTTTACTAAGACTAGAAACAAATTAAATGTATAAAATACAATTGCTTTTTCAGAAATACATGTAAGATAGTTGATCAAAATAGGTTCATAAACTACACTCTTGTATACATCTGCCAGATCACAACAAAAAAGTTATAGACTTACTGGATTCAAGCAAGCTCCATACAACTTTACAATATTAGGATGGTTCACACGGGACAACTGCCGAAGCTGTAACAAATTAAGGATGCTTAATTTAAAAGTAATTTCTGAGGTGCTGATTTCATAACACTGTTAAAATCTTAACGTCCTACAAACTATCTGTTTAAGTCATTCAACAATTATTGCTTACCAGGTAGTAAGCAGTGTGATGCCCGGCCTTGGAAATACTAAGTGCCTACCCAGAAAGGCACAGAATCCCTGTCCTTCAACTATTTAGTTCTGAAGACAATATGTAAACAAATAATTAAAGCAACACGCAAAGTGCTGTAACAGGAGCTATGAACAAGGCATAATAAGTAAACAGAAGAAACTAACCATGAAGCAATATTAACACATAATCCCAGAGACAGCACTGAGCTGAGGTAGCTCAGCCAAAGGTCATGTTCCTTTTGTCATCATCATGTGTACAGCTACAGCTGAAAAGTCTACTCACTCTGTGTACGGCTGTTTTATTTTATAGATAATTATCATAGCTCTGCAGGGTAGGTATTATCATTTTCATTTTAAAGATGAGACCTTAAGGTTAAAATTCAGAGAGAATTAAATGAGCCGTGAAAAATCCTACAGCTAGGACTTGAACTTTTTTGGACTATCTGACTTAAAATGTACACTCTTTCTGCATACTTGGCTCTAATTCCATTTTCTATCTTGGAATAATTTCCTCCTCTCTATACCCATTGCCTTAGCAATTCTAACCTGAACTCCTGCAGTAGTTACTATAGCCTTCTCCTGGCTGGTTTTACTTCCAGTTTTAATCTGATCCAATCAGTGAGTGGTTTGGCTCTACTCATTTCTCTTTTTCCACATTTTGGACTTCTACTAATGTACCTCCCTGAAAAAAGTTGATTCTTGATGTCTTTCTCTTTTTTTTTCCCCTGTCTCTTCTTCCTCTCATTTTACCTACATTATGCTGCTGGTTCATACTAAGTCTACCTTTTCTACTATATGCTACAGAAAGCTTTATCTCTCTATAATCAACATTAATGAATTTTTTATCTTAACCAAAAAATACCACTAATTACTATAATTACATATTATATACAAACACACATTTACTATATTTCATCTTGATAAGGTTCAACATGGAGCTTCAGATAGCAGATTATTCATGCATTTATTTCTGCTTCGTCCTCAAACCTCAATAAAATGGTAAAGGTTTTTTTTGGTTGTTGTTTTTAAGTATAAATCCCCCAAAATGAAGAGAATAGGAAATGAAAAAAAAACTACTTATTTTTGGAAGTAGGAAAGTTAATGAGTAATAACTGACAACGTAGACCCAAAAGAGCTGAATTATAAACTGGCAATGGGAAAACTGAGAAGTAACCAGATTTAATCTCAAAACTTCCAAGAGATGAGTGGTAGCATCAGGTATCTAATAAATAGGGGTGGGGAGCAAATGGATGAAAGCCCCAAAGAGCCCTTCCCTGACTTCAAATAGCCCAATGACTAACTGAGAGCATCCTTAGCAGATTAGAGCTTACAGTAATTCTTTAGAGAAGATGTAACAAAACAGCACCTAGATTAGGGGACACCAAATGCCAATGAAGAGATAAGCTCAAAGTAGTTGTCTCTGGGAAGCCGAAAATTAGATGAGGGGAAGTATAGAGGACTGAAGTTTCTTTTCTAAGAAGTTTAGAGAATTCTTTCCTCTTTACATTGACTCCCGAATCCTAGCATTTAAAACATATGCTATTCTCCTCAGCTGTATAAAACTACCGACAAAACAGTATATGATCAATGACCTTATTTAATCATAAACAAAAATCATGACTAAAGCAAGGCTAAGGTCAGACTGTCTTTCTTCTTGATGACATTAAACCATTCATCAGTGTTTCTCCTTGCAGCTATTTCACATTACTTCATCATAACACAATTAAGTTCTCATTTGTTACATACTAAAAAGATGAAGTACTGTTTATTTTAAAATTATGATTAAAACATATAAATTCAGAAGGTTTATGAGAGTTTAGCCAATAAGTTAAAAGTGATAAAAAATGTTGATGTGATCAAATATTTTGGTGTAATATACAGAGTAATATAAAGTTAATAAAATAAGAAACAAATCAGATAACACAATAATCTCATTACTGAATACTCCTTCAATATCCCATCTGTGGAAGAACAGAACTATAAATATTCATGCTAAGGAAAAACCAAATTTGAAATTATTTTTCCTTAATGTCATTTGAATTTCTTAAAAAATTCTACTAAAAATATATGCATAAAATTCCCCATCTTAATTTTAGATGGTATGAAAGAATATCATTTTTCTTTTTTTAATGCATTTTTATTTTTATTTTTTTTTCTATTTCAAAATTAAAATGTTATGTCTTGAAATAGATTTGAGTTCCATGGCTGAGAGTACATATTAATTCAAGAATGAATTTATATAGTAAATCTGTTTCTCCCTAATTTTAAATCAGAATTAAAAGTATGAATGACAAAATGTTCCTACAGCACCCTGGTTTAACCAAATTGCTGATGCCATGTATATACAGAAATGACAACTGAGGAACTATGTCTTTCACAGTATTAAATTCGGGGCATCTCAGGTGAAGAATTACAGAAAAAACATATCAACTTACCTCTACAATAAAAGCTTTCCTCTCAGATTCACTTTCTATTTGCTTAATAGCAACATCTTTTGCTCTCCACTTTGCTTTGCAAACAACTCCAAAGGCTCCTCTTCCAACAACCTGAGTATAAAAAAAAATCCATATGAATCAGAAGCAAGTAGATCCAGCCCAACATATAACATTGAAGCTGATATTTAAGTCTTACAGAAAACTTAGAAATACTGTAATCAATATCTGGATTTGCCACTGAGTAAAGTGTTCTAGTTTAGATCTTAAATGTCCTCCAAAGGCTCCTGTATCGAAATCTTGGTCCCCAGCTGATGGTGCTACCGGAGAGTGGTGGAACCTTTGCAAAGTGGGACCTGGTGAGGAAGTTAGGTCATTGAAGGTATGCCCCTGAGGGGGAAACTACTCCCCTTCTCCCTCCCCTTTGCTTCCTTGTGGCCAAGAAGTGAAAAGACTTCCATCACACTTTCCTTCCCGTGTTATGCCCTGCCACAGGCCCACAAGGGCCAAGCAACCATGGACTGAAATCTCCAAAGCTGCAAGCCCAAATAAACCTTTCTTCCTTGAAGTTGTTTATCTTACATATTTTGTCATGGTGATGGAAAGCTGTCTCATGCGATAAGTAAGAATTTTCATTAAAGTAGAAGATAATGAAATGAAGTTTCAATCTTTAAAAAATGTTGTCTAGACACTCCTTCATTCTCAAATAAAGCCAAAATAAAAAAGATAAACAGAAGCATAAACAAAGCAAAGCAATCTATTAGTTGCTGGAAAAAAATTAACATGGGCAAGAGTAGAAAGATGGTTTAGAAAAGTAAAAATAAAGGGCAGGAACATATAAAAATGTTTTAAGCTACTTCTGAAATACCTGAGTAGAGGTAGGGAATACAGGGGAAAGGATAAAAATATAGATGAAAAAAGACTGCTCATGGTGAAGGACACAAAATGGAATTACCTATACAATGGAACACTATTCAGCAAAAACTAGAAAGTACTGAAACATACAGCAACACAACAACCTCAACATTATGCTAAGTGAAAGAAGCAAGACACTAGAGACCACATATTATAAGATTCCATTTCTATGAAATGTCCAGCAAAGAAAAATCTACAGTGGTAGAAAGAACAGTAGTTGCATAGTGCTGAGGGGGAAAACTGGAATTAATATAAATTGGTAGCATCTATCCAGCCAAGGTGAGGGAATGTTCAATAGTTTTATTGTGATGGCTGGCAACTAGGTAGATTTACAAGTCATTGAACTGTATACTTCAAATGAGTGAATTGTATCACATGTAAAATATATCATTTAAAATAATTATAAAACTAAAGATCAGTCATATATTATTGTTGAAGCTAATGGATATCACATGGGTACATTGTTCTATTGTGCTGTTATATTTTTATAAATGTTTGAAATTTTCCAGACTATGAAATAACAGCATACAAATAAAAATTAGTGTTTGATACCTGTTAGAACAAAACCAATAGATTTTACCATTGTAAAGGACCTTTGTTCAGTACAATTATTTCAATCTCTCAGCTTCCAAAATATCTAAACACTGTGTTAAGGCCTTTTCCTTAAGCAAAATCCTAACTCCCTATATCACATTTGAAATGTATTTTCTACATAGTGGGGGCTAAGAAAGTCCTTTGTCTATTACCCCATTTACAGCCTTAGAAGGCAGGTACTAGTGCTGTCCTCAATTTACAAACAAAGCACCTAGTTTTCAACAAGCAAACCAACTTTTTCAAGGGTACATAGCTAACAAATGGGAAATGAATAGTTTAATGCGAGGCAGTCTAATACCAGGATGTTAGTGATCCTAATCTGTAACACATACAATGCCCTACAGACATCAGAAAGTGGTTCTGTCTCCCCTTGGAGGATACATTACTTTAGACAAACTTATACAAACTTGGCCCAAAACTTTTCTAAGTTGACTATAACAAAGCTGACAGTTAATATGATCAAATGATTTATTACCTTCAACAGAATACCGTGTAGAGTAAAAAGGGGGCACTAATAATAACTATACTAGGACAGTAGTTGTAATTTGGGATATATGGGCACTCCAGGCATGGTTCAAATTCTACTTCATAAATCACATAAAGCAGCAAGAACATTTAGCATATTGTTCAGTATATAAAGTCAGTCAAATGGTTAACATTTATTGAATGTTTATCATGTGCCAGGTATTATTTTATATATTTTTCATTTAATATGTTTAATCCTCCTCTATTTTAAAATATAAACAAATGTAGTCACAGGGTTGCAACTCATCCAAGATCACATGGTCAAAAAGTATTAAGAGAGGCCAGGTTCTTAAGTCTAGAGCAGATAATGACCAACATGTATTTTCAGCTTCTTTCTGTCACTGGCTAAAGGAAAGGACTAACTCTAAGCTAAACTGCAAAGCAGGCCATCTCTGGAAGCTAGTTTTCCCTTTGGTGACTTTTTCTGTTATGCTTCTCAGCCCTAGGCACTCATCAGGGTCCTTCTGATGTTTAGGATCTTGCTTTCCTCCACACCTCTCAAAAGAGAAAGGAATAATCAGTCATCTGTACTTGCCATCCGCTTACTTTTCTATGAATGAGTAATGGCTACCAGGCACCATGAGAATAATGGAAAGAGGACTCCGGGCTCTAGAACCAGACTTGAATTTGCAGTCTCTATTTTCATGCCAGCTATTAATGCTGGGCAAGTTAATGTCTGTGAGCTTCTGTTTTCTCAACAGTAAAACAGAGATGCTTATGTAGATCTTCCTTTTTTCCTATTAGTGAATATCTACAGAGCTCCTAAGTTAAAACCAGGCATTTCCATAAATACTACAAAAGAATAATAATTGCTCAGTTTTTGGTATGAATCAGTGTAAGGTGCTACAGTACTTATTTCTCTCACAATAAAAAGATGAAAAGCAAACATCCTAAAATTTTTTAACTTTATGGCCACATTAAGAAGATAGGCAGACACAAAGATTAAAACTAGACCTGTATCTCTCACCATGCACAATACTAAAATCAAAATGCATTAAAGATCTAAATATTAAAATAGAAACTCTGAACCAGTTGGAACAGAGGTTAGGTAGAACCCTTGAAGACATCGGTATAGGAAAAGATTTTATGAACAAAACCTTAGTTGCCCGTGAACTAGCACAAACAATCAACAAGTGGGATCTCTTCTTATTAAAAGGCTTCTGCACAGCAAGAGAAACCACCAGCAGTGTGAAGAGACAACCCACAATGTGGGAAAAAATCTTCACCTGCTCTTCCTCAGACAAAGGTCTGCTATCTTGAATCTATAAAGAGCTTAAAAAGATCAGACCTCCCAAATTTAAAGACCCAATCCAAAAATGGGCATCTGAAATGAACAGACATTTCTCAAACAAACAAGCAGAAATAGCAAATAAATACATGAAAAAATGTTCAACTTCACTGGTCATTCGAGAGCTGCAAATGAAAACAACGCTGAGATTCCACCTCACTCCAGAAAGAATGGCTGCTGTCATGAAATCAACCAATAACCAATGCTGGTGGGGCTGTGGGGAAAGAGGAACCCTGCTCCACTGCTGGTGGGAGTGTAGACTGGTGCAAGCACTGTGGAAATCAGTATGGAGATACCTCAAAAAACTAGGACTGGAAGTCCCATTTGACCCCGCTACTCCACTGCTGGGGATCTTCCCCAAAGAATTAAAAGAATCATATCACAGTGATATATGTGCGCCCATGTTCATAGAAGCAGTTTGTGATAGCTAAAACTTGGAAACAGCCCAAATGCCCATCAACTGGAGACTGGATAAAGAAAATGTGGTTTTTTTATAAAATGGAGTACTACTCAGCCATAAAAAATGAGAAATTAGAGACATTTATAGCTAAATGGATGCACATTGAGGCAATACTCTTAAGTGAAATAAATAGGACACACATGAATAAATTCCGAATAGCTTCTCTGGTGTGAGAAACTGAAAGAGTAAATAAGGACTAAATATATAATAGGTAATGTAAAATAGGAAGAAAAGGGGCAAAGGGGAAGGAAGTGGGAGGGCTAGAGGAAAGGACAGAAGAGAATGGGATTAATATGAGAAAATGGAAAAATAGGACCAAAATCTTTGTAAATAAGGAGGACTGGAGGGGTTGAAGGGAGGGCTGGGCAAGGGTGAAAAATAAGAACCAAGAGAGACTATGTAAAGGTGCAAATTTCCAAGGATGAATGTCATTATATTGTATACCTAAAATGTACCAATGATTAGAATGAATAATCGATAATGTAAAACAGGAAGAAAAGGTCCAAAGGGCTAGGGGTAGTGGGAGGGGCAGGGGAAAGGAAAGAAGGGAAAGGAAAAATGATGAGAAATGGAAAAAATGGAAATAAAGTCTTTGTAAATAGGGAAGGGTGGAGGGCGTGAAGGGAGGGCTAGGAATGGGGAAAAAATAAGAACCAAGATGTATTATGTAAAGGTACAATTCCTAATGAGAAATGTAATTGTGTTGTATACCTACAATGTACCAAAAAAAGAATTTAATAATAGTAATAAAAAAAAGAAGATAGGCAGACAGACCAGCCTACCTGTTGATATTATAATTATGAACAAATGATTATGAAATAATTTAGTATATTCTTCAATCACGTATTTACAAATATTTTATCAGAGCAACTAGTACTTAGGAGGACTCCTTTGTTTCATTTTTCTATTCTCAAAAATGTTCATGAAGGGATTCCAAACATTATGTACATTGTGGATTATATATTTTTCCAAAAACTGTCTCAGGGTTACATGACTATTTGTGATCCACAAACGACATCTAGTGATAAGATCATAGCTGACTCCAAATCTTTAACTTAAAACCATGGGGACAAAATACTGTATGGATAATTGAGGACATGCTAACTTTTCTCTTTTGCCTGAGAAGGTAATGTTACAGAATATCCTGAAATATAAAAGACATATTCATGTAGGATGAGAGCCCATGGCCTCAAGTACCTCCACTCTCATTAAAGCCACAAGATACTTTACATGTACAGTGAAGTAACAGAATCTAAAATGATAATAAAGGCAAGATGTCCAAGAGTATACACACAAAATGTAACATATGAAAGAACTGTACAGATTTCAAAGAAGTAACGTTACAAGGATAGAGTCAATGGTGAAATAATTAAATTCTAGTGTATCAAAAAATGACTTCCTGTGCTGGTGTGGTGATGCTATAATACCAGCACTCAGGAGGCTTAGGTAGAAGGACTACCAGTTGGAGGCCAATCTGAGCTTCACAGTGATTTCAGGCCATTGTGGACTTCAGAGCAAAACCTTGTCTCAAAACAAAATGCCCCCATAAAATAAACAAAAGAAAAAAAACCTAATCAGTCAGTTAATCAAATTGAGACATAATCAGATGACAGTATGGAATTATAAGTTAAGTTCTGTTAATTGTTAATTATGGCTTCTATCGCTTTAAAGTACTGTACCTAGTTTTGCATGCTTTATAATGTGCATATTTTATACACATATATCCCAAACTGCACATATACAAAAATGGAGTAATAATAAAAAAAACCATGGAGACCACTGTTATAACAGAACTCACTGGTTAAGAAAGTCAGTTACTATGTACACTCTTGCTCTCTCAGATTGACAGTATAAAAAACAACACTCTGCTGATGGGGAAAAATATTATCTGTACAAATTTTTAAAAAATTTGTATTTTAAAGAAAATGCTTCCTTCCTCCAGTATTGGGTTTTGAGCACTGGTCAGGTGAAGGCTCTATTACTGAGCTACATTTCCAGCACTTTTTATTTTGAGACAAGCTCTTCCTAAGTTGCCCAGACTGGCTTTATACTTGTGATTTTCCTGCCTCAGCCACCTAAGAAAATGAAAATGTTTTTAATACCCATAGTTTCATAACAAATTTACTTACTATATTAACTGACACTATAAGACAGTAAAGACGATGAGATTCAGAGGAACCAGTATATTTGGGCTATGAAACCCAAACTTAAAAACATAAGGAAATTATGTCCTTTGTTAGAGGAGTAAGTTCATGTTACAAACAACCCAATATTTTTTTGACATATGGTTGATTAGTAGAACAGCACGGCTACTAGTGAGACATACTGGCACAACAGAGTAAACAATGAAAAACCTAATACTCAAATTACAAAATACTGAAAAAACCCCACATACTATGTAACTAACAAATTTCTAATTCAAGATTATAAATCAAATATGGTTTTTGAATTATATTTATATCTGAATAATGTAAGTTTCTATGATATGTTATCATTAACAATTATTTTGAATGGCTGTTTTCCCCAAAGATTAATTTTCATCAAGCATGTAAAAAAAGCAACATATCCAAGTTATAAGTATCTCCTCCAGCAGGCACATTCATTCAAAACAAAGAACCTGCAAATAAATATTTCACATTCTTTATACTTTTTCATCTGCAAATTAAGAAGAGAGGAATGTCAAAAGAACTTTGGTTTTGTCAATTTAGAAATATTTCTTTCTCAATGTTTTCTAAACTCAGTGTTTTACATTAACTCTCTTAAGATACACATTTATAGTTTAGTTCTCTTGGTTTGGGGTCTACAACTTAGCCTCATTAAAATAGCAGATTTAAATTTAATAAAAAATGTAACAGAAGACTATGAGATGGTGTATAAATATTTTCATGCAATTATTGTAGAAAGGCACAAAGACCCAAATCAGAATTTGTTTTGTATGTTTTTAAAGAAATTTATTCTATTAAAAATTAAATTCTGTATAGTAAAAGATTACTCAATTCATTCATGCAAGTCAGGTTAAGATAACAACCAAACACATAAACTGAACTAAATGGAAACAGTTCATCTTTATTGTCCCCAATTCATGTTATTTTTAGTTCAGTGACTATAGCTGTCAGTTTGGTTTGGCCCCGTTCTGTGGACTATGTGAATGGACCATTCTGGCTAGAAACTGGGAACATGACAGAACAAGCAGCATAGATCTTCCATTTATTAGTTAGGACTTGGAGCCTTCAACTATTTCAGAACTTTGATATCTATTAATAAACTGTGGCAGAGTGGAATTGCCATCTGTTGACAAGACAGACTTGATATGAAAAATAAAGCTTTGATTATTCTTTCTGAATTTTTCATGCAGTTTTCTAAAACCTGCCATAAAACATTTTACCCACTCAATAGGCCATTCTTTTAAATAATATACTCAGATTATCTTTTAATCTACATATGCAGGATTTAAAAGAAATTACCTCTGTAACTACCTCTTTACTATGACAGCCATTCATTCCAAATTTCTGCTGAAATCAATGGTCACTAAGTTTCACATGGAAAGAGTTAATGTGTCATTACTTTGAGTATCCATAATTAAATAGTGACTAACAAATCTACAGACTGTTTATTCACACCACTAAAATTGAGGTTTTTCCTCTAATATCAGCAGATAACCCATATATTTATAAGCTAAATCAACAAGAAAATACATACTGCTAAAGTTCTTTCTATATTTCCTCTTCCTACTATATTTTAGCTTTCAAAACAAGTGAATCTCTTTAATGAATATATGTAAATATTCTAGTGATCATACAAGTTTAATATGCTTGCTTATATACTACAGCTGCATTCAGTATTTTGGGTCTCTCTTTTACAAAGCAATCACTGTAAATGGGGTCTTTTTAGTGCTTCATTAAAGATTCATCAATACTTGGCTTACTCACAGTATTCTGGCTCTGGACAGCATCTTTTACCTCTGCTAAGCAAGAATGTTTGCTAAGTGTAATGGAACCAACACTGGAATAAGAATCACACCTCACTTCTAGTGTAAACATTGACATGGCCAAGTCACATAATTTACCTTAACCCTTGTTTTATTACATATAAGATGAGCATTTCTCACAATTATGCTGTGATAATTTAATTTGTTCATTGAACAAGTATTTATAGAGAACTCAGGCTTGCTAGGCTCTGGGGTGTGGACAGGACACCTTATGCAGTATTTTGCTGGAGAAGACACACAATTTCAGTTACTAGTAAGTGCTACAAAGGATAACAGAAATGACAGTTTTAGGTTGCTTGGGGGAAAGATGCTCTGAGGAAGGGATATCTGAAGTGAGACTTGAATTGGTGAGAAGGAGTCAATCATGTAAAGTTCTGAGGGAAAAGCCCACTAGGCACAGCAATAAATACGGACAATTCATCTGAGTGACTTTCCCAACCCATGATGGTCACTTTATTCAAAACCTAGTAAAAAATCTGTTTCCCTTCCTTGGATTCTCCTGTGATTAACTCAACTTCAAATTTTGTGGTCAACATAGACTATACTCACTTTTAAATTCATGCTTCTGAAAATGTAATTAACTGTTCTGTTTACTGTAGTCCTATAAGTCACATATTCTTAAAGAAAGTCCTAGGATTCTTCTATTTACCTTCCACAGAAATTTAGCAGTATTATGCAGAGACAATGTTTGTTAAATGCTCAGGACCAACTACAATAAAGGAAATCAGTATTTTGTATCCTCATTACCAGAATAAGGTTTCATAATAGAGTACTTCAGAAAGAACTAAAGTGATAATGTAAATCCAGTGGAAGAGTAAGTAAGTGACTCATAAGCAAGAAATCTCATATTTAATCTCCAGCTTTACCATTTACTTGTGGCTTCTGGCATATCAAATACTATGATCACTTGTTATTATCTGTAAAATAGGGATACCATTTACCCTGCCTACCCAAAATTAGTTGGTCACCCACTAAATTCCACAAGAGATCACATCATGATCACTGTCCTTAAAGAACTTCTAAGCTTACTGTGGAAACAGCATAAGTATTGGAAACAATGAATGTGTTTTCATTTTAGAACCAAAAGAGTCATAAATGATTTTATTTAATCCCTCATTTTATAAGGGAAATCACAGGCCTCCAAAAGGAGACTTGTTCAAAGAAATAAATTATGACAGAAACAGGACAGGATCTCCATTTTCTAAATGCCCTGCCCAGTAGTTTTTACCATACCACTCTGTTCTTACCACTTCTTGAAACTTCTCCCTCAATGTGCACAGTTTACAACTTATTCTAACGTGATCTACACTCAAATCCAGGAAGGTAAAAATGTAATGACTTAAAACAAAAAGTATGCAGCTGGATTTCTAAGGCTGACAACTTATATAACTTAATAGCAGAACTGAATTTTGAAAGTGCCAATCATATTATTGAGCTGCAATATGAGAAATGAAATGATTAAAAGCACCTGATAACTTAGAAAAATTATCTACTAAGTATCTATCTGGGTTGTGGAAGGAACTTTTATTTTGCATTCTAATTATATTGATATGATGTTGATTCAATTATATTGCTGTTTGAGAAACATCAAATAGGATTTTTAAGATTTAAAAGTACTATACTTGTTGTTATGGTTTAGATCAAGAATGACTCCCAAAACTCTCAAGTGCTCAGAGGCTGCTCTTTTGGAACATGCTTGATCACCAGGGCTGTCATAGCTGACTTGCTGTTAGGAGGTGGGACCTGGATGGTGGAAGGTCACTGAGGGTGACCCATAAGAATATATCTCCCTTCCTGCTCTTGCTGCTTCCTGGCTACCATGACATAAGCAGCTTTCCTCCGTGGTAGGGTCATCCACCATGTCATTTTTGTATTTGAGCCAGGTGACCATGGACTGAACTGTGAGCCAAGACAAACCTTTCTTTCCTCCTTTAAGTTGTGGGTATCATATACTGTGTCTAGCTTGGAGACGAGAGTGACCAAGACATTTGTTAATATAAAATAGTTTTGTTTTTGGTCATCATTCAATTTTCCTATTCATGATTTAACCTAGAAGTGGAATCTAAGTTGAAATAGTTATTCAGTGCCTTCCTTTGGTGCACCATGGATAGGTTATATAATACTGACTTAATGTGTACAAATAAAGAACATAATAAAACATTATGAAATGGTTTCGACATCAGAAAGGACTAAATCTTTAATGTGAAACTGGGTATTAAAAAACCCAAAAGAGCAACAATTAAAAAAAAAACCCCAAAATGACTGCCCAATAACAGAAAATTTCATCTAAAAACAAAAACCTACTTTTCAGAAATGTCTTAATTACTCTCCCCCACCTCAAATGATTGATATATAACTGAAAGAAGGGTTTTTAAGCATAAAAACCTAACAAAAAATGAAATGGCTTTAAGGGAAGAGCATCAAACTGATGTTTCCTTAGTAACACATTTTTCCATGAATGTAAAAGCTTTAGAGAGTCATGCACAAAAACTAAGGCTGTAAGAAAAATATGAGGTAAGTTTGTGAAAACATTTGTAGACCATGAAGCACAAGTTATTATTATATAACAATTTGTAGTCTACAAGCATAGCAGTGCACCACGGAGTAGACGTAAAAGCTTATTTAAAAACTGCAATTCTTGTATACTGACTCACTGAATTTTTATTCTTAAAAAAGAATGCTAGCCATGAAAGCTGGATCAACTATCCACTTCTGAAAAAGGAATTTGTCATAGCCCCAACGGGGGGTGTGGGGGGGGTGCTAACCAAAATTTTTTCTCCTCTTCAAAATACAGGTCTTCTTTTAGCTACTTGATCTTAAAGCAGGTCACCGTTCTTTTTTCTTTGGAACTAAGTTTGCTAGATAAAATATATCAGGCACTGTGTTGAGTAGTTTGCATTTACTGTGTAATTGGGTGTTATACTGATAAAATAAAATGGAAAGTTATCCCTATTTTATAGGTAAGGAAATGAATGTTAAAAGGGGTTAGAACACTTGTATCCAAATAAGTGCTAATAAGTGGTATATTTGATATACTGAACCTCTCTCTAACACCCCAAATCTTGGTCTTCCCTCCACAGTATCATGTAAGATGAGAATGTTCTCAATGCAAAGATGTTTTCTAAGGTTACTTTATGTGATAAAAATATTTGATTCTGTAATCCATTATTCTTCCAAGACGTGAACAGGAAAAATGTATTCACTGAATGTTAATAAGCTTACTACTTTAAACTTACTGGTACTGCAAAGTATTTTAGATTTTTAAAGTAAAGACAACTCAGAGTCTATTATATTTCACTAGGACCTACAGCGTTATGGTATGGGTAATGTGAAGTGCTTAACTTACTGTATTTTTTTCTTAAAAAAAATATGTATTTTATATACATATATTTACTTTCCTAAGTAGTAAGATCCTTAAAACCAATCTTTTGTAAGAACTTAAAAGAAGTATTAAAAACAGTGAAATACCTTTCTCTAAAATAAATTATTGTAGAACAAAGATCATGCTCGCGTTTTCTAACATCGACTTCTGATCTGGTGTTATATTCTGATTGTCACTGTAATCATTATTTATCTTTTCAGAATTAGCTTAACATCTTTTCATCATACACCAGTCTATGTTACTAAGGATGAAATTCATCTAAATCACCCCGAATGCAAGGAGGACACTCAATATTACCAGTACTGCCCTATGGTATCAGAGGCTGAGCATCATTCGGTACTAAGGAAAACATTTTACTGCATTTAATGATCTACTTAACAAGCATTTTTTGAGTATCTATACATACTGTACTAGAAGTTGAACATAACGAAATCTTAGGCCCTTAAGAACACCATGTCCGGTGAACTGAAACTTCGACATAGGCAGAGTCTTTGATGAGGTGATTATTTACAGATACGAGAACTGGTGGACCACACTACTTCACCAAGTCATTCTCCTGTTTTGAGGTGGATCAAATTCAGGCACTAGAGTATCAATTTCAAGCTCACTAGGAGTGTCGAAGTTAGGGTAAAAGATGTCTTTTGAGCTCAAAGAGTCCTCCCCAGACTGTCTCTCAGGGGCTGTGGAGACACCCGTTTGGACCTCGTGAACTACAGTGGTCTGGGAGGCACCTTCTGAGCCCGCACCTGACGGAGGCGGGGGGCAGAACCGGAACGCCAACTCGGTGCCGGGCCTCGC
Organism: Heterocephalus glaber; assembly: GCF_000247695.1. The sequence goes on along the minus strand of NW_004624799.1, from coordinate 3,555,137 downwards.
TCACCTCTTCCACCTCGATCTCCTTGTAATCGATTTCTTCAAAGTTAAGGACCTGGGAAGGGGCTTCGATCATCTCACTGGCCGAAGACGAGGAAGAGGAGGAGGCTGCGGAGGCTGTAGACATGATCCCTCGCGGCGCCCGGGAGGCCCGGGGACAGTGCCGCCCGGACAATCCGGGTGAGACCCGCGCTCACCCGCCTCCGGGCCTACCTTCAGCCTGGAGCCGTGCAGGCCAGACACCCGGCAATCCGTGGCGACGGACGGGACTGCAGCCACAGCAGCGTCCCGGCTCCAGCTCCGCAGGGTTTTCCGCTGCCGGGCTCCTCCCACTACACTTCCGGTTCCGGTCTGAAATCACAATCCCGAAGAGGGCAGCAAACCGGAGAGAGGGGAAGAGTGAATTTTGAGATTTGGAAAGAGAAAGGGAGGATAAATTGGAGGTGGAGTGAAGGGGGGTGAAACGCTAGCTCTTGGAGCTCCTAGAACAAACTTCGCGAGACCTTTGTTAAAGGTTCTCCCCTACTGGGTGGTATCGCGAGATCCGATGCGATGACGCAATTAAAATGCGCGAACGGAAGTGGCACGAAACTCGCGGGAAAACCAGTATGAGTGGTTATTTGAGGAGCAGCGGGAAAGATGAAACCTGCAATTTCGGTTTTGCTTCGTGAATTATGTCATGCCCACATCTATTCTCTTCTGAACGGTCTGCAGACGGGCAGGGAAGTTTTTCACTGTTTGTTGCACTGTACTGTGTTTTTGTGGCTAAGATTTTCAGTTTTAGTCGAAATCAAATCGAGCTGTTTCTTTAAGAAGCCTTGCAGAATGTTTCCTCAGTGTGGTGTTCGGAAGCCCTTGTCTGTACTTTGAGCTAGTACCCGACTCTAAGGAATTCTAAAAGTCAAGTCATTGTAGGAGCGCATGCAATCTGAGTAAACACCCTGAAAGCTGAGTGCCCACGAACAGAAGTTGATATTTTGATGTTACAAATTTTACACGGATAATGTGGATAAGTTATTTACAATTTGACATAATTTGTGTTAAGTGTTAAACTTTGGTCAGTTTGACCTGAAACAAGTGGAATAATTGAGGTTAGAAATGGGAATTTAAGAACCAAGGGTGGAGTTTTGCAAATGCCAATTTTGAGTCGCAGTGGAAGACTGAAAAAGGGACTGGCGATTTAGCTCTGTAGTAGAGCACTAGCATACACAAGGCCCCGGATTCAGTCCCTACCAAAGTGCGTGTGTGTGTGTGTGTGTGTGTGGTATTCTGAAAGGGGGATGTGGGGCAGTAATAATACAGGATGTCGCTGGAGGAGAGCTTTCCAATGAAGGAGTAGTCAACCAAGTAAATTCTGTAGAGAAGTAAGTTAAACACCTTTGAGATTAAAAATAGGTCATTGTATTTGGCAAGAAGTTATTTTGAACTCCTAGAAAATATTGAGTCACTTTTTATTGGCAGGTTTTAGTAACATTTAATAACAATTTGTGACAATTTGGTAAGTAGATAAAAGAATGAAAAGAGGAATAATTTCTCACTGTAAGCATTCTATCTAGATAATCTTAATGAGATGTAGATGATCTAATGAGGGTCTTGTCGTGCAGTACTGTTTTTATAATCATGATGCTCAATCTCTTAATACTGTACTCAGATTTCCTCTTAATTCAAACACCTAAATTTAAGATGCCGAAAGCAAATTAAAAAGTCACTCACCACAAGGTTTTCCTCTGTGTGGAATGCGTTTTCTGTTTCACTAAAGGATCCTCTCCATTCAGCTGTCCAAGTGAGAAATCAGGACACATGAATTTATGTGCAGTGTGCTAATAACCGAATATCAGATTAAATGACTGTGATAAGCATTTCACCTGTCATTCCTCTTACATTTCCAAACTAGAATAGTCAACTCTTAGGCTATCATTTTGCAGGTCTATCTTTGATTTCTCTGTAACACCTTGATTTTAATACAGTGGGAATTCAAGAAATAATTTGTTATATATTGTGGAAAAATTAATAGCTTTTGTGCTCTCTGTTCCTGGAGTATAAGATCTAATTACTATACCTTCATTCTGGGACTAAAATCCTGACAAAAGAGCTATCACTACAGGCATGATGCAGTTCTGCCTTGACTTTTTTCTCCAAGTTTTTATTACTGTAAGTGTCAAATATACAGAAAAGTTGAAAGAATTTGGTGGTATTTACAGTATACCCACCAAAATTCTTCCTCTGACATTTTACTGTACTTGCTTTACCATATATTTATCCATCTATTCATCCATTTATGCTACATCCATTTACAGTGGGTGATCAAAATATACATAAATGTTTAAATTAATTATTTTACAGTAAAAGGCAAATTATCATTCATCTCCCTCAAAATACTCAGCCTCACATCACACACACTTATCCTGTCATTCTTGCCACTTTCTGAAGCAGTTCTAGAAGCCCTCTTTCCTGAGTGTCTTTAGAAGTGTGATTTTTAAAACTGTGGTGAACCGTGTGGCCAAGTACTATCCAACAGAAAGATAAGCTTGAAGAAGCAGTATGATGTGTCTTCATTTTATGCATTTGATCTCTCACTACATGACTTATGGCTCTTTCTGAAAGTCAAAATGACTGTGAAAGATAAATTGTTCAAATTGATTCAGGGCATCAAGGCAGCCATGACAGTGGAACTAAAGAGATTCAAAAAGAAGACTTTCGGAACTGCTTCAGAAAATGGCAAGAACAATGGGATAAATGTGTTTGAAGTGAGGACATATTTGGAGGGGAATTAATGGCAATTAATGTAATAAATTTTTAAGAACATCATATTTTTCAGTCTTACCTCATATTTGTTTTTTGTTAAATGCATTTCAAAGTAAATTGCTTTACAGATTTTGAGCATCATCTACCCAATACTTCTGATTCTTTGTTTTATACATTTATTTTTACTTCTAATATTGATGCTAGTCTAAAATCAGTTTCCAGAAATGTTCACATCTCTAGTTCCAGTTATCCCCAAGGTGTAGACTCTACTTCCATTCTGTTTTGTTTATGTTAAATAGTAAGTTCCAGTTTTTCATTTAACCTGGTCTAAGTTGTATTTTTTTTTTTGCTTGCAATTAATCCTATTAATGTTTCAATTCAGAGAAATGAAGGAAAACAGCTAAATCCATCTTGTTTTACAATTTTAACTTTGCATCCCCTTTAATTTCTTTAACTTTCATGAATTAAGGATGTAAAATCTCACTGAGATGGGAAGTAAAGTAAACAAAGGGCAATGATAAGATTTCTAGATTTCTTACTTGTGCTTCACAGGATAGGAAGAGTGACTTTTATGGAAGGAGGGCAGACTGAAACCAGACTGGGAGAGAAAACAATGAATTAGTTTTAGATGTGACATATTGATCTGGAGGTACCTGAGAAACTTTTAAGTGTTATTATATGAGCTGGTGGGATTGAACCCAGGGCCTCATGCATACTAGACAAATGCTCTTATCACTGAGCTATACTTCTAGCCCAAAATTTTACTATTAAATAAGTAGCTGATCTTAACAAAAAACAGAACAGAGCTACAAAAGCAGATATTGGTGTATTTAGCAAAATTAAAGCCATTAGAAAAAAATCATGGAAGGAGAATGTGTAAAGTGAAAAATAAAGCTTAACACAAAACCTTAAAGGATAAAATAGTTAGGGTTGGGTGGAAATGGAATAACTGCCAAAGGAATTTGTGAAAAACTAAAAATTATGATGTTATGGCAGCCAAGATAAAAAGGGTGGTTCTGTGTTGAACATTGTAATTACAAGAAGTTAAATGTGAGAAAAACAACAGTATGTATTGTCCTCAGGGACTCAGAGGTTATTCATGGCTTTGGCTAGGGAAATTTTCATATGGGAACAGAAACCAAATGGGTTGGATTGAGAAGTGAATGAAAAGGGAGGGAAATGACAGTAATATGGACAACTTTTTAAAAATTTTAATTAAGGAAGGAAATGTTCAGAATAGTGTGAATTAAATCCACATTGGAGCAAAGGAATTTAGGACTTTTGCAAGAGTGGAGTTGAAATGATGGATCATGGAAACTAACCAAATGAAGAATGAAGTGGTAATGGGAAGGTGTGATGGTTTGGGAAGAGGCAGATAGTGTCTACAGGGTAGAGATTTGTCATGTGGTTGAAGAACAGATGTGATGAAAGTTTCTTAGGAAAACTGAGTTGATCTAGGGTTGTAAATAAAGACCAAGATGCTTGAATTTGTTATTTCAGAGGTGATACAGTTTCAGGTGAGGGCAAGAGCTCATCCAAGATATTAGGAGAAATGGAGGACTAGGTCTTAGCAACTGAAAAAACTGGGAACTAAAATGTCGGGATATTGATGGATCATTCATCTAATTGTCTGCTGTTGAACATAGAGGTTGTTTCTAACTTTTTTCCTACTAAATAGCAAAAGCTATTTATAGCCAAATAAATAGCAAATAGCAAAAGCTATTCTGTTTTTCTAGTTATCTTACTTTCCTTTCTCTTAAACATTTCTAGTTTGCCTATACTTTGAAGAGGGGTAGTAAATTAATTGGAGTTAGGATTTCTGTGATTTATTTTTAAAACATGGGTTTTAGAATTTTTATGATGGGTTCTTATCCTAGTTCTGCCACATATCTGGAGTAAATTTCTTAAACGTTCACTTTTAGTTTGTCTAATACCTATAGCAAAGATTTTGGTGCAAATTAAGAGTGACTGGATCATAGAAATTAATTAAATGTGAAATAATTGTTTGTTTTTCCTTGCTTGAAGGGTAATCATGGGGAAAACAATTCTCCATCACAGACTGTGATGTCCATGAGACTGTGTTGTCTCAGGATAGTTCAGTTGTTGACTGGTATAAACTTGGAAGGAGCCAGAGTTGTGGTGCATGCCTGTAATCCCAGTATTTGGGAGGCTGAGGCAGTAGGATTGCTATTAGTTCAAGGCCAGTCTGGGCTACATAGTGAGTCCAAGGCCAGCTTCAACTACATAGTGAGTCCAAGGCCAGCTTCAACTACATAGTGAGACCCTGTCTCAGCGCCCCCCCCCCCAAAAAAAAAACCTTGGAAGGAAAGAGAAGCTAGTTTAGGTCAATTGGTGGAGGAAGAAGAACATGCTAATGATTTTTTCAGGTATAATACTGCTTACTAGTTTCACCAAGAGGTATCTCTGCTTTCAATTTCACAGTTTAAATTGCCCCTCGCTGGCTTTTCTATAGTATGTTCCTCATGGGAATGGGGGAATAAGAAAAATTATGTTCCAGATGTACAGGATCCTGAAATACTCAAAGAGTCCTAAAGCTATATGTGTAAGCTGATTATCTATATCTGCCCTTTGGAAGGCCACATAGGGGTCTCCCATTCATTCATATTCTCTGTGTCTCTGTCTCTCTCTCTCTCGCTCTCCCTCCCTCCCTCCCTCAATGAATTTTGATGGGCAGATTGGGTACAGGATGTGAGTGTTTAAGGCTCATACCACCTCATTCTAGTAAAGGAATATTGCCATGAAAGGAGAATGTACTATTTTCTTAACTAGTTTGTCATCTTGATTTGGAAATTAGAAGCATTTATAGTATGTGGGCCTCCCCTGGGTCCCACTAATGTTAGTAGGTCTGTTTTTGTATTTGTTGATCTGTTTTTATGTGCTAGTAGTTTACAGGTAAGGTATTCCCAACTTAGGTTTGCTATTTCCTAAATTTCTAGAGAAGTCTGTGTTATCACTTAGGTCTCAGCTCAGTTATTACCTCAGAGATAGTGATATTATGCTCCCTTTGATTCCCTACCCTTTCCCTTTCTGCCCATTCTAATTTTATTTTATATCTATAGTTTGCCTACCTTACATCATCTTACTTAATAATTTTGTCCTTTGTTTATTTTCTGTCATCCCAGTGCCTCTTCAGTCCTGCTGATTGAATGTTAGTTCCACTGGGGCGGGAATAGTGTATTGTTCATCATTGTCTTCTTAGGATTTAGAACAGTATCTGAAATGTAGTAGAAACTTAACTTTTTAGAAAGTAAGTGAATATATACTGTTCTGAGTAAATGTTGTTTAATTTATTTCAGGTATGAAGGTTAACCAAATATTTTCTTATAATATTATTAGGGGAAGATTTAATAACTAAATTTATATATAATTAATATACCAACTATTTGTAATAAATGTTTTTAAAGTATTGGAGTGTTTTAAAAAATGCTTCATTTTCCTGGTTTCCAATCTTATTAAAGCTGATTTTTAGGATACTTTCTCTTCAGAGATTTTTTTCCCAAGGGTAACTTTAGTTCTTCCTTTCAATGTGAGCACATTTAAATAGTTTATTGTTAAAATCTATTAGTGTTATTGTGGCATTAATGATCACTTTCAAAAATAGCTGATATTTTAACTAAAAATATGTGAAATTAGAATACACAGGTTTTTGTTTTCTGCGCTTCTGAGGCAAGCTTCAACATGATGTACCTCAGTATCAATATTTAAAAGCAGAAAGTTAATCAGATAAGAACATGTTTGGGAAATAAAAATAATCTTCGTGGAAATAGTGCTCCTCACTACAAAATTGCATTCATTAAATGTTTTATTTCACAGATTAATATATCAAATCAGTGTTCTTAGATTTTTTTTTTTCTCAGAAGAAATTCCAGAAGCAATTTAACTTCATTTTCAGGAATAAATAAGGGTGTTTAATTTCACACAGCCTCAGGGAATCACAAATTAAAACTTTCTACTAAAATGGATGCCATCTACTATTCATTATTTCAACAAACAAAACACTGCTGAAGTTGCAATCAGGGTAAGGGATATTGTAGTGCTTGAAACCTGGAAGGGTGAGAGGTCCTACTTTGTGTTCTTGTTCCTAAGCAGCCCATTTCACATCTTCCTCTGAGTTCTCCAGCACCCCACAGAGCTACTCTCTGTGGCAAAAAGCTTCATTAAGTAAATAGAGTCTCTGCATTTAGAAGCCATCTCAGGGAATTCAAAGTGCTCTGAGAGGGAAATTGGAACTATCAAGATTAAGGTATTAATGAAAAGTTCTGTTAAATTCCTGTTGGGATGCTAATTAATCTTCTAAAAATTGTTAATCAATTCAATTATATAACACACTTTAACACACAGTTACAGGAAAAGTAACAGGGTCTTTTATGCCCAGAGGCATGAAAAAGTTAAGGGAAATTGTCTAATGGGAAAATCATCCCTAAATAGCGTTTTAGCTTGATCTTCAATATTCACTTGTTCTATCCCACTTGATAAATTTGGGAAATCAATATTTTGTGCTCAGATGTTTGAAGAAATACTAGACATAGTAGGAGAAATGCAGGAAGTGGAATTATGACAACTGTTCCCTAATAGAATTGCTTACCTGAAGAGCAAAAGACAATCTTAGCACGAGTGTATGCATGCTGACACACATGCTGATAACTGTGGTTTGAGCAAGTAATCTGATAAATTTTTAATATTTGAAACCTAACCATAGGAATTGGAAGTATTGCACTGAAGGAGCTCCACTAAGTTTCTGTCGTTGTTAAAATATTTTGTTTGAGTCAGTAGGAATTTGAATCAGTTTAATTTTGTTAAATATTAAAATGTCAATCCATCTTTAGATTGTTTAATATACTGTCTGAAATGGTATATGAAATTATGTACTTAGTGCCTATAAAATATATGCCACTTGAGAAGTGTTAACATGAATGGCTATTTGTGGCAGTGCTTGCCTGTAATCTCAGCTACTTAAGAATCTGAGCCAATAGGATCCCAAATTCAAAGTCAGCCTGAGCAATTTATCAAACCCTGTTCCAAAATAAAAAGGGCTGGAGATACAGCTCAGTATACAGTGGGATCAATACCTAATACTGCAAAAGAAGAAAAAAAGTGAAGTACTATGTAAAGAAGCAGAAATAGATGACATAATTTAACACCAAAAGTGAGGTATAACCTTATGGGTCATTCAATGAGTATTACTTTTGCAGATTCTGATCCAGTAAGTCTAATTTGACCAGAGCAGCATTAGTTTCTAATTCAGTCCAGTCAGAGTTGAGAACCTTTGAGGTTATATATCAGCAACAGGTTTTATTTTCATAAATAATTTGAATAATCATTTTGGAAAGCTAAAATTTGATTACATTTTAATCTTGGGCCCATTTTCCTATTGTCCATCTATTCTGCCATGTGGTCTGTATATGTTGCCTAGTCTGGTCTTAAACTCAAGATTCTTCCACCTAAGCCTCCCAAGTAGTTTACAAGAATTCTCTAGCATGCCCGTCACATTTTCTAAGAAGAAAATTGGTGCTAATGATTCTGCTTCAATTTAATAAATATCTTTCTCCTAAAGTTGAAGACTGTTTCCGATAGGCTCCATGGAACCTTTATGAGATGAGACACCTTCATATTGGATGTCTTTTTGGTAAGTTTTAATATCTCAGTTTTATTGATTAATTCAAATGTTAATTGGATTTGCTGAAACCTGTAGTAATTATATGAACAAAAGAACCCAGTAACATCTGCTAATCTAGAGTAAGGGAGTGGAGCAAGGGAGACCAGTTAAACTGAGGACAAATAGGATAGATGAACAAAAGGACACTTGAAGGAAGTGGTTTATATAAAGTTATTGGTACTGGTGTATGTTAATGCAATATTGTCATACAAAATTGTTTTGTCAACTTGATATACTTTTTATAAAAGACAAGAAGTATCGTTTTAATGATCTCTAGAGCAGCAGTCCCTAAAGTATTTGGCACCTGGGACTGGTTTTATGGAAGACAGTTTTTCCACAGATGGAGTATTATAGTTTGGGGGCGTTCAGGATGAGTCAAAGTAGGGATTGATATCCCATGAGAATCTAATGCTACCACTGATCTGACAGAACACAGAGCTCAGGTGCTAATGTGATTGACGTGGAGTAGCTATAAATACATTTGAAGCTTTAGTCCTTGCATGCCACTCACTTCCTGCTGTGCAGCCCTGTTCCTAAAAGGCCAAAGACTAGTACCATTTTCTGACCTGGGATTTGGAGACCTCTGCTATAGAGGATTCTCCTGAAGCTTAGAGACAGATTTTCAGTTCTAGATTTCTTACTTCGATCTCAAATGATTGAATTGCTTTGGGGCATACTGGAGTCCCTTAAGACAAATAGTTAATTGTAATCGTCCTTGAAGAATGACATTTATTTATTTATTGGTACTAGGGATTGAACTCCGTCTTCACACTGAGCTGTATCACCAAACATACCCCCACCATACACACACATTTTGAGACAGGGTCTTGCTAAGTTGGCCAGGCTGCAACTTGTGATCCTCCTGTCTCAGCCTCCTGGAGTGATAAGATGATAGACATGTGCCACCACACCTGGCTTGAAGAATGATTTTTGAATATTGATCTTCCCTGGAAGAAAATGAGACTTGTCTTTTTACTTATTGGAGTAGATAATTATGTGCTAGGGTTGCATCACAGTGGTTTTCCTAATAGTTTTCCCTTTTATTTTCTTATCTGATCATTTATTACTGATTTAAGGCCAACTTTACTTAAAACTTGAGTAGCATGGAGACATTCTTTGGCTTCAGTGAAATAAATTTAAGCAGAGCAAAATATTTTAAAAGGTGTGAGTTTAATCCCTAGGAATGAATCCTCAGGGATATTTAGGAATATGGTCCATCTGTAATGAGTGCATCAAATGTACTGTTGTTATACTATAAGGTGTTAAGTAGAGATAGATCATATGAGAAGGATGAAAAAATAGCAAATATTATAATTCAGTTTGTATTACAATTTTAGATCTCTAAATTTCTTGAATTTCTCTAATAAATACTTCATTTTCTTTGATAAATCACTTAAGGTTAGTGTCTCATTATCTTGATAAAAACTAGAGGAAATTCACAGCCTAAAGGGAAATTTCATTCTGAGACTAAATTAAGCAATATTCGATCAATCTAAATGAGAGTGAGTTCTATACCTCCTCACACATCCAATTTAAAAGTTTACTAATCAATATAATTATCTTCATTAAAAGGAAAACAATACCACATTTTCATTGACATGCTGTTTATTAAACTAACAAAAATGGAGTTGTCTTTGGTCTTAATTTCATAAAATGTTGCTTACCTTAACTTTTCTGCTCTGAATTGATTTCTACCTTTTTCTAAAGATTCATTATCAACTTTATTAAGCCTAAAATTGATTTCCTTTGGAAAACAAAGAATACATTATATTCTAGGTCTTCAGCTTAATTTATAAAGGAATAGATATTATCAGAATTGATAATTCTCCAATTGAAGCATATTGAACTGGCATAAAATTATTTCTGAAAGCAAAGGAATTTACCTGCAGCACTGTAATAAGATGTGAAATTAGCATTAAATATTTAGCCTTGAGATTCCATTGAATCTTGAGAAAGAATGTGAGCAATACAGTGTGTGTAGAGAACAAGAAGTAAGATACCTATATCTCTTAAAATCAAGATGCTTTTTTACTTTAGTTTTTGTGTATATAATTGTATTTATATTAAGGCAAATTATGAAGATGTAATCTATTATTCTTGATTCACTGTGGCTGGAAGTGGTCATGGTGACTATCTTTTACAAGGAAAAATTCCTGCATCAAAGGTATCCCCTCTTATCTAGGTTGCCAAAGTGTACTTTAAAAAATAACTTTGAATTCAGAACTCAGAGCAAGTGGGCTGCTATTGCTATGTTGTGATGTGTCTGTATCTGGACAGCTCAGTCCTAAATCATTCATTCCTTTTTTAAGCAACAGTGATAGTTGTAGTAGGACATAGTACTAGCACAGTACTAGCTACCATATAATAGTATAATAGTATACTACCATATAATAGTATCCTTAAAGGCTGTTTAGTCTGGAGCTAAAAAGAAGTTACCTTTTATTTTCATATCTTTTTTTTTTTTTTTTTTCACTCTGGGCTTTCTCTTACATAATGGTTGCCATTACTTGTCTGCTTCAGCAGGCATTCTGAATGCCCTGCCCATATCCCCTAAGATTCTCTTACTATTTTCACATGTATCAGATTGACTTCACAGGGCCAGCAACTACATCTGTATTGAATAGCTACCTTTGATTTACCAACACTCATGTTAACCTCATATATAGGCAGGCAGGAAGTTCTTGGAAATTAATGTCTCCCAGGTGATGGACTGTAACCCCATGACCTATGGTGTAGATGTACAAATATTCAGGCTCCTCAGCCCTTTTGCTAGAATAATTTTAGAGCATCCTCTTGCTGTGCAACTAGAGTAGCTGTTTAATAATTTACCTGTTTGCCCCATTTTCCATTTCTGCATCACTTTCCTCTTTCTCTAAGGGTCACTCTTCCAAATAAACCATCTGTACTGTCTTTACCTCAGGGTTTGCTTTTAGGGGAAACTCAACTAATAAGTTTGTAATTTCCAAACAATCTAGGTAGAATCTTGGTTGTGACAGTGCAAGTCTACCAATACAAATAGTATGTAGTGTTTTTGTCTTGTTTTATTTTTCAAGCATGAAAGTTTATATACCTTAATGTATGATTGGCAGAATCCTTTAGAGTATATTTGATTGCAGAGATAACAGTAACATAATGTAACATAAATGTTCATATATATATGTATATATAAATTCATGCTCAGTGACTCAAATTCATGCAAATTTTGTATTGGATTAATTGGTTTCAATTTTAAATTACCAAATGACCTACCAAATTGTTAACTTTAAATAGTGTAAATAACTGGACGGCGTGCATAGGTGTGTCTTTTATTGAATATCTACTGTGTGCCAGGTGCTGTACCAGTCTTTGCAGATATAGCAATGACTAAAACTAATGATTGCTTTTTCTTCATTCTCTGCCTTCATGAAACTTGGCATTTGAGCTTATTTTGTTATTTCCAACAATAATGACTGCTATTCTTGCAAATATATGTTGTTCTTACAAATCTTGATAGTTTTTGTAAATCTTAATAATTATTAATAAGAGGTTATTGGGTTCACTCATTGATTTTAATTTGTTTCCCTAATACTTGAATTGCAGTGCAAGAGTAGTCGTATACTTTCTCTGCTATGTTCTTCTATATTGATAACAGATTTCTTAGTTTGCTAGTTTTTAAATTTTTTATTTTTTGCTTTTCATCTTTAGTCATTCTTTTCTTTTAAGAATGACTTTTCATTCTTGTTGATATTATTTGTCTTAGCTCCTGTTATGGCATATAATATTTACATTAATTGGGGTTATTAGGTTCCTATAAATGGCATGTCTTTATTCTTATTTCCCCTTCCCCTCTTCCTCACCCCTCACTGTTATTCCCTTGGACCACTTCCGTATTGGCAAGAGATCCATCCCTTTCCCCCTTTCTATCTATCCTTTACATTTTCTCTGTTTGCATTTTGCCTCACTCAAATGAGAGATACCTTATAGTATTTAAGCTTGTGTGTCTGGTTTATTTCACTCAACATTACATTTTCTAAGTGCATCCATTTTCCTACAGATGTCTCAAATTTGTCATTCTTTATAGCTGGGTAGTATTCCACTATATATAAATACCACATTTTCTTTATCCTGTCATCTGTTGATGGGTATTCAGACTGCTTCCAGGATTTAGCCATTGTGAATTGTGCGGCTATAACATTGGTGTGCCTGTATCACTGTAGTATGATGACTTAAGTTCTTTGGGGAAGATACCTAGCAGGGCAATAGCTGGGTCATATGGAATTTCTAATTTCAATTCTTTAAGAAATCTTCAAGACAAATAATATCAACAAGAATGAAAAACAGGATAGGGGAACTAGAGGAGGAGGGAGGGATGGAGATTAAAAAAAGAAAGAAACATGCTGCAGTAGGTACATGTAATCATTCCCCAAGATGATTGTCAACTGCATGAACTGCAAACATGTACAAATAAAATAACATAAAAAAAAGACTTTATTATTGTGGAATTTTGTTTCAAAGTTTATTTTATTACCCTACTAGTGTCTTACTGAGATTAGTGTTTCTCAAAGTTTTCATATCTGTTTAGCCATATTTACACTTAAGATTTTTTAAACTTTTGATTAAGCACACAAATTTATTACAGTTTTGATTAATAACTGATCTGAAACACAATTCTTAATACTATTCAGAACAGTGTATGTGTTTGAAATTAATACCATGTTTAACTTTACATATTGTAACATTTTTCAGCTTAACTTAAAACAGTTCACTTAGTATTTTCTTTAAAATGCATAACATTCTTGCAGGTGGTTGCTGCCACCTTGTTGCATGTCAACATGTATTTATAAATGAGATTCCTGTGCATTCATTGATTGGAGAGCTTACCTGAAATCAGCATCTCACCAAAAAATTGAACAAGACTAGCAGAAAGTTTATATACATAGCATCTATTATTTGAAGGTTTTGAATTCATATATGTATATCCTTTGAAAAATAATTGTCATTATTTCCCTTTAATATTATTTGCACATACAGTAGAAATAGTGCTCAACGCTCTGTAGTTGATTTTTCTTTTGGCATTAACATTTTATTTTTCCTTTTGACAATGAACCCTCTCAGTACTTGGATTTCAGGTGAGGCTGACTGCTTCCCCCTTCAATAGTAGGAACACTATCTAAGAGTAGCCAAAAAGAGTAGTACACCCTTTTGTCAATAGCCCATTGGAGATTGATTCAGGGGTGGATGTGTGAATCATGCCAGGCCAGTCAAGGCCAATAAACTGGCTAGAATTATGGGAAAGAGGCATTTTCTTTCTGCTAGGATTGGTACGCAATTTCCTGGTAGTTTGTATACCTGGAGCCAGGAGTAGTTATCATTGTGAGTTGGAAAAAGCTTACATAAGAACAAAGCCTGTAAAGGGAAGAAAAGCAGGGATGGAGAGAGACAGAATCCTAATGACAAAGTGTGAATATATGGATCCAGTGGTGCCAGGAGATCCACCCCTGCACGCTTGCTTATGGAAACTATTAAGTTCCAGCTGCTCTACCAATACTCTCCTGGCACCATTTCACATTTTTTTTCACTCATTATGTTAAGGTTTTCTTTGCTATAGAGTGGTGAATGCCCGATGTTGTTGAATTCATAACTGTAGTTAGATGCTCAAAGGAGAGCACAACCACTGAAATCTAAGTATTATCTACATCTACAATCATTATCCAAATCTACACTCATAAAGAACTATTGTGCTTTAAGGTATATTTTTTGTTCAACAAATATTTGCTATGCTCCTGCCAACATGGGGGATAGAGTAGGGAGCAATACAGAAAAAACAAATCCCTGAACTCTTGGAGCTAACATTCTTGTATTATCCTGTAGGCTTAATAACCAGAATCTAGCCATTTCTGGGCAAGATGGTACTTGAGACATCATTCTTCTGCCTAAAAGCCTATAATGGTTTCCCATTGTACTTAAAGAAAATCTGAATGCCCTAACACCCTTTTCAGCCTCAATGACAAGATCTGGCCCATGCTTACTTGTCGGAAACCTTATGTAAGACTTATATCCCCAATTTACACCAGCTTACACCAATCACATGACTATTCTACCCTCTCCTCTACAGTCTATCACATATTTTCACAACTCCCCTCTGTCTTGACTCTCTTCTCCTTGCTCCCTGTAGTTCACATGATCACAGCATATATGGTACTTATTCAGAGAGATCTTTCCTACCCATTCCATCTAAAGTGGGTGTTCTTAATGGCTCTTAACCCTGCTTTTTCCATAGCAATTGTTATTTATAATATATATTTAACATTTTTGGTATTTACAACCTTCTACCACTGTAAGCTCTGAGGTCACAGACTATATTTGTTTTGTTTACCACCAAATCACTCAGTGCCTGGCATAGTGCCTAGTACATTGTATAGACTTAAATACATCTGTTGACCAACTCTGGTTGTCTTTAGAGGTATCCTTGACTTTCTCAACCTTTTTTTGTTTTTGTTTTTTTGAATCTCAGGCCTTTCAAGTTAAAGGCCTTTCTTTTTTAGCTGCCTGTAGTAGGGATCATGCTGATGTAGCAGTCATCATCTATTTATGAACAGATTAGGCTTCAGGCACCAAAGTTGGAAAGTGACTTACAGAAACCTGATGAGATAACCGGAACCAAAACAGCACCTGGTCTTTTGTGAATCCCAAGCCTGACTGTGGGCAGAAGAACCTTAGGCAGCAACATGAAAGCCAGTAGGACTAAGAATCTAGGCAAGTGTGTGTTTCTAAGCTTGTTTTTTTGAAGTGTGCTGTGCATGTGAGCTGGAGATGGTTTTATAGTGAAGCTCTGTATTGGCTTTCATACTGACTACCTACCATACAGAATGGCTGTAATACCTGGGAAAGACTGACCCCCAGGTAGGAGAATCAGTATAACTAACTGTGTAGTGCTAGGAGAATAACAGGAAGGGAAAATGATGTTCTGACCTATTTCCATCATTCTGGTTCTTCCGTGCACTTAGATGGAATGTAAACAGTTCCTTCTGTAATCTATTCTAGTGCCTTTTAGACTTCAAACCTTCTTAGATTCAAGAAAGTAATTTTTCTTTCCAATATTTTACTATGAAAATTTTCATAAATGTAAACTTGAAATAATTTTACTGTGAACACCTAAATATCTCACCCCAGATTCTATCACCTTTATTTCTTTAGCTCTTTTTCTATTCATTACTACATTTTAGTTTGTTTTTTTCTTTTTTTAAGAGTTAGGGTCTCACTGTGTTGCCAAGGCTGACCCCAGATTCTTCAGTTCTATAAATGTTCCTGCCTCAGCCTTACTTGGTACTGGGACTGCAGGCATGCACCACTGCACATGGCCTTATGTCCTATTTTTATGCATTTACGATGAAAATAAATTGGTTACATTAATAAATTTCCCCATAAATATGTACTTCAGGACTCATTAAAAAGAAGGCAATATTTTTTGTTCTGAGGTAAATTTTATGTATAATAAATGCTCAAATCTTTAGTATACATTTATTAAGTGACAACAAATGAATATACCTATATAGTCCCAGCCCTATGCCAATAGAAACATTATCCATTATTCTAGTAAATTCCTTTTCTCACTTTTCTCAGTCAGTCTCTGCCCCAACCTCTCTGAAGGCCAAGGCTGTGCTTTGGGGTTTTTTAGCCATAATTCCAGGGTACTGATTACCAGATAGTATATTAAGGTGACTTCAAATAATCGTTCTTTAGTAATCTTTTCTTATAAAATCTATTCTTCAAATAGAATTCTGTTTCTAAAATCCAAACTCAACCAAACCTCGAAAGAAAGAAGTTGGCTCAACAAAGCCAGGGGCAGCTTCATAAAGACCTTCTCTGGTTAGTGCCTGGTGTTAGGTTATCTAATTTACATTCCTGTGGTGCACCAGATACAAAACAAAAATGGGGTCCTTGGTCATAGGGTCACACTAATAGAAAGAAAGCAGAATTTCCATGGTTATCACCTCCTCTCTCAGGTTGTTCAGGCCTCTTAAATTCTTACCAGTTCTTTCAGGATCTACATATGTTTCACATAAGTTTGCTCACAGCCCAAATCATCCCTCCGTATTAACACTTACTCCTCACCCCTCACTCGACTCTATACTCTGAAAGTTTGTATTAACCTGAAGCATGTTTAGTCTCTTTTATAAATAGAAGTTTGGTGGCTAGGTCTCACTTGTCCTATAGGTATGCTCAGACATGTCTGAATTTTCAGTGAGTTCACAGCTTTGCTTAATCTTGGTATCCTTACTACTGTTACAATTGGCATCCTTGGAAACTAAACCATTGATAAAAGCTACATCTTTTTTTTCTAGCTTTCACTCTTTTGCTGGAAAACACCTTATATTTTATGTCAACCTTTAGCTTTCATACAAATTTTTCAGTGCAGACTTTAAACATTGACACACCCAAACTATCTGTGTACACTGAGTTGGGACTCTTCTTAAGCATCTTATCAGCAATGGTTTTGAAATAATCCTGGGTTAGCACCAACAGCCAGTCAAAAATTTAGCTTTAACTGGGCGTGGTGGTGCATGACTATAATTCTAGCTATTTGAGAAGTTGAGGCAGCAGGATTGCAAGTTCAAGGCCATCCTGGGCAGTTGAGCAAGATTTTATTTAAAGATAAAAAAGAGCTGGAATGTAACTTAGTGGTAGAAAATGCACCTAGCATGTGCAAGGCCCTGCATTCAATCCCCAGTAAAAACAACAAAATAGCCTCACTTATGTCTTTGGTTTTATCTAAGCACTAGTATTTATTTACATATTTGAGTAACTTTCTATATTTTATCCTTATATGTTCTGGAGTTTTTTTTTTGGTGCCAGCGATTGAACTCGGGACCTTGAGCTTTCAAGGCAGGTGGCGGAACCACTGAGCTAAATCCCAGCCCTGTTTTATCCTTATTTGCGAAATGAATTTACAATAGAAAAATGAAAGAGCTGGTAAAATACAAACGCTTAAACAGCTTAACAATAAATTTGTGGGGCAAAGACTAAAATGAGCTGAAAACAGCAATTTGTCAATCTCAATCAAAGGTTAATTAGACGTAAGCAGCTTACCCATAAAGTATATTGAAAGAAGAAAGAACATATATAGAAAGCTTTACAAATATACCATCAAAGATTAGGTCTAAAAGGTTGAGATATGATATCATGTTATCATAGGAGATGATAACATGTTTTGCTCTCTAAGAAGAAAATTCATGCCGAGGATTTAGCTCAGTGGTTTCACTGCCTGCTGTGCAAGCGCAAGGACCTGAGTTCGATCCCTGGTACAAAAAAAAAAAAGAAAATTCATTATTAAAATATTTTATTGCAGTGTAATTTACCTGTTACTATTTATCACAATTTATAGTGAAATACTGTGAATGTTTATCCTGTGGAGATTTTTCCAACCACACTATATAATCTCTGAGATTTATTTTTTAACCACTCTTTCATGAGAAATTAGCAAAATGACTAGCACTTAGATGAGGTCAATAAATGTGTTAAATGTATTAATGAATTGTGTGAATATTCCTATAGAAAAATCTACCCTTGTTGAGTTGAAAAATATGCATATTTTAAATATTGACAGATATAGCCAAATAGCTCTTCAGAAAAGCATAAATTTCATTCTTGTATTGAAAACATTTAAAAAGGATGTAGCTTTGTTTTCTTGTGAATAAATTAATATGCAACTATATTTAAAATACAGTAGACCTTTGACTTATGAACTTGATTGTTTCCTGAGGGCTGGTTGTAACTCAAGTTGGTTGTAAGTCAATACAGCTGAGATCTGGATGTTTACCTGGGTACACACTATAGATAACAAAAGGCAGATGAGTCTTCCATTAACCTAATTAACCCAAGTTGTTTGTATGTCAGGCAGGTTGTAACTTGAGGGTCCACTGTATCTGTTCTGTTGTATTCTAAATGTTCAGAGAAAGAACATATTGACTCCTTCAGGAAACATATATTATATAAGAAATTATGTTTTAAGATTTTGAAATTGTTGCTTCTTAAAAGTTGATAATGTGGTTTCTTTGAGGAAGTGACAAAAAACAAACATACATGTGAATGTTGGTGTGGTAAAAAAACATAAGAAAGTACTTTAAAGAAAAGAGCAAGTGAAAATATATAACATAACAATGAAAATCCAGATATTCAATAATATAACTGAGATTAAGTAAATTACATATATCCATGCTTTGAATATTATGGAATCTTTCAAGGAATGAGGTGACTCTGTAGCTATAAAGATAGGTACTATGTACCTGAGGAGCCAACACTGGCATACAATCCTGCTTTCTCAAAACACAGTCAGTAGGGGTATGTGTGTGCACCCATGTGTCCATGCATCTATGCAAACACAGAAAATGTCTGAGGGGATACCAAAATATTAACTGGGGAGTGAATTGGGATATGGAGATTTTTAATTCAATACATTTCAATTTAAATTGATTTTTTTTTAAAAGAAAGCCAACCTATATAAATTTTGTAAGGATTTTTTTTTAAAAAAAACAGAAGAATACACTATGGGGAAGCATAGTGTGTTGATTTTAAAGTGCATTTGTTAATTTGCAGGAAGCTTTAGGACATTTCTTACAGCAATGCTTTACTTACAAAATATGTTTTGTTAGATTGGTGATTTTCTAACGTTTTCAAAGCTACAGAGCCAAATATTTACATTCAATCTTAGGCAGAATCCTTATATATGAATACAATGAAAGCAGAGTTGCTTGGTGGAGGCTGGGAGTAAGGGGCTCTTCTCTGTATTTCCCTCCCCTCATAATCTTTTGACAGCCCCTAAGGCTCTCCTGAACACAGTTTGAAATACACTGGTCTCTTCCTGGGATGCTTTTGATTTAGTCCTTCCTGAAGGTCAGAGGGATATACCAACCCTGTGATTCTAAAGCACAGAGAATAAAGAATGCCTACAGGTAACCCCTGAATTCCCTCTTGCCTTACAGAAAACATGTTTAGAGCTGGATACATTCATGTCATGTAAGAGATTTCCAGATGTACAAAAGAGGAGGAATAGTTTATTTTGCATTTCTTGGTTTTGGAGTCTTACATTTTTACTTCTTAAAATCCATGCTTTATGATCTATGTTCTGAAAATGACTAAAACAGTTTTGTTAACATAATGTTTATATGTCCTAAATATGGTTGCTCTATTGTATATAATGAGACATGGCTTTTTTGAAAATTTACTTTTTCATTTATTCGAAATATGCCTTTTTCAGGTCTGAGCAACTGAACGAAGAAATACATTTTTAAAAAGCATAGCAGTATTTAATAGTGAAATCTAGACCAAGAATTATTCCTCTTTTAGGATGTGCAAGCCCGTTTCATGCTTGATATTAGATTGCTGGGATTTTTTTTTTTGCAGTATTAAAAAACAGTTTCTTAATTTAACTTGTTAGTATAATCATAAAAGTTTTAATATAAACATGTTAATATATTGAAAATTAATAAAACATGGATCATAGATTTTGCTCACATAAATCTAAATTTCTGCCTGTGCTTCAAATGGTTTTATTTTTATTTTTAATTTGTGTGTGTGTGACTAGTATGATAGAAATTTAAAAACTGTATTTGAAAAGATATCTCTTCCCCACAAGGTGGTACTGTGGTTCTTTTACTCTTCCACAAACCTGTACACATAACTGCTATTTCTCCACTTGTCTTCCTTCCCCCACCTTTTACAGGTGTTGTTCAATTAGATTCTAATAAAAATGAAAAATAATTTCAAAGGAAACCTGATACTTTCAGGTTTGAGGTAACCTGCAAGCAACTAAAAATTCTTTATTTAGCCATCTTTACAAGAGTTCCCTGCCTCTGCTCAACTTTTTTTTAAGTTCTTGTACCAACTTTGGTTATAGTTTATGACATTTTATATATACTCTGCAATACATATACAATGATAGTGTCTATGGTTGTAGTTTTTATTGTTATAAAGAAATAACATTATTAGACATCTTAAATGTTTCAGTAAATGAATACACATGCGGCTCATCTTTAGGCAATTCAACTTTATGGTTTTCTAATGTTCTCTCTTCTAACTAACTTTCATAATTAAGAACTTGACCCAAACCTCAATTCTGTTGGTAAAAATTAAATTGATTAGACTTTGTGCTATTAATATTTTTACGGTTATCCTTCAGTTTATTTAAGGATTTTTAGAATGTTCATATTTGAGTATGGAACACCATATACGAATTTGTTTTTCTCTACCAAGAACCAGGACGCTTAATTGGAAGACTGGGTTTCAGTCTTAGCCTCCAGCTCAGCGTGCTCGTCTCCGGGACCTACATTTGTCAAACTTTTGCCTAAGATTCTGGACCTGGTGTCGGAGACTGCGGTGAAGAAGCCTTTGTGGCTCCTGCCTTTGGGGCTGAGGTGGTCTCGGGTCCGGTGTAGCAGAAATTTAATGGTTTGAAGTGGGGTGAGGGGATGCGTGTCCTGAGACAGCGTTTGCACAGTAAGCAGAGCTTTCTTGACTGCTGTTTATTTCAGGGAGTTCCGCGGAGGGGCTGATAAGAGATGACCGGAGGATTGATTACCTTCGGGAGCCCAGGGTCTAGGGAATGGAAATAACCTCTAATGAATTCGTTGGTCGCAACCACGAACATGAGAGGAAAAGGAAAGATGAAAGAAAAAAAAGTTTCTACGAGAGATTGGGATTCTGAGAGGGATTGGGGAGACAAAACCAAGGGAAAATACAAGATCAACAACGACAGCAAAAGCCAACGAAGAGAGAAGGCAGAAAAGAAGCAGAATGGAAGGAAGACGTAGGAGCCCTGGGTGGCCGAGGCCAGGAACCAGTCCTTTGCTTTCAGCCTGTCCCGGCGCCCGCGGAAGCTTCTTTTCAGGCGGCTTAGCGGGTGGGAAAACCTCGACCGCAGAGTTGGGTACCTGCCCAGGGTCACTGAGCTAAGTGCCAGAGGCGGAGTCCTCCTCGGCCTGATCAGGCTCCGGCCAGGGCTTGCCTGCCGCGGTAGGGAGGACGCGCCGCGCGGGCGGAGGCGGCGGCTGGGCCGGGCGCACTCAGGAACGCGGAGAGTATTCCTCTCCTGCCTGAGAGCTGTATCCGGCAGGTCGCTACCCAGGCCCGTTGGAAGGGGAGCGAGGGCGCAGAGGCGCTAGGGCCCCAGCGAGGCGAGAGGCCCCCATCCCTGGTCCCCCAGGCTCTTGCAGCGCCACGCTGGGGTCTCCCGGGGCGCACAATGCTAGTCCTGCCCCCGCCCCTAGGCTTGTGGGCCTGGGCTGCACTGAGCTAACCGCAGGTCCCAGGCTCAGGCGCTGGCGGGAACGATGTTCCCCAGTGCCTGGGCTTGGGTGCTGCTGCAGTGCATCCTGCCTGTGAGGAGGCAGACTCCCACGAGGCTGAGGCTGGGGTATTTACAAACCTCACGGTAACCTACACAACATACACAAATGCATGAGGCTAGAAGCGTGTGTATCCGTGGGAGGTAAAAAGAAAACTATCACAGGGAACAATAATGCTCGGTCTATATTGTAAATCGATGCAGTTTGATATTATGAGCACCCTCTTCGATGAATAGCTCCTGCCAATCCTTAGTGATTATTTAATGATTATTAATTGACGAGACACCTTTCACCTGAAAATGGCGTGTCTGCATTGTCTTTCTTCTCAGAGAACTGCGAATTAAAGTTTCTTTGTTAGGGAGAACAAAGAAAAATCCAAACTATTTTAAGGAGGCTTTAGCATTTGACTTGGCAAACCATTTTGCTAGAGATCAACCTTCGCTCTTTGACTCGCCCCCTCTCTGTCACAGTCTCAGCAGGTTTGTCTTTGGAACAATGCTGGTGCTCCTGGTGGGTTTGGCGGCCCCCTCTTCTAGAGATTAGAAATTTATAGTTAAGGAAAAAGTTGGAAGTCTTGTACTACAACCTCTCACGTTCACATTGGAGGTTACTGAGGCCCGGAAAAGTTAAGGACTCCTTGCAAGTGTGGGCCTAAACTGGAATCAGACACCAGACCTGGTTCTGGCGCGCTGCGTTGGTTGCAGCACCTCCCTTCTTGAGGTCCTCTACCCTGCACTCATCCTCCCTCTTGGGATCTCAGTAAGAACTCTCATCTTGAAAGTTTGTCAAGAAGGAAACATCTTTCTCCTTTTCATTTAAAAAATTATTTTCTCTTGCTGTCAGATTCATTCTGACATAGATCAGGAGTGGAAAAGTGTGTGATATAGAATAGAGTCATTAGTAAATCCATCTCGTTTTTTGTTTCATTTGACAGCAACACATTAAATTAATCCCTGTCCAAAAGAATCACATTAAGGGAGCTGTCAATGCTAATCCTCAGCTCATTGTTGCTACCTAGCTCAGGGCTGACTTTAATAGGTCGTGCTGACATTTGTTTCTTCAGAGGCACATCGGTAACTTCATCCAGACCCAAATATATTCTCTTCAAAAAAGTTAAGGCACCAGCAAATTTTACAGACCCTAGACTTCTAGCTTTAGAATTTGAGTTCTTGTTGGAAACACTGATTTTCATTTACACCATTAGCTGACTGAAGTTGTTTATAAATAACAATACAAAGCAGCTTCTTTGAGAGGAAAACTTTTTTTTTAAAAAAGTAGGGTGATATTGCTATAGTTTGTGTACTTTTCAGCCTCTTATATTAGCTATCATTTTTGTCCACAGACTTGATTATGTACAAGACTTAAGAAAGAAGTAGAAAAAATGAAGTGGTTGAAGAGAGAACAGATTATGTAGACAAATGAAAGAAAAGGAGAAGAGTCAGGGATGAGAAAACCTGGAAAATATAAATAAAGATCTATAAAAGTTATAGAGAAAAAGGGAATTTCTGGCAAATCCAAGCAGTAATTAGTATAAAAGGAATTTAGACGGTACAGAAACTAGCAAAACATACAATAAGATTAAAAATCCTTTTAACGAACATTTGTAAACTATGATAATAAAATGTCTTTAAATATAATCTCCTGGTCTCTTCTCAGTTCCACCTCTACCCCTGCACATTGATATGGATTATCCAGTTTTGTGCTTATGACATTTATGGATTCCAGATCTGACAATCATATATAACCTTTGTCTGGGCAGCTAAAAGAAAGCAGAGGATGGATCCGATCTTAAATTATTTAATTTGTTCTTAAAATATGCTTCCCACCTGGTTATTCTTATTTTCATAGATATTTGGCAAGGTTTAGAAGACATAATGGGAGCTAAAAATTTAGATATGATCATTCATTATTTAACAAACTTATATTGAGTAACTAGTGTACATATACAATGGACTTGCTACACCCATGCATACCAGAATGAGTATATATAATATATATGCTGTTTTTACTGATTAAACCATGCTTTATTCATGTTGCAAAGTGATACTGTTAACCTTTTTGTCAAGTGAAAACTCACCTTTGCTCCAATTTTCTCCCCCTGAAAAATCTGTATTTCAAGTAAACGTGGTATAATTGTACTTTTACTCTCAGGATTTTAGCTATTTTAATTTTGTTTTTCTTTTATTACAGTTTTCATCTCTTTTTACTCCTTTTATCTCCTGAGAGTCATTGCTGGACTATGAGGGAGGAAAAATTTCTTTTACTTATATTATGTTCATGGCTGAGGACCCTGAACAAAAGACAGATTAACAAGAGAAGACCATACAAATTTATTTAATATAAGTTTTACATGAGATGGGAACCTTCAGAGGAAATGAAGACCTGAAGAAATAGTTACATTTGAGTGTTTTGCTTGAGCAAGAGTATTCAGTTGTGGAGAAACATGACAGGACCAAGAGGATATTAGCTAAATGTAACAAGCTTGGAGAAACTTCACAAAGCCTCGTTGTTCAGGTTCCTCTTTGTATCCATCTTTGGAGACAAGGACCTCCTTTCCTTTGGATTCAAGGAGGGTACTTGTCACAAGGGGAGGCCATAAAAATCATTTTAGGTTGTATGACTTGCTTTAGGGGAGAAGCTCAGCGAAACCTTCCTGTTTCTGTTGTTTTCTCAAATCTTTTCAACATATAATATTCCTTCAATTTAAAATATACCAGAGTTCCAGGTTAAAATACTCCAAAGTTCCATATTTTGTGGCAGCAAGTCCAGAAACCTATTTGACACAACTGATTCTGTAGTTACTTTTATACAATTTCTACAAAACACATTTTCACTAAGATACCTATTGAAGGCTATTTCATTTACTTTCATGATTGAGTAACTGTTTTATTCAGAAGAAAGAGGCTAGGGTTTTTGCCGTACAAACTAAGACTAAAAGATCAGTGAGAAAAGAATTATATATGCATTCAGATGCTTCAGATAAATGCCATGAGTCTGAGGAAGAAAAACTTATGTTATATTGCATCAGTGGACTAAGACCCAGTTGACATTTTAGAAATTGTTGGGTTAAGCAGATGTGAATGGAATGCTAAAACCCCAGCGACTCTAAACTGAATGATACTGGTACTCACTGCAATGTCTTGTACACAGTAGGCATTCAGTAAATAGCCTTTAAATCAATAATGAATACATGTATAGTGCATGCAAGGGGAGGGAATGTAGGATGGAATGAGTACAGACAGGAAACAAAAAGGAGATGACCAGAGGAGGCAGCAGAATTGAACATTGTTAGTTGTAGAAGTGGGTGTAGTGTGTGGTATACTGTAGGTTTGAAATGACTGAGGGGCTCGCTCTGTGTGAATCACGATAGAGAATAAGGCCATCAGACAATAATGCAGCAGATATATGGATATTTCTCCTTCAGAAATGAATTCATATGCACTGTTCACTGTAATCACAGACAAGAGCTTTGCCTTCAAGAAATATGTATTTCAAAGGAAAAACATGTTCATGTTTAGGTAATTTAAACACCCTCCCATAGAAAGGAATGTATGTGGAAGTTCTTGGTTCAGCCCTCAAGAAAAGCAATAATTCACATCACTCTATGTAATGATACTGTGTCGGGAAGTAGCTTTCAGTAATGGAACTTCTGGGTGTACTGCATGGTTTCCCTTCATGCACTGGGGAAAGACTCCTCCTCTTCTCCTTCCTGCTGGGCACAGAAAATATTAGTGCCCTAATGGCAAACTGCTGGTTGTGAAGGCACCATTGGCAGAGACTGGAACAAGGGTTGAGGTGGGATTATTTTGGTGATGGTAGCAAAGGCAGTGGAGTCAGGAGCTGTGGAAAAGCATTCTGTGGAGTAGACCTATAGTGACAGCCTAGAGCCTCAGGCTACGTCCTTACACATCATCCCTTGCACCAATCCCTCTACTGTTGTTTTTTTCACTGGCCCAGGGGTTGGTTGGCTACTTTCCTTTTCCACACCTGTTTCCTGTGGTTTCGTCTGGGGTTTTCTTCATTCTGTGGAACAGAGCCCGATTCACTGTTTTTGCCCTGTTTGAGCGTGAGGCAAACAACATTTCTGATTTTAAAGAAGAATCATATTTATTGGTAGTGATGGGGGTGTGGTGAAGAAATATAAGTGAAAAGGTAACATTATTTTCTTTTTCTTTCTTTCTTTCTTTCTTTCCTCTTTCCTTCTTTCAAGATGGTCTTGCTATGTAGTTCAGGCTGGTCTTGAACTCATTATGTAGCCTAGGCTGGGCTCAAACTCACAGCAATCCTCCTGCCTCAGCTTCCCAAGAGCTGGGACTATAGGTGTGTGCCACTGTGCCTAACTTTTCTTTTCATTTTTTATATGCTTAGACTTATATGAAAACACAAATATATCTAAAGGAGATGAACTTTGCCAGGTATGTAAAAGATGGAAACGAGAGGCACTGAAGTTTCAGACCCTATTTCTCTAGCCCATTGTCACAAGAGATGGAGGAGAAATCTGGGATGAACAAGGCCTCTGAGGGGATGGCAGAGTTTAGACAGGGACATGGGCACTGCTTTCCTTATCAAGGCTTCTCTTGGTTGGAGTAGGGTTGGGAAGAAGATAGCTCGAGCCTATGTCATTCTCTCAATTCTCATTTTTCACAGATTTTGAATACAGGACCCACCCCACCAGAGCAGGGAGCAGGGTGGGAGGTGTCATACACCCTCAGGATTATATGTACATGCTGATAATTTTCTTTTAATTACCAATGGCCTCTTACTATTGACGTGGCATAATTTTGTGATACTCCTGTTTGAGTTAGTGGACCAAGATATGGAATAGAAAGAAGACCCAAGGGGGAAATGAAAGAGATCTATTAACCTATATTCTTGTAGTTTTTTTCTTATTGCTTCTAAACCTATTTAAAAGACTGTAACTGACAACTATAACTCATTTCAAACTTAAATTATATCTGTGTAATTTAGGTTGAAAGCCCCTGGGCAGGTGTGGTACCTGTACTTGCCAGGGTACCAAGCATACTGAAGGCATTTAGCAAATAAGGATAATAACTTAAAGCAATGGGAACATTGGGTGTATGGGGAGATAAGAAACTGGAAGACTGTGGCCCAGTAATAATTAATAATGTCTCAGGAGGCAGTCCATGGATTTTGGATTTCAAATCCCCTTGTTCAATTTCTTGCTGGAGTGAATTCCACACACAAAAAGAATAATCTTTAATTTGATACTTAGTCACTTCAGTATCCTGTGCTGAGCTGGCTAAGATTGCATATTCTTATGAAAATATACTCAGTCATAATCAGTCAGATAATGTTGCTCCCCAGGGCTTCTAAATGCAAAGGCAAGAGATCATATATGCAGATATGTGACTTCAAAGTCATAGGCTCCTCTGAGTTCACATTCCTCATTTTTTTTTGGTTTTGGAATTGAAAGGAAAACAACATTGTGAAAACTTCTAATTAAATAATAATGAAATGAGGCCCAACACCCACAACTTAAGGCTTTACTAAGATGAATTCTTGACATTCATTTGTAATGGGCTGATTTTTTATTAGTACATACTTGCAATATACAATGATTATACTCGCTATGGAGAGTATGTGTACATAGCACATCTTAATTCCTTTTCATCCTCTTCCCCCTCTAGTCCCTCTTCCCCCTCCATTTCTTGGTCTCTTTGCCATTTGTAAAAGTTCTATCTCCCTGCTTCCTATGATCTATCTTTTATTTTATCTTTATTTATGAGTTTCTCATATAAGAGAAACTATCTGATAGTTAAGCCTGTGTGTCTGATTTATTTCACTTAACATTATGGTCTCAAGGTGCAACAATTTTTCAACAAATGACTCAAGTCCTTCTTTATGGCAGAGTAATACTCCAGTGTATGTAAATACCATATTTTCTTCATCCATTCATCTATTGGTGGACATGTGATCTCCTTCCATGATTTAGGTGTTATGACTTGTGCTGCTATAAACATGAGTGTGCATGTTCACTGTAATATGGTGTCTCTAACTCTTTTGGCAAGATACCTACAAGGGGAATAGCTGGATCAGTGGAATTATAGTTTTTTTGAGGATCTCCATAGTGATTTCCATTGCTCTTGTACTAGCTTACCTTTCTGCCAAAAATGTAGAAGGGTTCCTCCTCCGCCCCCAGCCTCACCAGCATTTGTTATTATTTGATTTCTTGATGATAGCCATTCTCTCTGCAGTAGGATGGACTCTCGGTGTTGTTTCAATTTGTATTTTTGGAATAGCCAGAGATGTCAAGCATTTCTTCATGTATTTATTGGCCTCCTTGTTCTAAGGAGTTATATTCATTTCAGTTGCTCATTTCTTATTGGGTCTTTTATTTAGGGTGGGTCTAATTTTTTTGAGTTCTCTATATATTCTAGATATTAGTCCTTTGTCTGAGGAATAGCTGCCACATTTTTTTTTTCATTCTGCAGGTTATCTCTTCACTTTTTTGGTTGTTTCTTTTGCTGTGCAGAAGCTTTTAAATTTGATATGATCCCATTTGTTGATTCTTGGTACTATTTCCTATGCAACTGGGGTTCTGTTAAGAATGTCCTTGCTTATGCCCACACCCATGTCGCCAAGAGTTTTACCCGTCTTATCTTCCAGCAGATTAAGTGGTTTTGTTTTAACATTTAGATAATTGATCCATTTCTATTTGATTTCATTACAGGGTGAGAGATACAGATCTAGATTCCTTCTTCTGCACAACCAGAACTCCCCATTTGTTAAAGAGGCTATCTTTCTTCCAGCATCAATTTTTGGTTCCTTTGTCAAAGATTAGATGGATGAATGTTCCAGGGGGTTGTTTTTGTATCCTTACTTCTATTCCGTTGATCCACATGGGTGTTTTTATGCCAGCATCATGCTGTTTTATTGCTGTAGCTTTATAATAGTTTTTTTTGTACCGGGTATTGAACTTGGGACCTTGTTCTTATGAGGCAGGCAGCCGAACCACTGAGCTAAATCCCTGACCTTCGTAGCTTTATAATATAACTTTGAAACCCAGGGTTGTGATGCCTTCTGCTTTGCTTTTGTCGCCCAGGATTGCTTTTGCTATTCTGGATGTCTTCTGGTTCTATATGAATTTTAGTGTTATTTTCTCTAGTTCTGTGAGGAATGCTGTTGGTATTTTGATTGAGACTGCATTAAATCTATATATCAGTTTGGAAAGTATGGCCATTTTGACAATATTGGTTCTGCCTCTCCAGAACAGGGGATATCTTTCAATTTTCAGATGTTCTCTTCTATCTCTTGTCTCAGAATACTGTAGTTTTAATTGTAGAGGTCTTTCACTTCCTTGGTCAGGTTAATTCCTAAGTATTTAATTTTTGTGCTATTTTGAATGGTATTGTTTTCCTAATATCTTTAGTGTTGAGTTCATTATTGGTATACAAAAATGGTATTGAATTTGTGTGATTTTTAAAAATCCTGATACAATGATGAATTTGATTATTAATTCTAGGAGTCTTTTGGTAGATAGTTGTCATTCTTCTTTCTTTTATGTATTCCTTATATTTTTTTCTCTTGCCCGATTGCCCTGGCTAGTGTTTTGAGTACTGTGTTGAACAGAAGTGGTGATAGTGGACATCTTTGTTTTGTTCTTGATCTTAAAAGGAAAAGTGCTTTCCCTCATGTAGTAAGATGCTGGGAGTAGATTTGTCATAAATAGCTTTCCTCAGATTGAGAGGTCCTTCTCTACCTACTTTCTTCAAGCTTTTTCTTTTTCTTTTTTAATCATGAATGAATGTTAGATTTTGTCAAAGGATATTTCTGCATCTATTGAGATAATTATATGAGTTTTGTCCTTGCTTCTGTTTATGTGATATATTCCACTTACTGGTTTGCATAGTTGAACTATCTTTACATCCTTTGGGTGAAGTCGACTCAGTCATGGTGAATGATCTTTGTGATGATTTGTTGTATTCTCTTTGCCAGTATCTTCTTAATTTTTTTTGCATCTATGTTCATTAAAGAAATTGGCCTGTAGTTTTCTTTTTTAGTTGGGTCTTTGTCTGGCTTTGAAGTCAGGGTAATGTTAGCTTCCAGGAATGATTCTGGGAATGCTTCTTCTCTTTCAATTTTATTAAAGAGTTTGAGAATTTTTGGCATTAGATCTTCCCTGAAGTTCTTTTAAAATTCAGTGGTAAATCCTTTGGGTCCTGGGCTTTTCTCCGATGGCAGGCTTTTTACTACTGCTTCAGTTTCATTTCAGGCTATTGAATTATTCAGGGTTTTTATATCATCTCCATTCAATTTCAATAGTTCATATATATCTAGTAATATATCCATTTCTTTTGAACTCTCCAATTTATTAGAATAGAGGTCTTCTAAGTAGTTATTAATAATCTTCTGGATTTCAGTGGTGTTTGCTGTAATTTTACCTTTTTTATTTCTAATAGCATTGATTTGGGTCTTTTCTTTCCTTTTTTGGGGGGGGTGTAATATTGGCTAGGGGTTTTTCTATTTTGTTTATCCATTAACCAAGTCTTCAATTCACTGAGTCTTTGTATTTTGTTTTTAGTCTCAATTTCTTTAATTTCTGCTCTGATCTTTATAATTTCCTTCCTTGTACTAGCTTTGGATTTGGATTTTTCTTGTTTTTTTAGGACTTGCAGTACATCATTAGGTTATTTATTTGGGCTCACTCTGCTGGTATGAGCATTCATAGCTATAAACTCCTCTTTTAAGACTACTTTGATTGTGTCCCACAGGTTCTGGTATGTGTTACCTTCATGTGCTGCCGAGTGTGCATTCTGTTGTCAAGTGGAAAACTCTGTAGATATCTATTAAGTCCATTTGTTTGAAGGTGTGGTTCAACTCTGATATTTCTTTGTTGTGTTTTTTTGTCTAATTGACCTATCGATTTGTGATAGTGGGGTACTGAGGTCTCCCTCTATAATTGTGTTGATACTTAGCTCATCTTTTATATCTGCTCATGTTTATTTTATGAAGTTGGGTGTGTCAGTGTTCAATACATATTTACTTATAATTGTTATCTCCTCTTGTCAAATTGCTCCCTTAACCAATGTGTAGTGCCTTTCTTTGTCTCTTCTGATAAGTTTTGACTTGAAGTCCACTTTGTTTGAAAATAGGATATCTACTTCTGCTTGCTTTCAATCACATTGCGTGAAATATTGTTTTCCCCATCATTTGATTTTTAGTCTACAAATGTCTTTTTTGATTAATTATATTTCTTTTATATAGCATACTATTTTTTAATCCAATACACCAATCTGTCTTTTGATTGGGGTTGTTGAGACCATTGACACTGAGAGATATCACTGAAAGTTATTACTGCTATTATATAATTTTTCTGTTGCTCATTCCTTTTTTTCCTTCTTCTGTTTAACTGCTCACCTTCCCTGCTATATTCATTCCATTAGACTTCTTGGCATTGTTGGTTTCATTGTCTCTTTTAATGGTATACTGTAGAATTTTTTTAGATCACTGGTTTGGTGGTTATGAATTTCTTAAGATGCTCTTTGTCATGGAAAGACCTTATTTCTCCATCAATTTTGAAAGATTATATGTAGGATATATAAGTCTGTGTTGGGAGTTGTTTTCTTTTAGGGCTTGAAACATTTCATGGTCTCCTGGCTTTTTAGGTTTGTGTTGAGAAGTCTGCTGTAATTCTAATGGATTTAACTTTGTAAGTGATTTGTTGCTTTTCTCTAACCTTTTTAAAGATTCTGTCCTTGTGTTGGACTTCTGGGATTTTGACTGTGATGCATCATGGAGTTCTTTTCTGATTGTGGCTATTCGGGGTTCTATATGCCTTGCTTTTATGTATGTTAAATTCTTTCCCCACATTTGGAAAGTTATCTACCATTATTTCAGTAAACAGGTTTTTTTTAATGGCACTTGTGATGTCTTTTGATTTTTCATTGATTCCAGTTAATGTTAGATTAGTCCTCTTTGCATCACATACCAGCTGTTTGATCTGTTTTCCATGTTCTCTTGTTTTTAATGTATCTGTGAGTATATGGTCACCTAGTGTGACACTCTGTCCTCACATTGATCATTTCTGCTAATCATACTTTCAATCAATTTTTTTATCTCCTGGATTTTTGTTTGGTATATTTTCATGGACACTAATTTTTTGATGAAGTGGTCATTTTGCTTTATATAATTTTGTGTAGCTATTTATTAGTATCTTCTATAAGTTCACTGATTATTTTGTTTATTACATCTATTATCTGTTTAGTTAGTTATGTCTGTTATCTTTGAGGCCATTGAATACCTTGTTGATCTGTTTTTTTTCTCTTATTATTTCATAAAATTCAGCTACATATTTAGATTTTTTATTTCCTCCCCATTGATGGTTCATGGATCAGCTTTGGTGGATTTGGAAAATTTTTGGAGGCATTTTATGCCTTGTTTTCCTGTGTTTGTGAGGGTGTGTGTGAGGTTTGTAGGTTGATTGCGGTAGAAAGACTTTGTTGCTAGTATGTGAATCTCTTTAGTTACTGTCAGCTTTTCAGTAATACACTCCGGACATGGCTAACTATAGGCCTTTGATTCCATCCCAAAATTCAACCATTTTCATTAATGTGGGAGACGAAGGTGCAGTGTAATTGACCCAGGACCTGGTTCTCTAGGTATGAGTTGTAGTGTTGTTGATGATGCAGACACATACCAGATATCGGTATACAGTAAATCAATTAATTACAACAACTATGCCGCTCTGGCAATAGCAATAAAAATCAGAAAAAAATGATAAAATCAAAGACAGACTTGAAACTGACCTACCATAAGAACCAACAGAAGCTACCACTGCAACATCCTTAACTACAGAAAAGAAATCTATAATTACATTTTAGACATAAAGACAAACCAAATATTGACACATAGTAAATATCTACTAAATGAGAAAACTATACCATTAACAATAGAAAAGGATTCAACAATAATAGCATAAATATCTAAAGATTAATAAAGCTTAATAGTAATACTAGTAAAGATGGGGAAGTGAAAAGGGAGAATGAAAGAAGTAAAATTTCAAAAAAATAGGAAAGATGAGAATAAAGGAGAAAAGTGAGCTAAAGTACCCTATTAAGGAATAAAAGAAAGCTAAAAGTAAAAGAAGAAAACATACATTCCTGGGGCCGGGGGTTTAGCTCAGTGGTTTCACTGCCTGCTGTGCAACTGCAAGGACCCAAGTTCGATCCCCAGTCCCCCGCCCCCAAAAAAGAAAACATACATTCCCAGCCCCTTCTATAAGAAAAAGAAAACTAGAGAGTAAAATAAAGAGAAAAAAATGAAAAGAAAAAAAGAAAACTCTCCAATCTCCCGGATCCAATAAAGGAAAAAAAAAAAGAGAGAGAAAAAAATGAATCAAACAATTCCTGTGTTTTGAATATGTAGTTTCTTCCCAGAATCTGCAGTATTGGAATCCACCAGATATGGAGGAGGGATAGAGAGTCACTGCTAAGATCTACTTTTTTCCTCACACTCATGTTTTTCTGTGTGTGAGTGCTGGATTCTGTCTTGACTTTCCTGCTGTAAATGGATGATTTGATAGTAATTTTAATAAGATGTCAGGGTAATTGAGGTATGACTTTGATTAAGGCTTAATTATCAATGATTTTGTGTTTTGTACTCCTATGCTGAAAAGGTGCAATTTGCCATTGTTTTAAAATATTCAGAGACCATAGACAGGCTAGTCCAAGGAAAGATTGAGAAGAAGCTGCCTCCATATTTAGCTATTGTGAATTGTGCTATAAAGATGGGTACACATTATATCACTGTAAGAATCACTGATGACTATAACTCTTTCAGGAAGATACCCAAAAGAGATATAGCTGTGTAAAATGAAATTTCTATTTTAGTTTTTAAGCGAACCTCTGTACTGATTTTCATAATGGTTGTACTAGTTTGCATTTTAACCAGCAATGTAGAATGGTTCTTTTCCCTCCAAACTTCACTGGCTTTTGTTGTGTTTTGAGTTCTTGATGATAGCTCTTCTTACTGGAGTAAGATAGAATCTGAAAATGGGTGGCTCTTGAGACCATAATGCTAAGTGAAATAAATCAGACACAGAAGGTTAAATATTGCATGGCTTCACTTGTATGAGAGACCCCAAATATGAATAATTTAAAGATGAAAATAAAAATGAGTTAGGAGGAACCAGGAAGGTAGACTTTGTGGAAATCAAACGGAGGTCTAGGGAATGAGAAAGAAAGAAAGGTTGGGGTTGAGAATTTGATAAGAAAGGTGGTTGAGATTTGTTATGTATATATACCATTTCTCCAAAGTGAATGTAATTATTGTGTATTGAAAATATATACTTCTAATAAAAATAAAACACTTTGTTATCTGTCCATGGCTATCTTACTAGCTTTATAGATTATTTCTTGACTATGGATCTTAATGTATGAGTATTTATATGGGCTTCTTTGCTCCATTTATGCCTTTAAATATGACTTAGTGTGCTTGGCTTGCACTTTCACCTTTGTTTTTCTGAAAGTTGTCTACCTTTCCTTCAAGGATTACCTTGAAATTACTGTATAGGAGAAGGCAATGACCACACCACCTCATCATCACACTTTCTTTTAAGATAATCTATCCTTGAACTAGGGGTGGATTATGTCAGATTTTCTTTCCAAGGAATTGATACAGAGACACCAAGAGAGTGAATTAGTTGACTATGGGTGTTGGAGAAATATGGTCATACAGTCTTAAGGGTTAGTGCGGCATATGTGTAAGCCAAGAGAGCTGATCTGCAGAAAAAGGTAGGAAAATGGAGGAGGTTATAGGACAAAAACATATGTGAGAAACCCCTGGGGGCAGTAAGACAGAAGGAATAGGGCACTTTCTTGGTTTCTGTTGGCTTACTAGTTGTTGTCTGAGTTCCTCTTGAGGCTGCAATTGCTTGTTAGATACTCTTAACAATGTATGTTAATAACTTATTTAACTGTTCCAGTTGAAGTTCTGTTACTTATTATCGAATGGTTCCTTACTCAGGCTCACTTATTACATGCAGTAAAATTATTTGTATGTATGTTCACTTTTTCACTTCACAGTAAGCTTCTTAAGGGTCAGGATATTTTAAAAAATTTATCTTGAGACTCCCAGCAATTAGCCCAATTGTGGCTGATTGACAATATATGCTTGAATATATGAAAACCAATCCTCTTTATTTAAGGCATTTTAAAAAAAGAGCTTATGAAGTTATAAAGTTGGTGTGGCTATCATAGACAATGATAAAGTATTAGGTTTTCTAGTAACATTTTTGTATTTTAATAAAGGCTTCCTAGAATCAATCCTTTGAGGTACAGGGAAAGACACAAAAGTAGGAATTTGCTAATATTGGATTTCATGGGGTGGTATTTTGAGAGACTTTTAATATCTCTAAAATTATAACATCTTTGTTCAGAGCCAGCAGAGCATGGGTACAGCAGCAAAAGGAACGGTGTGAGGGCAGAAAGACTCCTGTAGGGACTGAAAAACATGATTGAGGTCATACCATCCAGAACTATTTTTGCTTTCTTCCAAATGTTTTTAGATGAACACTAATAATCTAGGGAAAACAAATAGTCTTAGTAAACCAATCAAAGTGGTCAGTGACTTGCGGTGATATCACAGTGGGACACTTTATTTTGGTAACCAGTGTGATGCCCTTTAAATATTGTAGTCTTTAATAATCCACTCTCTTTTGACACTTTTTTGTGTTGATGTTACTGATTGAATGGCAGAGACTTCTATGGCAGGGATTAAAGATGAACCAAAGGGATGGATCATTAACATTAGCTTGAAATGAGTGTTTCTCTCCTCTAATTTTACCTTCAAGATACTTAGTTCACTAAAATTCTTGATCTAGCGATGAGATGTACATTTTCATTATTTTCTTCCCTCTTTTTAGTATTGTACTAGTAGGCCTCCTCCTTTCTGGCTACTCCAAACCAGGGAAGTGGAAGAAGAATTTCTCAAGCTGTCATCAATGCAGTCTGCTATTTCTGTGGGGACAGATACCTTAGAGAACATCAGACTTCACTCGACTGAAGTCTGTTTAAGCCAAAGCTTTTTCTAGAAAAATCATTAAACAGGGAATACATCTTTCTTAGTACTATTTCTGGCAAATGGACCAGGCTTTAGAGGCTTGCTTTGTTTGAGGACTTAATAAATTCTACTTGTGGTTGGAGGTGATGGTCCTTTTAATGTTAAATGTAATTATAATAAGGTAAATGTGCAGTGTAGACATGTTGTTAGATAAACACATAAACTTACGGATGCTTAACAGATTTTGGGCTTCTTGTAAGGTTTATTCCTCCCTTGTGAAACTGTTGCTTGGCTCTAGTAAAACATGTATGCACTATCCTCCAGAGAATCTATGAACATAAATGGAGGTTAAACAGCTGGACAGAATGCCAATGTTTTAAAATATAGTGAGGAATCTAATCTGAGAAGCAAAAAAGACCTCTTTAGCTTCAAAGGCAGCCAATTACATTGCAAACGCTATTGATAATAGTTCCTTTATTCAGAGGCTTATTATATAAAGCCCCATGCTGTCTTGAAACTGAAGAGGTTGCCTTGCAGTCGTTTCCATAATCCATAATTGAAAGAATCACAAATGTAACAATTATTTCCCTCTACGATTGCTTTCACAATTTCTTGTTCTCTGCAGGATCCTTGTTTTTTGTTTCCTTCGGCTCATTTTAACAATCAAGCAATTATAGTATGATTCATATTTAAGATTAAATTTTGCATGTTTGCTGTGGTATATAAAAAATTTATTTTTCATAATTGTGAACTATGTTTATATAATCAATCAACTTTAAAAGTAAATAGTGTTGATTGCAACATATACTGTATAAATGTGTATTTGTCTTGAATTTTACAAATTTTATTAATCAGTGACTTATGATAAAGCATTTTAAAGATGGAAATACATACAGTAATATAATATTCAAACTGAAAAACTGATAGAAAAGAGTTAAGAAAAGCATCTCTCATGTGATTCAGTATATCTTTAAAAAAATATTGTCATACTCCAGGAACTATTTCTGGCTTTATGTACTTTAAAAATATTTAGTAATGAACTAAATGAAGAGGCTATTGCTCCTCACATTCAGTGTTGTCATTCTGTAGATTTTATGCAGTGACAAAGGACTCTTATAAATCTATTTCTTTTCTCCCCTATATTTAAGAAGTTCAGTTAATATTTGTTTAGGAGTGACTGCTTGTTAGGCTTGGATTGGAGAATGGCCATCTTTATTTGGAACTCTGATGTAATGGAGTAAAAGGTAGTGTTTAGGGAGGGAAAAGAAGCTCTTTCTTTCTTCCTGTCCAGTCTCTTCACCTCACTTCCAGAAGAGAGGATAGTGAAAACAAGGAAGG
Organism: Heterocephalus glaber; assembly: GCF_000247695.1. The sequence goes on along the minus strand of NW_004624799.1, from coordinate 3,518,039 downwards.
AAGAGGACCAGGTGAAGGAGAATGAGGAAACAGTTCCAGAGACTTTCATACATTTAAAAAAAGTGAAATGAAAGTAGCTTTCAATATGCTCATCATTTTATGCTCTATTTAAAATGTTTAATACAGTTACCAAATTATATCAACATAACCAACAGTAATAATGTAGTACTTTATAAGATTTTAAAGTTCATTTACAAAAGACCCAAATATTTCTATGTATAACCTATATATTTTCACAAAACCTCTATGTTTTACATGATCTCAGAGGCCATATTAGTCATTCTTTAATTGAACAGGAGAATAACCAAACACTTTATATTATAATTAGAATGATTACATACTTTATTCTCCAAACCTGGACACTGTTGAGAATAAAAGGAATTACTATTAATAATTATCCCAGGACAACAGGTATAATAATGAAACTAGGATTTATGAGTACCTTGATTATAAAAATATAGCCAGATGGTTGAGTCATTAAAATTAATTTACTTGCTGGTTTGGAGTTCTGCCATTATGACTAAGAGAATAAGTTAAATTCACCATTCTAAAAATAGCAAAGATTTTATTGATCACTTATGTGCCAGACATTATTCTGAGCATGTTATTTATAGAAACATGGTTAATCTTTAGGATAACCCTATGAAGTTGCTACACTTGTCTTGATTTTATAGGTGAGGCAGTGAAGACCTTGAGAGGCTATATTACTTGTCCACAGTCCCAAAACTAGTAAATAAAAGATCTGGGATTTAAACACAGGTATTTTGGCTCTCAGGTCCATATTTTAACGGGTGCCTTATTTTGCATCTCTTGCCTTTGGTATTGATGGTTGTGGGGGCTGGTCTCAATGGCAGTAACATTTGAAGGGCTGAATAAATCTTCAAAATGAAAGAGTTAGTAGCCCAGAGTAGAAGATTGTGAAGTAGATGATTAGAGATCAAGACAAATCATCTGATATCAGAGATTAGAAATTAAAGAATTAGGCTACAGTTTTGAATGACCTTCAGTGTGCTTCCTGATGTGTGAGTCTTACACATGATGTTAAAGAAGCAGGAATAATAATCATGTTGTGAGCCCAGATGAGCAGTAAATGTAACATCTGACTGAAGTGAGGTGTAAAGGTAGTGAATGGAATTTCCTGACCATTGATTCAAACTACATATAAGCTATATTCACAGTGATGCCTTCATTCTTGTTGGTAAGAGGGAAACAATTCCTCTTGCTTCCAGAAAATAAAAGGGTGAAAGAAAGCTGGTGGTAACACCGACAAAGGGGTTTTCTAGTCAGTGCACTGAGGCTATTTGGGTGGGCATAGCCTATTGTGGCTACTAACCTGGAGACCCCAGCGTTGGCTAACGCTGTGCTGAAAAATCAGAGAGGAACCATTTGACTGATTATTCCTTGATTTTCAGCTTTCTTCATAGTGGGAAATTTTGAGAAGGAAGAACTGAGAGTAATATCCTACCAGTTCTAATTCTACATACTAATGTGAGTTTTGTGGATATTTTTGGTTATTATTTTTACCTTTATTACCAAGATATCTCTAGTTCCAATCATTTATCATTATGTAGATTTTGGTGTAAATATATATTTGCAATATATAGTTTAAAATCCCTTGGCATATTGTATCTAAGTTTCCTTCATGAATATGAGAACATACTTATTCACCTCTTTTATTCATAATTTACTCAACTTGATCCCAGTTCTATTCTATTTATTAAACTGGTAAATTTCAATCTTGACTATGCTGGGAAATCTTATTGAGGACCTCTTTAAATGAATAGTGGTACCATGATGAGCTAATATGGAAGAAATAATTCCTGTCTTCAATGTATAAAGTTAGGAACATATACCAACCAAGACAAAGCATAACTTAAAAATATTGTAAACATGGCAAATGGTCCTAAAAGTTACTTACCTTAATTCTCAGTAGTTATAGTTTAAAAATACTTTCATCATATATTTTATCCTGCCATGAACATTATTATTATTTTTGCAAAATGATCAAGCATAATGAAATGTAAAAGAAAAAATTGTACATTAACTTAAAATACTAAAAGATAGCTTATAATTTTATTTTTTTGTTAAAAAAAATTTTTTGAGACAGGGCCTTGCCACGTAATTTAGGCTGGCCTTGAACTCACTATATAGCTCAGTCTACACTTGAACTCACAGTGACCCTCTTGCCTCAGCCTCCTGAATGTGCTACCACGCCTAGCTTATAATTTTAGATTATATATACAAGGGAATTAATTTTTAAAAACCTGAAGTTTTAAATTAGCAGTAAGCTCAGAGATCATCTAATTCAACTGTCTCGTTTATGGGTTGAAGAAATTAGAGTCTTTCATGCCTTTGCTCAAGGACTCTTGGTAGACAAACCAAACTAGAATCCAGGTTTCCCATCCTTCAACCTGCAGCCTTTTCAACATTTTTGTATTCACTTACAAAATTAATATTATGTAATATATAAAATATAGTGTGTATATCTGTAAAATGAATGCTGAATGATAAAGGGAGAAATCTAATTCAAGAAAATGTAGGGGTTTTTGGTCTAATAAAATAACACATTCCTGTGATGTATGAAAGGCACAAGCACAAATCAGCAAACTGCATAAATAATTCTAGATTCTAATCTTGTTTTCATCACAGATTTTGTGCAGTCTTGGCAGGTCAGTTCACCTCAATGACAGTGACCCCAAGTATATACTAGGAAAAATAATGTCTTTAATTTCTGAGGCAGGGAAAATATTGTGGTTTTTTTCATCAAAAATTAGAAAGGTCTTGAAAATTCTGTCTCATTTTAACAAGAAGCAAATTATCTAAAGTACTAACAATGATGGTTAAACAAGGGAGAAAGTTTTAAAGCATGTTTTCTGTTTGTCTTTGATTTCAGTTCTACTCTTCTGGATAGACAGAATTAAATATATTTTCACACATGTTTTTCTATTGTGATAAAATTCTTATTAGAACTAATGATGTACAAATACATTAACTTTTCCAAATATAGTAAGTCAAGCTAAACTATTCAAGCAATTCTCTCCCTGAATCCCTGCCTTTTCTTGATAGACAATTACTACTGGTCACATTAACTGGGTAATTTTTAAAAAAATTCTTTTATTGGTACATTTTAGGTATACAATATGTTTACATTTATCATTGGGTGCTGTACCTGTACATGATGTATCTAGGTTATTTTAAAATATCTATTATTTTCTGATATTACAGTATAACCAAAAGTAAAAGAGCATGAACACTGAGGGTAAATCATGAACATAAAAGCATAGTTATTTAAGATTTTTTGTGTACACATATCTTCTGGAAGTGATGGGGACAGATATTCATTTTACATCAGAGAAATAAAAATGAAAAACCAAAATAATCTATTTTTAGAGTAATATATTTTCTTAAATGAAATATTAGAATATATTAGAATATATTAGAATAAGTATCACCCCAACCTATATTTCAACTTTAACACACGTGAGACTTAATTATAGACATCATTACAAATTCTCACTATTTTTAAAATAGGAACTAGCATTTGAATCTATTTGATGAAAGTCTGTTTGCTATACCTCATTTGTATTGTCTATAATACAAAACCAAAAAGATGCTTATTCTTCCTGTTACATATTAAAATACATCTATGTTAATTTAAAAGGCATAGGTTCAAGTCAAAGAAGAATCTTTTAAATATAAATATTCCTTGCAATTAATAAGTTGACAGTTATGTTTTGGTTCTGATTATGTTTTTATTTTAACCATTAGAGGGCACGTTAGTTCAAGAGGAATTAAACAAAAAGCACAGCAATAAGATGGAAATAGGCTTAGAAGTAGTAAAGAAAATTTATACACTTAACTCTGCTTATTTTCACTCATTTCATTGTCATTTGCAATATAATTTATTAGAATTTTTTAATTTTAAAAAGAATTCCAAGCATATATAGTTTCATGTAAGAAATAACTCTTCACTTTTTATTGCTAGCTACCACTCCTGGGAGAATGAGGCTAGCCTAGTTGAATTTGATGAGGTTGACTGCTATGTGACCAAGGAGGACATAATAAATCATGGTATTTGAAGAACATCCTGAGTTCAAAGGTATGTATGATCAGGTTATTATGAAGTAAGTAAATGCCAGTCCCAAGTCTCATTGTTAATGAAAGAAAAAAGACACGCATGTGTGAATGAATGCAGCTCAGCAACTAGGCTTCATGGCAAGTATTTATAACCTTTAAATTTTGGTACAAATTACAGACAGAACAATAGATGGCCCCAGAGTGAACATAGGTTATATTTCACGAGAAAGCCTTGACTGAAGTCATAAACGGTAAGAGGGCAGGCAGCTCAAGTAGCTTATGAATGACTGCTGAGTCTCAGAATGAGTTCATTTGTTTTCAATCTATGGCAAACTATTATTATTTCTAATGTTCAGTCTTTTGCTCTAAAGGCTGAGGTTGTTAATCTATAAAGACTGAAATGGATACTAGGATTCAACAATAATACTTTTATGATGGCAAGTTAAAGGAATCCTTTAAATGATTAATTCATTAACTTATTTCATAAAATTTATTGACCATCTACTAAGTTTTAAATTCTGAGCTGGGTGCTAGGGAATAAAGACAAATAATATGTCCCTGGCTTGTGAATACAATTTTTTATTGCCTTGTGATTTATAGAGAAATAAATCAGCAAATAACAGGAGTATACAATAACTTTTTATCTTAGTGGGAGAACAGGGAAGAGATTTATCAAGACTATTACGAAAATATTTCACATATTTTTTTAAGAGAAGTGAGCAGTTAGGCAAAATTATTAGTATATACTATCTTCAGTTTAAGACTGCAGAACTGCTCTGGTAATATTTTTCTCTGAGAGTCAATTATATAATAAATTGTAATTAGCAGCATAAAACAAGGTAATAATGTAATTAAAACCAAAATATTTACTTACTATAGAAGATACTTTTATGCATCTTAATTCTGCTCCTTGCAAGCTAATAATACTCTATATGAATTTCTGTGTGGCTTTTGCATCTGGTGGTGGTAGAATTAGCATGTACAAAGAGAGCTCAGAATTATGCTTTAATTATGATTTGAATGATGATTTGAGTCTGAGCATGAGTTTTCAACAGAATCGTGAGCTGGGGGAAAAAGAAGATAAGGACCATTAGTAGGATAAAAAGTATATTTTCAGACACTTTATAGTGCCTTTTGTTTTAAAATAAGTAATTAATGTTAGGAATTAATTGGTTCAGATTCTTGATTTTAAAGTTATCACTTGGTTGCTAAGATGAAGCCTTTTCAAAATTACTACATGATATGCAATGACAGGAACATTTCAGTTGAAGTTAGAAAACATAATTGAAAAGCTAGCTTTTGAGTGCTTGCTTATCACCTTAATTGATAGCAAATGAGCCCGAAGAACTAAATGCTGTAGTACAATAAAAAATGTATTTAGCTGGATTTCAGGTTAGGATGCAAGGTTTCCTGTAAGAATGAAACATTATTGCTGATGTTTTGATACAATATTAAGCTTTAAGAGCAGCCTGGTCAGTATGCATTAACTATTGTAAAGCAATCATTTAGTCAGTATTACCTGTAAAAATGGAGACAGGTATAATATCTAAAAATCTCAAGGTTTGGATAACTAAATTAAGATATTCATAAAATTCAAAGAATGTAATCATAAAGGAATATGTTTTTTGTGTATATTTATTGACATAAATCATACGTTTATTGACATCATTCATTAAGAGTCCCAGTATTGTTAAAAAAAATTTGTAAGAATGGGAAAAATCTGAAAGGACTTTACCAAATGTTAAGAGCACTCATCTTAGTGGGATTAAGGAGATTTTCATTTTATTTAGGCTTATCTGTATTTTTCTAATTTTCTATAGCAAATATATTTAATTATGTAATAAAAACAATGTATTAGTATTCAGTCAGCCCAAAACGTATCAGAAAAAATTTTAAATGTCCTTAGAATATGCAACAATTTATATTTACAATTTCTATTGACTCATGTTACTGTTTTTGTATTTACATACTTCTTTGTAACAACTATTAAAAATTTAGCAAAATGTAAACATATAATACGTAACTTGAATCACAAAAATGAGAGGATAAATTGAGTTCAGAAATAGAAGAAAAAGACCATTGAACATGGATCTGAATTTTAATTTTGCAATTATAGAAATATTTAAGATAATATGAAGGAATTATGTATAGAATGTGATCTGAGCTATGGGAAGAATGAAAGCAATGGTGAGAAATTCAAATTAGACTACATTTTGAGACTGCACCAGGGTGGAGGATTATGGAAGTATTAGTATAAATGGTAAAACTAGTCATGGCGGGAGGTGTGCTATTCTTTGAAGAAAGATAGCAAGTCTGCAAACATACTGGCAGTCTATTTCTGTAAGGTTTATTTCTTCTAAAGATGAGAAAAGTTGGTGCTGCTGATCTGCTTAAGGATAGTTTATTTTATTTTTATTTAAAAGAATTAGTTTTGGCAGAAACAGTCTCAGGGCACTGTAACTCCTGGATATCACATCAGTGTGAACATTTGAACCACAGATAAAAAATTGAATGAGATGGGTGGATTTGAGTAGAGGTGAGGCAGGATTTTCCTTAGATAGGAAAGGCAAAAATGGCTCCCAAACTATTTATTAAAAAAAAAAAACTACACACATATATACATGCACATATTATAATCTTTGTATCATTTCCACACTGGGTCAAACAGAGTCAACCTATAAAATAAAAAGGTTGCTTTCATAGTTGGGATTAATACCTAAACACAATTTAAGCATTTATTAAGTTCTTACAAGGAAATGTAATAAAATCAAAGTTTAAGAGAGGAAATTATGTTTCTGGGACACAGTGTTAAGCCTATTTTTCCCTTTTCTGATTAAAGGAGATACTCTAGTGGGTACTATGTTTTTTTCTGCTCTGTAGACTGTCTTCATTCTGACATGTGGAAAACAGCTTTTAACTACTAGTGAATAATCAATTTTCCATTACAATTTTATTAACAGTAAGTAATTAATCAGTCTCACAATTTTATTTGGAGTGTTGGTTCAAATATCTGGCTGTAATTTTTTTCAATCTAAATGAAAATTTATAAACCAACCATGTTTCAAATTAGTCCTTTAACTGACGAACTGATTTCCTTGAGAGAGAAAGCTCAGAAAATTTTCTAATTAGTAGTAAGACCTGATTTTTTCTGGCTCACTGCTTCCTGTATTCTACTTCTTCAAATTATGCTGTAGGAAATGTCTTCAGAGCTTGCTGTTTTCTATTGATCTCTACAATTGTTCTCAGTAATTTAGAAGTTAACTGCGCAGTGGTTTTTCAGGAGTGCGCTGGAGCTTTGAGTCAGCACATACTTTTCTTCATTGAGCCAGAGGGCAAAGATCCTTGTAGCCCCCTATCTAATGGGTACACACAGATGAGTGCACCACACAGACGCCAACTGCCAGTTCATTTCCTCCGTGTAAATTCTCCTATTCTTTCGCCTTCAGGTCACACCTTAAATGCTTCTTTCAACAAGAGCTGAGAAGGGAGTTAGGTAGCATGAGCTTACCTGAAAAACTAAAGATCATTAATTAGGAAGGTGCTCCTGGGCAACAGGAAATTTTTCATTGGAAAGGTTTCAAATCTAGGAAAGTAATTAATTTCTCTGAGAAAGAGGATCACATTTTTCTCTTCTGGTGTCTTTCACTATTGCAGTTGAATGGTTTAAGGCACAACAGAGGGAATTCAGCTCTTCTCTCATTAACCCTCACAGTGTTCCTCCTTTTTTTTCTGATTCTTTTCTTCCATTTCAGCATGAGTGGTGTCTTCTTGGTATTTTTGAGAAGGATGTTTTTTGTTATTTTTTGAGGATAAATTAAGGAATATTTTTGAAAGAATATAATGTAAATAAGGAGTTATTTTTCTTAATGTACAGCCACTAGCAGAAGTTCTTAAAATAAGCACTATCATTTGTTAAAAGGAAAATAAAGATTAGAAAAAATAGTCTCAAATATAATAAAGGTTTATGTATATATACACATGATGAGCGAGAATTTATAATCTTACAAATAAAGGATATGGGTAGACATTTCCTAGAAAAATAGTTCTGAAGTCCATTATTATTAATAATAAAAGAAATTAATATTCTAGTAAAATATATCTAAAAGCTTTATCTCTTGATCATTTAGTATCAGTATGTATGCATGAATTCCCATTTTAGACAATGGATTATAATTCTTAACTGTGTTTGTTTTCATTCTCATATTGTCCCATATTTGGTCAGCAGTAGGCTCTTCAAGCTGAATCTTAGGTCTTTATGACATGATTGCAACATTGTTTTGAGTACTTTCTTACTGTATGGCATTGTTTAAAACTGATCTTGAACTTTTTCTGCCCTCGACCTAGAATCAGCATTTCTGCAAGTAGCTCTTGTTTCTATTTAGTAGAGTATGGTGTTTAGAAACTAAGATGGGATATTAAATTTTCATATTGCTGTGAAGCCTCTTTAGTAGATAGAATGTGTGTGCATACATGTGTGCATGAGTGTGTGCATGTGTGCAGGTATGTTTGTATATTAGAAATACACTCATGTTTATAATCTAATTTTAATCCAAATTCACTATGATTTTTGCAAGCCTTTCTCTATTATATATATGCATGTATCTTCTACAGTGAGAACTTTGGTTTCTAGCAATACTAACACATTTATTCATTTGCTTATCATTTCAATGCACATAAAATAATTTCAGAATTCAGACACATTTATCACCACTGAAGCAAACCTACTGAGTTCAAAATTTATTTGCAATTCTTTTGCACAAAAGTAAGTTTGGTTAGTTTTTTGTTTCTCCTGTGGGGTTCTTATATCATTTATTTTATTTTTATTTTATTTATTTTTGGTATTGGGGATTGAACTCAGATCCTTGTGCTTGTGAGGCAGGTAGCAGAATCACTGAGCTAAATCCCTGGCCCCATATATCATTTATTTTAAATGCAGCTTGTTTTAATTGTTTCTGTTTGTACATAATTCTAGGTTTTATGAGTTTTCCTTTTGTTTACTTTTATTTTTTGAATACCTAGATCATTAACATGCTTGTAAAAATGCATACTTAAGTTTAATTAATCCGTTTTCTATTCTTTTCATTTCATTCCCCTTCTTTGTAAGTAACCAATTGTTTTTTTTAAAACAAGCATATTTTATGTTTCCTACTTTCAATTCTTTTTATGCAAAGGTAGCATACTATACTATGCATTTTTATACTTATATGAGAATCACTTCGTTATCAATCCATGGAGGTTTTCTTCATTCTTTTTTACTGCTATTTCATATTTCATTGTATGTTTGTAGCATAATTTAGTCATTCAATCTATATGTTGTAGCTTTTAGATACTTTTTGATATCCTCAGTTGCAAATAATGTGGCAACAAGTAACCTTATACTGTTTGTTAGAGGTATAACTTTTGGATAAAATTCTTGTTGGTTTGAAGGATATATATATATATGTATTTTTGTTAGATATTATTAAAATTCTCTTCATAGTGTTGTATCATTTTGCATTCCCATGGTGTTATACATAAATTATTTTCTGTCAAAATGATCAATGGAACAGAATTTAGGATGTAGAAACAAGCCCAGGCACCATCAGCTATCTAATCTTCAGCAAAGGGACCAAAAACATACACTGGAAAAAGATCACCTTTTAACAAACAGTGCTGGGAAAACTGGTTATCCACATGTGGAAGAATGAATCTAGACCCATATCTCTTCACCCTGCACTAAAATCAAATAAAAATGGATCAAAGAGTTATATAAAAACAGAAACATGAATCTACTGTAAGAAGAATTGGCAAAATTCTTGAAGACATAGGCATAGGCAAGGACTTTCTGAACAAAACTCCAATGTCAGAATAAGTAACAACAATCAACACATGGGACTCTATCAAATTAAAAAGCTTCTGCACAGCAAAGAAAGCCAACAGAGTTAACAAAACCTACACAATGGGAAACAAAAGTTGGCCAGCTACTCCTCAGATAAAAGACTAGTTTCTAGAAAATATAAAGAACTCAAAAAAAAAAAATTGACACTCCCAGATAAAAGACCCAACCCAAAAAATGGGCAAGAAGAAATACAAATGGCCAATGGGCACGTGGAAAAGTGCTTGTCATCTTTGGTCATTAGAGAAATGCAAATCAAATAACACTGAGATTCCATCATACTTGAGAAAGAATGGCTATCATCACAAATTAAAAAAAAAACCAAAACAACAAAAAATCAAATGGTGATAAGGTTGTGGGGAAAAAGGAATCCTTCTGCCTTAGTGGGAATCTAAACTAGTGGAACCACTTTGAAAATAAGGATGAAGATTCCTCAGAAAACAAAAAGTAGAGATTCCATTTGGCCCACCTATACCTCTTCTGGGTATCTTTTTGAAAGAGAAAGACATCATATTACAGTGATGCATACTCATGTCTATAGCACCACAACTCATAATAGCTAAATCTTGGAAGCAGCCTACATGCCCACCAAGAGATGAATATGAATAAATACATATATATATATATATATATATATATATATATAATGGAGTACTTCTCAGCAATAAAGAAGGAACGTTTTGAGTAATTTGTAGGAAAATGGATGCACCTTGAGACCATAATGCTAAGTGAAATAAATCAAATACAGGAGTTCAAGTATCACATGGTTTCACTTATATGAGAAACCCAAAGTATAAATAATTTAGAAGCAAAATAAAAGATGACAGCAAATAGAGAAATAGACTATTCTCCATGATGAATGTATGTATTGAAAACATATACTAATAAAAAAAGAATGGAAAAAAAATAGTATATTGTTAATCTTTTGAATTTTTGCCAGTTTAATGGATGAACAATGGTATCTCAGTGTAATTTTTAACTATTTTGAGTGAAATTGAACAATTTTTCATATGGCTAGAGTCATTTTAACCCTCCTTTTTTGGTGTATTGTTTATGAGTACTCATCACTTTTCTGTAGGATTTTTATTAGTTTTAAAAAAATTCTTATATCAGGGAAAACAGCCGTTTATCTGTAATATATGTTATGTAATTTTCTCCTGATTTGTCATTTGATTTTGCTTATGGTGTTTTATGTCAAGAATTGTTTTACTTTATTTTTTTTTTTTGGTATCAGGGATCGAACTCGGGTCCTTGTGCTTTCAAGGCAGGAGGCAGAACCACTGAGCTAAATCCCTGGCCCAAGAAATGTTTTTTAAAAAATATTTTTATGTAGTCAAATATAGGGTGAGCATCTCTAACCTGAAAATCTTAAATCTGAAGTGCTCCACAATTTGAAACATTTTGAGTACCAGCATGACATGAGTAGGAAGTTCCATACCTGATTTTCTGTAAGGGGAGCATAAAAAAATTGTATAAAATTACCTTCAGGTTCTGTGTATAAAGTATATATTAAACATAAATGAAATTTGTATAAACTTGGGTTTTTGCCTGAAGAGATCTCATTATTAAGTTATTAATTTTTATCAAAGAACCACAATTTTGATTGTAAATTTTGATGTATTGTTTTCAATTTTCTGGGCCATTAATTTTTCTTTTATCTTTGTCTTCCCTATTATTGTTTATTTCTGGTTTACTTTGTTGCTCTTTTTGCATGTGTTTGAACTGAGAATTTTATTTACTTAGATCTGTTCTTTCATTTTAATTAATATATATGTTTAAGCTTATTGATTTTCTTTTCATCTTTGCTTTATATGTATCCAACAGACTCTGATATGTACTATTTGTATTAATGTTATTCAGAAGTTCTCTTTTTTCTGTTTAAATTTACTTTCACCTTTTGAAGTTGTTTAACAAAATAAAAAGTGTGAAGGCTTTTCTATCATAATTTTGCACTTTTAGTTTTAGTACATTGTGATTGATGTGTGTTGTTTATAATATTTCTACTTTATGTAACTATATGATGTTTTGTTTATCAATGAAATATATCTTTTTCCTCAAACATATTACCAATTTTGGCAAATTTTTCGTATGTATTCTGAAAGAATATATTCTTTATTACCAAGTTACACTGTTATACTTATTTATAAGGTATATCCTATTGATAATGTTTAGATTTTCTATATCAGTTTTTTAATTTGATTGCTTTTTTACTGAAAGTAGTACATAAAGTATTCAGTTTTCTTATTTATGAACTTTCATCTTTTTGCCTTGGATCATGAATAAGTTTTTATTTGTATATGTGGTTACATTAGTCTATTTTTTGTTACTAGAACAAATACCTGAGGCAGGCTAAATTTGTAAAGAAAAGGATTATTTCACTCACAGTTCTGGAGGTTCAAAGGCATGGTGCCTGTATTAGCTTTGTTCTGGTGAAGACCTCATAGGTGGTGGCAGGAATACTTCCTTGCAGGAGGGAGAGATCAAATTACGCAACAGGGCTCCTAAAGAGTTGTCATAAAGAAACATCCAGGGAGAGGGATTTAGCTCAGTGATTTCACTGCCTGCCTCACAAGTGCAAGGTCCCGAGTTTGATCCCCAGCACCAATAAAAAAAAGAAAGAAACAAAACTTCCAAAGAATGGGTCCAGGCTCAGGCTTTTATAACAGTCCTCTCCAGAGAACTAGCCATGGTTTGACAAGAAATATTCTGGTTTTTCCTAAGAGCAGTGTCTTCAATAACCAAAGGACCTCCTATTAGGCCCCTCTTAGAAAGATACATACTAACTTTCAACATTTCTACCTTCTTCCCACACATGAACCCCTGAGGGACAAATTCATATTGTATCCAAACCATAGCAGTATTTAAAAATATTATTTAGTGCACGGATATTCATAACTGTTCTATCTTCAAGGTGAATTCTGGTTTTTAGCATTACACATTATCTTTTATTTTCTTATTTAGTGCTTTTTGACCTGATCCTATTTTAAATAAGGGTTGACACCCTTGGTTTCTTTTTGTTTCTATTTGACTTATGCTGTGGTTTATATCTAGATGTCCCCCTAAAGCTTCTTTTGCTTATAGGTGGGGCTTTTGGAAAGTGGTTGGATCATGGGTACATGATACTCATCAGTGGATCAGTCCACTGAGAAGTTTATTGCCAAATGTGATGTTGGGAGATGAAGCCTGGTTGGAAGAGGTGGGTCACTGGGTGTAGCCTGGTAGGACCTATTTCCCTCCCTCCTCCTTGATCTCTGTTCTGTTTCCTGCCTGCCACACCATGATCTGTTTCTCCTCTGCCATGCCACTCCACCTCGGAGCCAGCTGACTATGGACAGAAACTTCTACAAACTGTGAGCCAAAATAAATTTCTCTTTTTTAAATTTGTGGGTGTTGGATATTGTGTGTCAGTGACAAATAACTAAGACAACTTGTACCTCTATGTCCACACTTTTATGTTTAACTTTTAAGATTACTGTGTTAGATATCTTTGTTTTATATAGTTAGGTTTTATGAACAAATCAGAATTTTTTTTAAACAGGCAGGGTAATGCCATGTTTATTGATATGACTAGTAGTTTGGTGTTACAATACACTATTACAATAGTTCACGTTATAGTTTACTATGTATGGGATATTATATTTATTTTTTTCTCTTGTCATATATATTTTTGCTACTTAAAAAAAATGTTCCTTTTGATATTTAGAATAATTTACATTTTTCTACCAGTTACCTTTTTAGATCCTTTAGTTCTTTTACTTAATTATTTATAATATGATCTGTCAATTTCAAATGATATCCTTTTATTCCCACATATTACTTGTAAATGATCTTTTTCTACTTTTCTTTCTATTCATATTATTTAGCCACTTTCATGTACTTTATTAGAACATACAATGCTCACATACTATTTTTTTACACCACTGTCCTCATTGTTTAGTTTGGTTTTAGTTCTATAATTAAGAACATTAAATGTTTACTATAGTTCCTTTGTTGAAGTTTTCTCAATTATTTATTGGTTCGATAAAGATCATCCTCTATTTCTCAAGAACGTTATGTTCTCTGAGTTCTGCACATTCAGAATTGTTTTCTATAGCTTTAAAGAACAGTTTAAGTAGGTAGAAAACTTTTTACTGTTCTTTTAAAAAAGTTCTTGAGAATGCTGTCCATTTTGTTTCATATGTTGCCCATGATAAGCCTCATACAGAATGACTTTCTTACTCTTATAAATAATTTGATCTTTTTGTATACGTGCCCTCATATATATATTTAATAGGAAATTTCAATATGTGAAATGTATTTCTCATTTCCAGAAAATTTTACTTGAGTATATTTAAATATTTTGGTCTGTAATGTTTTGTGTGTCTTCTGTAGGGCTCTAATTACATGTCTGTTGGACTTTCTTTGCCTGTTTTTAACTTTATACATTTTTCCTCTGACTTCTTTCACTCCTTTGTTCTTTTTTTTTTTTTTTTTTTTTCTTATTAGTCTTAACATTTCGCAAGTAGCTTTTTTTTTTTTGGTACCAGGGATCGAACTCAGGACCTTGTGCTTCCAAGGCAGGTGGCGGAACCACTGAGCTAAATCCCTGGCCCTCCTTTGTTCTTTTAAATCTTTTCATTTTCTTCTTTTTTCTTCTTTTGGCTTTTTTGAGACAGGGTCTCACTGTGTAATTCAGGCCGGCTTTGAATTCACTATGTAGTCTAGATTGGCCTCAAACTCATGGCTATCCTCCTGCCTATGCTTTCTGAGTGCTGGCATTATAGATGTGTGCTTCCATACTTGGCTGTTTTTCCAAAGTTTATGTTCTTTCTCTTGGTATTTAACTCTTTGAACATCCTTTACTAAAATTTTAATTGAATTTTTTCTCTCTTGGGCACATTGTAATTTATTCTTCTTTTCTGAGATGGCTTGCTTTTGGGTCAGTTTCTTTCCTGTGTTTAATTACCTCCTATGAATATTTTCCTATTTTTCTAATATTCTGAGTTTTCAATTTTTAAATCTAGTTTTAGTTTATTTTAATTTAAATTTAAAAATACACACTTGATTCTCTTTAACTCAGTTTGAAGTATTATCTTATGCTTTTCTTTTATTTCATGGTCTTTTGGGGGAGAAGCGAAGGGAGAAAATTTTATCGGCTGTAATGCATCTTTCATTTTTTTCATATGGTAGTTTTACTTTCTCTGTTCCTAGGCACTTTTTGGATAGGGTTCCTAATTCAAGAGCACTCTTTCCTGAAGAATAGTGAAATGCAGGATCTTTCATCAATGATGTTATTGTGTCACTGCAGGTGGAGGTGTTTTGGTGTTTCATTTTTTTTCCTATAGGATTTTAAATACATTCTTGTTTCTTTATTTCCCTTCAAGAAACAAGGTGCCATATCCCCCAGAGGCACCATCCTCTATATAATGATTTTCCTCTAGAAGCAGTACTTTTCACAGGTTGTCACTTTCTATCCTACTAACTTGTAAGTCCCTTTCCTCTGGATAGTGGTACAAATTAAATGTCCTACTGTTTTCAAAGTCCTGTTTTCAATATTTTGATGTTTAATGTTGGACTTTCTCTTTCTAGGAAGTAATTTATGTCTGTGCTTGTTTTCAATTCTCTGTTTCTCTCTTTTTTTTTCCACTGAGACTTTCATTCATATGTCTGGCCCCCCACTCTGCTACCACTTCAAATACTCAACATGGTATTGATTGTGGAAGCTTTTATTAAGACTAAGTTTATTTATGGTAACTTTAAATTTATAGTGTTTATAGTCTATAAGACTATAAGTTATATTGAAGGTCATATTTGGTTTTACTTGTGTTCCTTGTTGATTCTATCTATCTATCTATCTATCTATCTATCTATCTATCATCTATCTAATCTATTGAAATATGTGCCAAGAGATTTGGATTTAGGTGACTAATTATTCTCCAGGTCTGGAAATCTTTATCTCAGAAGATGTTTTAAAATTAAATTAGGATATTCCCCTTGTCCCCTTAGTAGGGGGAAACCTGGTCTTTTGATGGATTAAAATAAAATCAAATCCCATTAAGACTCTCCTACTAAAAGTTTAGCTTTATTTAGTAAAAACAATACAAAGGATATGCAAAGTGCTTGAATTGGACAATATTTCTTTTCCTTTTGGACCTCTTCAAAAATTTTCTTCTGAAAGTACTCTCTTTTGTTACTTTCAGCATATGGAGTCTGGAAATGACCTGTACAAAAACTAGTACTCTAGTACAACCAATTAGTAAAAGGAACCCAACCTTAGTATTTTTTATCAACTCTACTTTAGAAGTGCTAAGATATGTGGTCATAACCTCTAGTTCGGGCTTAGGGAAAGGGAGTATGGACCTGGAAGCATGGACCTTGGATTACATGGGAAGAGTAGATTTTGGATCCATACGTAGTCCATCTCTGCAGAGGAAAGATTTGTGTTGAGAAAAATTGAGACCTTTTTCTTGCTCTTATCACTTCCTCTCACCATATAGAGACTTCCCTCCATCTTTCTTCAATTTCTATGCAGTTTCTTCTATTCTCATAATACAAGGATTCCCTTAATCTGCCAAAGTGTAATTCTTTCCAGCTGGGCCCTGATGCAGATGCTTTGTCATTCCCTCTAACTTTTCTCAGTCTTTCTTCTTCAATCACCAATATCTACTATTTGTCTATCCACTGCTCATTAATGGCTCCTTCCCCTTCACTTACAAACCTGCTTAAATTTTCATCATCCTTAAAAATCTTGTTACATTCTTTCCTCATGTTGCTCTACAGCTACTATTTAACCTACCTCTTCCTCTATTAAAACATTTCAAAAGTGGTCTTTAATTGCCACCTTTAATTTCTCCTCTACTTTTTGTCTCTGCCATGTTCTTGCAGCTGTCTCCTATCAATTATCAAAATGTCTTTCTGTTTTGTCACCCATAACTTCCTAATCTCCAGTTTTAACAACAATGTTCAGTTCTTATATTCCTGAAATTCTATGGTTTCTTGGCTCCTGTGCCACTGCACACACTACTAGTGTGCCTCTTGGTTTTCTGACTGAGTTTTCATAGTTTTTCCTATAAATTTTTTTCAATATATTTTAAAATCTTGTTAACGTTAACTTTTTGCTTACCTCAGTCCCCTGAATGGAGCAAAAACTTAATGATTTAAAAAACATTGCATATGTTGTTAAATCTCCAACCTGTGTCCTTCAATGTATGACCTCATGGCTGGAGGCCTCAGTTATTCTGTTCTTATCGTTCACTCAATAGACATTTAAAATTGGAAGACTTCAGAGATAAATCTGGATTCTTTTCATTCTTTTGTCTTTGTGAAGCTCCAGCAATACTGGGCTGCTGTTTCTCCACAGCAATCTGCCACAAAACTGAACAGCCGCTGCCCCTTTATGAACAAGTATGTACTCTTTATGAACAAGCTCGATTTGATTTGTTAATTTATCTTGCCTGCCTTGGACATGGTAATTTTGTCCTTCTATTTTAATCTATTTCTATACACAAATTTCACCTTATTTTGTGATAGCCAAGGTGGTAATGTTAGTCTTAGGTAATTATGTGATTAGGAATAAAGGAATTGGTATCCTGAACATATTTACTCTGAACAGTTAGAATTTTTATATGTTTATTGGCTTGCTTAACATGCAAGTGATATATAAAGAATTTTAGAAAGTTTAGGAAACTTGTAATATTTTAGTGTTATCTAATGTATGGCTTTAAAAAAACCCAAATATATATAAAACATAAAAATGTGAACAAATAAGGCAAAGGCATTATGCTTTTGTGTTAGTCATTTTCCTGTCACTGGTACAAAAATACCTGACACAACTTAAAGAAGGGGAAGTTTAATTTGAATCATGGTTTTGGGGGATTCAGTCCATGTACATCTGGTTCCAAGGCAAATAGTATGGTGAAAGGGCATAGAGGAGGAAAGATGCTCAACTCTCCACTGTCAGGAAACAGGGAGTGAAGGGAGAAGCCCAGGACAAGAATACATCCTTCTAGGTCACACCCCTGTGACCTCCTTCCAGCCAGGCTATATGTCCTAACAGCACATGAATTCATCAGTGAACTAATCTAACATGATAAGTATGGTGTCCTGTGATCTAATCACTTTCAAAAAGAAGATAAGCCCCACCTCTGAGGATATGAGGTT
This sequence comes from Heterocephalus glaber, assembly GCF_000247695.1. The sequence continues at coordinate 3,499,948 of NW_004624799.1, read as the reverse complement.
TTTGGGAGGACAATTTAGATCTAAAGCATAAAAGGCTTGGTAAGTTTTTAAAATACAAGATTTAGTTCCTTTACAAAAGAAACCAGAGCTATATATTTTGATTAGTAACTACCACGGCCATTTTAGACATGGTTTTATTTACAAGTAACTTTAAAAAAAATTGAATTCATTACTAAAATTCATTATTTAAAAAATGTAAACATTCAAATAAAAATATTTTAGAAAAATTTTAGAAAAACATCTATTTGTTTTAATACAGTAATTGTATTTGTTTCACCTGATTTTTAATTTAAGCTCAAGTATCTTTATTTGGTTGTAATTAATAGGTTGTACATTGTATCCTATCTTTTCATTTCACATTGTTTTATATAAGCATTTATCTGTCCATATTTCATACTGACATCATAGTATTCTATCAAATCAAAATTTTAGAGTGTGCTCTATTTTGGGGATTGGATTGTCTGCAGTTTTTCAGTGTTAACAATGTAATGCTAATTCAAGTATCTTTTAATAATAGTTTTAAAATTTTTCGTTGAAGAGCTAGTCATGGTAGCTTATATCTGTAATCCCAGCACTCTGGGAAGCAGAGGCAGGAGGATTGCAAGTTGGAGCTCAGCTTGGGCAATTTAGTGACACAAGGAAACCCCGTCTCAAAATAAAAAATACAAAGAGGTTGGAGCTGCAGCTCAGTGCAAAGGCCCTGGGTTCAATCCTTAGTACCTAAAATAATTCCTCTGAATGATTTCCTGTCATTTCTTCTTAAAACTCTTTTTTATTTTGGCTTTTGAAAAGTTCTTATCATTTTCTGTCATTTTTAAATGGCCTTTTTAGCTGTTCTTGGATCTTAGCTATCATCCAGGTTTCTGAATCAACCATTTGCCTTTTCAGTGTGATTTAAGTGGTGCCTTTATTTCGATAATTCTCAGGTGTATAAAGCACAAATGCTGACCTTTGTGAAATAATACTATGAACTAGTTTTTCTTTTAGGAGATACAGTGGTGAGTAAGATATAGATTCTGGGTCAAAGACCATTAAATCCAAGAAGAGGTTGTAGGGATTCAAATATACGTATAATAGGCCTATGTGCAAAGAAGACATACATTCTCTGTGTGAGAGGTGATCAGAAAAATTTATATAAAAAAGGTCATGTTTGGATTTACTATCAAAAGGTAGATGGGTAAAAGGAGTGAAGAGTATGAGGTGTTACCCATCCAAATATATGGTCATTCAAGCCAGATAGACTGCATAGACAATTCCATATGTTTATATTTATTGGAACTCTCAAGGAGGAAACAAGAGTAAGATTATGGTGAGGGAGAGGGACTTAAACCCCATGTAGAGTGTAAGAATAGTAATTAAAGAATTATAAATATAGGAGTGACAGGACAATCTGATTTGCATTTTAGAAGATAACTGAAGTAGTTATATGTAGAAAAATTAAAATGGGATCCAGACTCAAGGCAACTAGTTGAGACACTGTTGCCACAAACCAGGAAAAAGGTAATAGGGTCTACATCAAGTAGTAGTAAGGAGGGGGAAATATTGAGGAAACATTAGCTAGGATTTGGTCACCACTGGATGCACTGCTGGATATAAGAAGGAGATGAAAATAAGTGCCAGGTTTCTGAGTTCAGTGACAATAAACATTTGTTTAGTGAAAATGAACAGCATAGATAATGGTACTAATTCAGGTAGATAATGAATTCAGTTTTGTCCAATATAAATTGGGGGTGCCAGTCTGAGATGAAAGGCTTGATATGTGATGATAATGGATTCCAGGAGAGAGGTCTTGGCAGGTACTACCGAAATGTACTACCACCTTTGAGCAGTTCTTTATTTCTCATTTTTCTAGAAGTGTCTACCTAGATATTCTATCATTATCTGAAATTCAACTTCATCAAATTCTAACTCATTAGCTGTTCTCTAAACTGATTTTCTTAACTCTCTCATGATTAGTTGTAGCACTAAGCCCAGAGAGGTAAGCTTTAAGCTTCTTATTTTTATTGTTATTGCCAAACATGCCTATTATCAAGTTCTGTAATCCTTTCATTCAAAATTTCTCTAGTGAAATTTTCTAGGTTTCAGTCCTGATTCTCTTGTTAACTGGAATGAAGATCAACCTTTACAAACCATATAACTCCCTAAACCCTAGTTTCTACATTTGATAAAAAGAGGGCTTTTAATTAGCAAATCACCTTCTAGCTATTCAATCATATGATTTTCTTTCTAATTCTGATGATAGTGACTAGATTTATGCAACTGCTTCCAAACTAGTGTCCTGGATTTCAGTGTTAATCCCATTGAATCCCGTGTTTATAGTTGCTACATGAAGCTTAAAACTTTCTTTCTTGTTAGAGACTTGTCCAAGAACTAACCTAACAGCTCCCTTAATTTTTTTTTTTTTCAAGTTTCTCCTGTGTTTTTTATTATTATTATTTTTTGGTACCAAGGATCGAACTCAGGACCCTGCGCTTGTGAGGCAGGTGGTGGAACCACTGAGCCAAATCCCCAGCCTATCCCTCTTTTTGTCTCTTTTTGTCAGGTTACAAAGACTATAGAACTAATTTCTACCTACCCAAACTAAGTCTATCTCCAGTCAGTCTAGATTTCTGACTGGTTTCTTCCCAGGATTTATTAATATTCTTTACTCAACCTGAAAATCTAATATTCTTTCTCTTGAATCTAATATTCTTTCTCTTGAATCGTAATTCTCTTGAATATTCTTTCTCTTGAATCTTTCTCTTGAATCTCTTAAGTTCAAAGATCAACTCAAGTCCTCTTCTCAAGGGGGATTGTCCTGAGCCTTTCCAGTCCTCAGTCCTCTGATTTATAAAAATATTTGTATTACGTAGTGGGCTTTAACACTTAGCTATTCGTAGGTTTGATTTTTAACTGATTCCCAAGTGGGAACTGTCTTCTGTGTCTGCCACAGCTTAACAGAGTATGAAATGCTGTAGGATGAAAGTACTACTGGCTTATTGGCTTTAAGGAGCTCACACATTACTCAGAATAAGGACCGTCAATAACCTCAATGTTTGAATCACTGCCCTCCAAAAAATCACTTCAAAACAAACAAACAACCAGCCCTAGAAAAGACTCCTCCAAAACAACTCCTCAAATATAAACAAAAATAAGAAACTCAAACAGGAAGCAAAACCCCCCAAAATTGAAAAACAAAACAACAAAACAGTCATCACTCTGTTGGATTACCTGAAAGATGACAAAATCATACACCAAAATGGACATGAGAAATTGAAGGGCATCTAAGTAGTCTATGCAGTAGAAAATTCTCTTGAATTCTCCTTGGTATATGTATTGGTAAGGTTTCCAGTTGTTGGGACAAAATATCTGACACCTGCAATTTAAAGTAGGAGAGATTTATTTTAGCTCACACTTTCAGAGGTTTCAGTCCATGGTTAGATGCCTCCAAAGTAGAAACATCATGGAGGAAGGGCATGGTGGAGCAAAGCTGCTCATTTCCTGGTGACTGGGAAGCAGAGCACAGGGCAAATGTGTCAGAGAGAGAGGGGCAAGAACCAGATATAATCCCTAAGGTCATGCCCCCAGGTCCACCCAGCCATATGCTGGAGCATGCTTTGCTAATCCCTAAGGTGGCTCTCATACCAATCAAGTTGACAAATCAAGATTAACTTTCAGAATATGTGTACACACAATTGATTACTTGGGCATTGTAGGTTCAAGTATATCCATTAGAAATTGTACATGGACAGCAAAGGAGACAATCATCAGAATGAAGAGACAGCCTATGGGACGGAAGAAAATCTTTGGCAGCTGTCCTTGTTACAGAGGATTAATATTCAGAATATATAAAGAACTCAAAAAAACCATCAAAAGTACAAGTAATCTAATCAATAAATGAGCAAATGACCCAAATAGACACTTTTCAAAAGAAGAAATACAAATGGCCAATAACTTGGAAAAAACCCTCACTATCTTTAGCTACCAGATAAATATAAATCAAAACTACACTGAGATTCCATTTTAGTAAGAATAGTTACTATTGAGAAAACAAAAAATAAAAATACTGGTGAGGATGCAGGGTAAAAGGAACCCTTGTACACTGTTGGTGGGAATGTAAATTAGTATAGCTACTGTGGAAAACAGTATGGAGATTTCTCAAAAAACTAAAAATAGAACTAGTTAGTGATTCAGCTATACCACTCATGTGTATATACCTGAAGGAATCCAAGTCTGCATATGAAAGGGATGCCTACATATTCATGTTTATCATGACATTATTCACAATAGCCAAGTTATGGAATCAGCTTAGATATTTATCAATGGGTAAATGGAAAAAGAAAATATACATGTATACACGTTGGAATATTATTTAGCCACAAAGAAAGAAATCATGCCTTTTGCAGAAAATTTTATGAATTCTATGATGTCCATGTTAAACAAAATAAGCCAGTCTCAGAAAGACAAAAAGTACATATTTTCTATCCTATATGGAACCTAGGGGGAAAAAAGATGACATGAAAGTAGAAGGGAATCTATCATGGAAGGAGAAAGGGGGAGGAAGTGGGACCTGAAAGGATATATAATCAAAGCAAGTTATATGCATGTGTGGAAATGTAACAATGAAGCCCATTAATTTGTATTATTAATATGTACTAATATCTGTAATAAAAAAGAAAGGGAGAAAAAAAGAACCTAGCTAAAAGAAGTTGGGTCTCAGATTGACTTCTGAAAAGAAAAGTAAAGAAAAGGAATTATGCATGTAGGAGCTGAATTGTCTATGTTATAACAAATGATTTCAATCTTTAACTATTGCAGAAATTTAGTTAAATTTTAAGTTATAAATTGTTTTACCAGCTCTATGTTTGAAACTCAGTTCCTTGAGTCTTAAAAAAAAAAAGCCACAAAATTGGTCATAAAGTAATTGGTTATCCCCTTAGGTAATATTTAGATGAGGTTTGACATTCAAGTGTCCCTTTGGACTTCACAATTTATTTCTTTACATTTAGTTTCAAAAGAAAATTTGTCTACTACCTATCATCTTCTCTCCTTATCTATCATTAACACTTTCCTGCTTTTGTAATTATTATTTAATAATTTCATGTTTTGTGGGACATCTTGAAGTAATTTTAATTATTATGCCAAACATGTTGCAGAAATACTGTGTGGTTCTATATGACTTCCATAGTTCTATTGTATCTGTGGATTTTTTATTATCTCCTACTTGTAAGAAAGTTTATTATATGTCATTGCTTTCAAAAAGTTTAATCTCCCAGATTAACAATGCACCACAGAGCAAAGTCAGACCAGCCTACATTCAGAATTTAAACTTAAATCCTCATGGGTTTAAAACAGTATACTAAAAAGAACCACGATTCATAGTCTATGTTTTGTAAGTTAGAACAGTGTCTAGACCGCTGAGAGCTGGGTGTCAGCAGGCTTTAACACAGCAATTCTCAGTGCGAAAATGTGGAATGCCACATCAAGGATTGAAAAACCGAGGGGTAAAAGCTCTCCTTTAAAGCACAGGAAACCCAGAAAATATGAAGCATGGAAGAAACCTTGTTGTTTCCATCTCTTCATAGAAAACTTGAGTGAACGCTTTAGCTGATTTCTGTTCTCTGCCCTATCTTGTTGATGTTTCCTCCATTTTCACTGCATCTGCAATATACGTTCCTGTTAACTGACAGCAATTTGATTTTCCCTGATTTAGATGTAACTGCATAGCCGATGAAACATGATAACATGTTATTACAATGATAACATCATCATGTAGCTAATGTTTATAGTTGAAAAGCCATTTTACAGATATTATTGTATCTGATTCTTACAATAAACTGATGATGTAGATAGGAAAGAAGTTATTTTTCTCAAAGAGAATTTGAATCTCAGAGTACTTGATTTTTTTTCAAAATCACATAGCTTATAGAATGATGTTAGAACTGTAACTCAGAGATCCTTGTAATATTGTATAATTTCTATTATCAAACTTGTTAATGACATCCACGTGTGACTTTGATTAATAGAAAGATGGTAATAAAGATATAAAAGGATTCACATTTCAAGGGAGAATA
>NW_004624799.1:3464269-3488534 GCF_000247695.1 Heterocephalus glaber | reverse complement strand
GTTTGCTGCTGGGAGCAGTGGCACATCGACCCGAAAGCCTCCTCCTCTGTGCTGAGAGCCATGGCATGTTGACCCAGAAGCCTTCTCCTCTGTCCAGGAGTGGTGCTACATTGGCCTGGAAGCCTCCTTCTCTGTGCTGGGAGTGGCAGCTCATCAACCCAGAAGCCTCCTCCTCTGTGCTGGGAGCAGTGGTTCGTCTTAGAGTGTGTGATTGATTCATGGTGCAATGCTATGCTTAAGAGTGCTAGGATTATGGATGAGTGATTACTAAATAAGTCCACTGATTGGTTTGGCACCATCCTAATTCTGGTAGCCTAAATTCAATATAAGGGACAGAAAGAGGCTTGTTTCTTGATTGCTTTGCTACTTTCTGCCCACCATGAACTGTTTCTCCTCTGCAATGCCTGTTTGCCAGGGCCACCCTGCCTTGGAGCCAGCTAATTATGGACTGAAACCTGGTACAAACTGTGAGCTGAATAAACCTTTTCCATTGTAACATTGGATGTTGGGTATTTTGTCTTATCAATGAGAGAGAAGTAACTGAGACAATAATAAAAAAAGCAATAGATACAATTTTTTCCTGTGTTATATAGAAACCCCTACAGTTACTTGAACTTTTGATTTTGAGATCCTGGAGAAAAGAATACATCTGGTTTTCAAATAGTTTCAGATAGGAAAGGTTCTAGTCTCTTTCAATATAACCTTTTCCGATGTCTTTACTTCTCTCATCACAAAGTATTTATTTCTATCTCATCTAAATCCTGACTGCTGTCACTTGAGCCTAAATCTTTTTGTGCTAATGTAAGATTTTTATTTATAAGTTTGGAAGGGAGCAGGCAATATACTCAAATGATTTCTGACTGCTGACAAGCCCTAATAACTGATAGTAACAGACACTGAACTGAATGTCCTTTGGCAGGGATGGCTATTTTGAGGGGAAGGGACGGAAACTAGAAAAAAAAAATTTTTGCATGCAGGTGTGACTTTATGATGGAATTTTATGACAGAAATCAACCAAGCATCCATTATATTGTTTGTGATGTTATCATTTCCTAGGCTGAAATTTCTTTCTCATTACTCATATTTATTTGGCTTAAAACAAATTAAAATTGGAATATTGTGATATAATTTTGCTTTTGCAGATATAATCTGACACTTGAACAACCTCAGAGAAGTTTGCTTGTTTTATATGTTCTATTTAGTTCTGTTTTTAAAAGAGCTTTTGAATTTTCAAAGGCAGAAATTTTGATTGTCTCTATGGCTGGTGCAATTTTGAGCACTCTATTGACACTTGATATTAACAGCAAACAAAGAAAGCTCTGCATATTACAGTTATTCTTCTGGCTTCAAAGATTTCAAAGATGGGATCTGAAAAATTAGACCACTATGAAGAAAAAATTGCAACTAGAGTTCTCTGTCTGCAGTATGTTATTGATGCTTTTATTTTATAGTTTTTTTCTTCAATAGTACAGTAAATGGGGTAAAATTTACAGCAGATGTTTCAATTTGTTATAATGCATGTGAAGTGTCAGAAACAAGTGTTCTTTTAAAAGAGATCTTAGAGCACTTGTTACCTCCACAGCTTTCTTGCGAATGGTCACCTTTCCTTTGTCACATATAATCCTGCCACTGACAGGTTCTGAATGGATTGGTGCGACCATCAGGCCAAAAGGCAGCATCTAATGTTGACTAGTCTATGCCTTCCAATGTGTACTTTCCAATTTCCACTATCCTTATTTTTATATGCAGCATATGTATGCATGTGTGTGTGTATACTTTTCCTGCCTTTCCATATCATTTATTTTAAATTTATTCTGTGTTATCCAGTGCCTGGTTTTCTACTTCTCATTGTGAATCTCCCATTTGTTCCTACTGTACTGCTCTCCTTTTCCCTCTTTTTTCAAGCTCTATCTTTCACCCATTGTACATGTCGTGTCAAAGTTTTATACTAATTGGGAGTGGATCTCATTTATGTTTGGTATGTACACATTAGCTATGACTCAAACTTGGGTCATGGACCTATAAAGTATATATTCAAATCAATGTTTTTCTTTTCAATATTTCTTATTGTTATGGATTGAATTGTACCTCTTCCCAGCCCAATTTATATGCTGAAACCCTAACCCTCAATACTATTGTATTTGGAGGTAGGACTTTTAAGTAACTAAGGTAGAGTCAAGCCAAAGGGTAGATCTCTAATCCAACAGGACTTGACACGTAAGAAGAGGAAGAGACCAGAAATAGGCATACACAGAGAAAAGCTCACATGAGGAAGACGCATAGGAAGGAGGTCATCTACAAATCAAGGAGAGAGGACCTTCCAGAAAACAACACTGCTGGCACATTGATCTTGAACTTTTAACCTCCAAAACTGTGATAAAATAAATTTCAGTGGTTTAAAACCCCTGGTGTGTAGTATTTTATTATGGCAGCTGTAGCAGAGTAATCCCCTTATATAAGGCTTGAGTTTCAAGACATGATTTTAGTGGACTTAGATTTGAACAACTCAAAATGATATACTTAATCCAATCAGCATCAGTATCAATATAATTAATTCAAACCTATTATCATGATATCCAGGAGCCATAAGTTAAATACTGGTTTCAGTTGAGATATGATCAGCCCTTTGCCCATGGTTCACATGTGGTTAGTAATTAAGCTAAAAACATTTTAGGTAGGACACATTCTGGAGTCTGCATTGACCTGAGTACATTGTGCCCTCAGATCTAGAGCATTTCAATCTGTGAGGTAGGATTAATAATTGATTTTGATTAGAAACTATAAATATTCATAAACTAATATTTGTATCAAGAGGATATATGGTATAATATTATGTCTCTTGCCTGAGGTTTCAAGGTGGTTGTTGGTAATTGCTCCATTAGTGGTTTACTTTTTCACACTCAAGTCTGTAACCTCATTAGTTTACCAGTTACATAAGGAACACATATTTAAAAAGATTCAGATTTTAAAATAGTAAATAATTTAAAAAATGAATTGTAAATTACATCTGATGTGTACCACACAAATCAAGGGATAGACAGATAATGTAGGTTTGAGTTTTAATGGTAGTTCTTAGTAATAGCTTATGGCTTGTAGCCCTGATTCATGCACTTGTGCACAGCTTTGTGTTCATAGAATATGGCCTCTGTAAAGGTGACTACATCAGTTAGGAGTTAGTCAGGAAGTGGGACACTACGAGAATTATGGGAATAGGCAATTTATACTTTCTCCTAGTGGAGATACTGGAAAAACAAGAAATGGAGAAAGAGTTGGAGGATCTGAAATTGAGTCACTCATCATTATGGCTGAAGGACTGGCAGAGGACAAATCAGAGTGTGTGGGGAACTCTATCTTGCCTAATCTGAGAAGCCAAGGACATCTAGCTGCCAAAGTTGGCCTAGTGTTGGGGCAGATGAAGCCTCTGTGTGGCTACCACCACTCAGAGGTCACAGATGAGCAGTGGATAGTGTGCTTGGGCCACTTGGCTAGCAGGGGCAACAGTTCAGAAGATGAACTTGACACAGAGTAGGGGAGGGTGAAGACAAGCAGTTATCTTTGAATCTGTTTGCTACCATGTTTGACTGTGACCATCTTCCAAAAGTGATGGCTACTTCTTTCCTTATGCCTAAGCTTCTCTTTTGGCCAACTTTAACCTGAAACCTTCAGAGCTCCCTGCTTAACTAAATTAACATAGCGCAGTACAACATGGAGCTATCAGTTTCTACAGGGTTCTATAGGAAAAAGGAATTATTGCTTATGGTTTAGAACTAGCATCATTATAGGAGTGTCATTTGAGGGTTGTTGAAAGGTCCACCTGCTGACAAATATCTCCTCCATCAGCCAACCTGTCTTTACTGGTGCTCAGGGCTCTCATCACTAATCTCTATTTTGGGTTAAGGTATTATTTGGGCTAAGGTATGTCTGTAAAAATTCTACTTTGTGTTGAGGTATTATGTCTGTTAGAATACAAAATCTTATGACATAGTACATTAAATCTGATTAGTTCATCATTTATATAAATCTTATATGTTATCATCTTGAATTACTAACATCTGAAAAGGTTTGAGTAGAGAAGATAACAAAAGCTCCAGGTTATTTCAGAGGGTATGGTTGAGTTGAATGTTTCTGTGGAAGCCCCTGAATGTATAAAGGTTATGTAAATGGGGAAGGTATGCAAAAGTGAAATTTGCCTAGTCATTTTTCCTTGTAACAATTATGCTTAGAATTAGCTTCTCCACTCTTTTAGTCAATGATTAAATTACAAATGATACTTGTGCAATGTTAATATTCATATTTTTCTCTATGAAGTTAATGTTAGAATCATTTTTGATTTGAAAGATATATAGTGATACAATTATTTGTTCATTAGTACCTAGAAAGTCAACTTATTTTGGGGTTTCCAAGTTTTCACACAAACTATTTAATGTGTCTTTGCCTGACACCATTTAAAATTTTGGCCTGGAACTTTAAGACCAAGCAGGGTATTTAAAATTTCCTTTCCCTGCCTTTCTTTTCTTTCCAGATGTGTTTCTTTAAACAAAATACAGCAGCAATTTCTGTCTCTGACCTCTGGCAAACTGTGGCTTCCTGAAAATTGGCTTGGGTACTCTTCTTTCAGTGGGTGAGATAATAGAAACAGACACCTGGAGGCTGCTACTCATATTCTGGTGACTGTAAGATGTGATATACAAGAACAAAATTAGGCAAACATGATAGATTGGCACTGAAGACATATGGAGATGTAAGTTCTTCTAGTTTATACTCGAGATGATAAGATACATTAATAAGGAAAATTGACAGTCATCTGTATCTGTGGACATCAGCAGTCATCTGAGCTAAGCTGATGACAGAAGGTCAAGGAGAGACCTAACAGTGAGGTTAAAAATAATTCACTTTCAGACATTGTTTAGATACTTTATACTGTGTGGTGATGGAAGAGTGTTTCATTTCTTCTCCCTCATCCTCTCCTGCTTCTGACTCTTGCTCAGTTGTGAGCTTGCACATGCTTTTCCTTTCTAAAAACATGCATAAGCAATAAATCAGGCAGTTTAAGAAGACCCAGCCAGCCCAACACAGATCGATTTCACACGGAAGTCGATGGGCTGCTAATAGAATTACAACTACCTGTCAAAACAGGGAAAATATATCTGTAACAGTGACAAAGGGCAAATCAATTTAAGAAGAGGTTTTTTTCCTTTCAGAAACATAGATGTGGAGTACATGGGTGTCTTGGAGAGTCTGTAATTGTGCACAGAAACCATATACTTGGGTGGCTAAAGCAAAGGTTATGGCAATGGTTCTGGGAGAGTATATGGACTTTTTTTTCTAGGGGGTTTGCCTGGTGACTGTAACAATTTGTTCTGTAATAGAGTATAATGGGGTGTGGCTGCCTGAAAACACATTAACTAAGTTATTTCTAATAAGTTGGTCTTGTCCATTAAATAAATTATATTTCCCCAAACTGCATTTTTATGTTACCTGTTGTGTCTCATTTCAGTCAAGGAGCTGTGCATTGCCAAAGATAGCTATCTGGGAAATTTGTTTTTTTTTGGTACCGGGGATCAAACTCAGCACCTTGCACTTGTGAGGCAGGCAGTGGCACCACTGAGCTAAATCCCCAGCCCTGGAAATCTTTCTCTTGTAATTCAACTTGATCATTTTTCAGAGGCCTCATAAAACCCTTAAAAATGTGACTTTTACTGGAAGAAACTTCAGTGTTCAGGCTGCTTCTTACAAAGGAAATCTCAATCAAGACAACTCATAGGCTAAATCCATTATGTATTGATTGACATGAGATACTTTTAGGTCAATGATTCAATTATAAAAAATTTAATATGCAGCAATTCGGATGACCCACACTATGTACTTTCTGCAAAACAAGGAAAAAAACCAACAAAAAGTAATTCTGTTACAACAGCATCTAACTTCTCATGGTGATCAGGAAACACAGTAGCTGTCATATTCACTGGTTTAGTAATCAGTTGAACTCATAAATGTGTTGCTCCCTCATTGGAGAAGAGCTTGTGTGGTAACATAGACAGAAGCGAAGAAATACAGTTTTGGAATCATCTGCATTCTTCTGATCTGCTGCCTGTGCCTTAGCAGCATGACTTGTGTTAGCTGCTTAAGGTCTCCACACCCAAGGTTCCTATTCTGTCCCATGGGGCTAGCAAGGCCACCCTCATATTGTAGCCATGAGAAGTAAAAGAGCTAATGTGCTAGTCTCATGGCTTTCCAATGTAGAAAGGAGGAAATTTGTGACATCACTTATTTCTATAATCTCCCTTTTACTTATGACTAGGCCAGGAGAAAATCATCTAATCATCCTTTTTACTACCACTCCGCACCGTGGAAGGCAGATGAAGTTCTCCCATATTCTGTGTAAGTTACCAGATATGTAAGAAGAACTATGCCTATATCCATATACGTATCAATCCCTTGTCAAGTTTGAAGGGCCTTGTTTTTCTGTTGTCATTTCCATCTCTACATTTAGAAACCTGACTCAGGCCTTTACTGCCTGAGGAAACTAGGTAATGAAGGCCAGGAAAATGCACTGTGGTATCTTTGGCACCTTGTGTTTGCTGAATAGCACCTTTTTGCCTGGCATTGAGGGCCAGTGACTCAACCTGGCTCAACCTGACCTTGCTGACCACAGCTTTCAAGCACACCAACTCATTTCCATCCCCTCTCTCATGGTGGGGTGGGACATGAAGGCAAGCATGTGATTTAAATTTTTTTTCAAGAATGCTAGATATTGACCAAAGAGAATTTTAAAAATTTCTCCTTTTCTGAATGTTGAATGGCGTTTCCTAACTGAATGCTGATTGGAGCTGCATTCAAGGACTTAGTAATAAAAACATACTTGGCCCAGCTGTTTTATAAAGATGTCTGTAAAGAGAGGCAATAGCTTGATTTGGTGCTCTCACATCAACTTATATTGACATAACTCTCACCTGGGCCCAAATTCTATTCTCCTTATATACTGCAGTTCTATGAAGTTTATCCTGGAGCTGTTGAATTTTTAGAGCTGTTGTATTAGCATTGTTGTTCAATGTGAACAAATATTGATTGTAGTTTTATTTTTGTTCTACCTGACGTTTCCCCCCTTAGAGTCTTATAAGTATCACCATGGTGCATCTATGTTGACAAATATAATTCTGTGATAATTCCACTTTTAGATTATTTTTTCATTAGTTCCCTGGAAATACATCTTCATCTTCAGAGTGGAACAGTGTTTCACTCTCTAAGGGATGAGGAGCTGGATGAAGGATAGGCCCAGGGCTGGTTATTTTCAGTATAATAGAGCCGACACAGAGTGCTGAGTGATTTAAGATTTCCATGTTAGCCCCTGAATTGAAGTTCTTTATGTAAATCTATGCTCTTTGCTTCAAATTCCTCTTGTTCTTTCAAGGGTAGAACTTGAAAATAGTGCTTGAAGGGGTTGCCATGATCTTAGCTTTGTAATAGAGAAATCATCCATTAATCTCATCACCTGAAGACAGAATCAGAGGTGCTCTTAAATGAAGGTTCAGAAGAACAAATACATCCAGGCTAGTGTCCAGGAAAAACATAGGCTTTCTCCCTGGTTTCTGAGGAGACAGAGTGAGAAAAAGCTTATTGTTTGGGGTTAGGGCCTGGTGTTCACTTGCTACCTCTGTGTCTTACAGTCTGTGTAATGTTTAATGTGTAAGTGAATCCAGTGCTGCCTTAGCTTTATAGCACAGTAGGGGAACACAGTTTCTGTGCTGGAAATGATGGAAAGCACTTTTTAAATTTAAAAAATTTGTGGCACAATTATTATTTTTTTAGGACCATAGGCAAGAACTCTATGAGGCACTGTAATCCTGCAGCCGGCATGCTAATTTTCTTCTCTGCAGGTTCCCTTTCTCCCTTCCTCCACTCCAGGGACCTGTTGTGGCCATCTTCTCTAGTGCAGAGTTAAGACTCTCTAGGGAATACTGGTTAATTGCTGAGCAGCTAATCAGAATTTTAAAGGTCAGTGATAACAGGCAACAACTTACTCATGTTTAAAAACAGCAGGATGTGACAAAAGCAATTTGTCTTGATAAATACACTTCAGAAATCTATTGAGCTTAGTTTGTCTCCCTCAGGCTCTGTCTGTCCATCTTCATCTGTCCCTTTCAGTTGCTGCTTTTGTCCCTTCTTTGGCTTTTGTTTCTTGGTATTGCATGTTTGGTCCCCCTTGTGACTCTCCCCTCATAGTAACATACATGCAGAGAGCCCCGTTCCTGTCTTTTGGGTCCCTTTTTTCTTTCTCTCATCTTTTTTTTCATGGTTTTTCAATCTTCTACCTCTTAATTCCAACATTTGTCTTTTCCTATGAATAAAATCGAAATATTCTTGATACTGTCAACCAGTTTTATAGCTTACATTGCACCTGCCTCCATAAGACCCCTACCTCCTTTTAAAGGATCTCAACAATTATTTCTGTAAAAACTTAGTTTTATTTATTTATTTTTTGGTACTGGGGATCAAACTCAGGACCTTGCACTTGTGAGGCAGGTGGCAGCACCACTGAGCTAAATCCTGGGCCCAAACTTAGTTTTGTGAGGAAAGACAGGCCTCATGGAGTGCCTTGTAGTCCTTGTGCCAGGCCTTCTGATGCCAGTTCTGGAGACTGTGAGCACCCACAGTGCTTGAGTGATGCATGATCCCCATGGCTGGGTCTTGCTCAGAAGCAGGGAGAATGTCTTGTGCCCTACTTTGGGCCACACACTCCATTTCTAGACTGAAGAAACCTTCTGAGTACCCTGTATCAGCCATGGTCACAGAAGGCATTAAATGGCACAAATTTGTTGGGGACGTAGCTGCTTGCTATTTACTACTGGGTATACACTTGGCAATTTTTTCCTGGTTGCACACAAGAACCTGGACTATTATTGGTCCATTCCACTGTAACAGAGGTATTAGTTCACAAAACATTTGTGGTTCACACAATGTTCAAAAAACAAAGGACTCACAAAACATTTTTGCTGCATTCTAACTAATAACTACATAACAGTAAGTCACACTAACTTCTAAATGTATGTGTAATTTAGAATCAAAGCCCAAATCCTTTGTACGTCCCCCAAGTCCCCACCACCTCCTAACCACCCTGATAGCCAGTCTCCCCAGAACTCCCAATCTCTACCTTCCTTTGGTTTTGCAAAGGCAGGAAATTTTCTCTTCAGAAGCTTTGCACATATGGTCTCTTAGCCTGGAACAAGCTTCTCTCCCTTTTCCTTTAAGTGACTTTTGAGGTTGCAATGTCATTTCTGTCAAGCATGCTACTCTCATAATACCATCTACATTTTTGTCATAGAACCTGTCTTGGTACTTTTCTCATTGTTGAGTCAAAAATAACCAACACTCAAAGTTAAGGGAGGAAAGGTTTATTTTGGTTCACAGCATGTAGAGGTTTCAGTCCATAGTTAGCTGGCTCCAAGGCAGGGTGGCATGGGAAAGGGGGATCACAGAGGAGAAACAGTCCCTTGCATGGCAGGGCAAGCCAAAGGCAGCAAAGCAGCAAAGTAGTAAGTAGCAAGTAGCTCTCTTTCTGTCCCTTATATTCTATTCAGGCTACCTGCCCTTACGGTTAGTAGCACTCACACCCAGGGTAGGGCACCCTTAATCCCAGCATCACACACCCTAGATCTAGCCACTTCCCAAAAATCCCACCTATGACTCTATGAGGCCTTGGGTGGACAACTAGATATAAGCCAAAACAGAGCCCATAACAAGTAAGAGAAGGCAACCAAAGAGCTGTGTATGGACCAATGATAACAGTGATTAACTTAACTCTGATATTTGGTGGGAAGTGGAGCATAGGGTGGGTTTATTTATATAATTTGTGGGGTTGTTTACTATCTGCTTCCTGTGCTACATGACTGCAGGAATCATGTTTGTTTTTTATTCTGATGGTTCCCTAGAACTAGCACATAATAAACTAAGTACCTACTATACACTTGGTACTATTCTTATGTGTGGGTAACTTCTGTTTTTATCGTAATTCTATAAACAGGGATTGGCAAATAACTGTCCACAGGTCAAATCTGGCATATCAACTCTTGTCATTAAAGTTTTATGTATTAGAACATACACCTGTCAATTTGTTTATGTATTGCTGTGGCATTTTTAACACTATAATGGCACAGTTAAGTAGTTATAACAGAGATTATTTTGCTTATAAAGCCCCAAATATTTCTTATCTGATCTTTTACAGAGAAATATGTGGACCTGTATTGTAAGGAAATGTAGACTCTCCATTTCATGGATGAAGAAACTGAAATCAACAAATTTTACTAACTTCCTCATACACAGATTTCAAATGGTAGAACTGAGATTCAAAATCACCACATCCCTTTTTTATATTTCCCCACAAACTGGGTCTCTTGGCAGCCATGTTTAGCAGAGTGGAGCAAATATCTACAGGCAAGGTGACATTTGTTCTAGGTCTTAGAGGAAGAGTGGGAATTCTGCAGTGACAAGTGAGGACCCAGTATTCCAGGCTGAATCTCAGAGGTGTAAGAGAGCTTGGTATGTTTAGGAGATATTTAGTCAAAGCCTGGATGTGGAGGAAATCGGAAAAAGACAGGCAAAGAAGTATCTGGGATAGGAGGAACCTGTCAGACAGAAGCCTGAACTTGAGGTTCTAAAACTGTAGTCTGTGCTTTGCCTGTTCAAATAATTTGAGCTTTTGTTCCAAATAGCTGGAAACCCCTGAAACATTATTGGAAACCTCTGCAGTAGCCTCCAGTCTCCTGCTCAGTGTATGACTGCAGCCTGAGGGAAAAAAAACCCCAAAACAAAAAAACTAAAAGACAGAACTAATAGAGACAGAAAATGGGAGCCAGGACAGCCAATGCTGCTTTAGCAAAAGGTGCTGGTCCATCCAAGCCACTGATTTTTATTAGTAATCAATTGGGTTAAAGGCAAACTATGTGCAATGGCAAGACTACATGAGAAGATCCACAGTTGTGTGGTTTCTATGGAAATTAATGTAAGCAAGGCTTGTAAAGGACAAGACAAAGCATTCTTGAATTAGGAACAGAATAGACAAAATATAAGGTTATAATTAGAACATCGTCCTTCTAGTAAGAAGGTTTTAGTTGTGGAAACAGAATTTGGTGCAAGTTCCTCTGACCTCAGCACATAGGCTTTGGCCAGACTTGCTTCTCAAAATAAGCCAATTGTGGGATTAACTCTTTACAGGCTGCACTGCTTATAGCCTGCTTTGGGCACAATCAATATTGTGGTCTCCCACACAAATACATTTACTTTCTATAAATTATAGTATCATTGTATTACTACTATATTGTATACATTATAAACCATAAATATATTTTAGAAAGATAAACTGAAGATTAAATATTTAAAATTATTTTTATTTTAGATATGAATGATTTAAAATATTTTTAGCTGCTTTCTAATAATGATATTTAACAAGAGCGATGTTAATGAATATGCATAACCACATTTGAAAATCTTGTATCACTTAGTGATACAGCTGCATGAAGGTATCATTTTAAGATTAATTTTCTTTTTTTTTTTTTTTTTTTGGTACCAGGGATCGAACTCTGATCCTTCTGCTTGCAAGGCAGGCGGCAGAACCACTGAGCTAAATCCCCGGCCCAAGATTAATTTTCTTTAATAAATGTTTCTAGTTGTGTCACAGCTGAAAACAGTAACACAAATATATATAGATTCAAGTAGAAGAAATTTATTGGTTTCACTTACAAATTATAGTAATTATTTTTCAAATAATTATTTTCAAATAATTATCCACCAATCCATCATTTATGCAAGTTTTGTTGTTGTTTTTTCTTTTTTGAGACAGGGTCTCACTATGCAATTCAGGTTGGCCTCAAACTCAAGGCAGTCCTCCTGCCTCAGCCTTCTGAGTGCTGGGATTACAGGTGTGTGCCACCATGCCCAGCTACAAAAGTTTTTATCTTAATTCCTCCAGTGTATTTATACTTTCCCTGCTGTTAATTACTTGTCAGTATGCAAATGAACTTGAAGGTGCTTTGTTTGTATATTTCACACAGTGTGTGCATAAGCCACTGAAACTATCCCCCTGAAAATTTTCATTTTTATTACTATTATTATTTTTGAGACAGGCTCTCACCATGTAGTTTACACTGGCCTTGAACTGACTGTATAGTCCAGGCTTCCCTTGACCTTACCCTGAAAATTTTTAGACAGATTAGGAAATTGTGAATTTAAGTACCTATGTTTGGCAGTTTTAGAAGATGATGCATACCATTTCCAGCAAGAAAAATATGTATAACAGTGAAAACTTTTCTTTCAAAATTCTCTCTTGAAAACACAGATTCTTCCTGTAAAGAGGTTATTTCTTCACTTTCTCTCATATTGTCATCATTACCTAGAACAGATTTAGTGCTTTTTTTAAAAAATAAACATATCCCAGTTAAAAGTATGATTGTTACTTTTTCTTTGTCTTGTGGCTGGAAGTAGGAAAAATATTTGCCTTACCATTTTCATGTTATTCAGTGGTATTATTAATGTTTTCTTAAATTCATAGCATCTCTGAAAGGTCTCTATAAGTCATGTGTCCATTTTGTGATGATTGCTTTAGTTAAAAGTAAATCCACAATACTGGCATACATAAATTATTACAATTCGTTCAAGCAAATGAATGATTGTGAATGCTACTTCAAATCTTCCATCTTAATGCAAAAATTAAATAGTAGAAGTTTTTGACTACTTTATTATTTTTGAGATAAATACAAGTGATTCTTCTCATTCTCCTATGGCTTATATTGCTTATTCCCTGGGCATATACCACTGGGCAGACCACTGCTTTGCATCCTGGAAAGCAACCATGTTATTAATTGCAAGGCAAGTGACATGATCAGGTTCACTTTGTATTTGGGATAATATTTTGTGGTTTTGAGTCTGGACACTTTAAGTATTCCCCTGAGGTTTTTACTATGTGTGTTTTCAAGTAAATAAGTGTGCTAGTTTTACATAATATTATCCAAACATATTCAGAATAGCCAGCCACTCTGAGCCTCATGAAGACCTGGCCTCATGAATATCTCAGTACTCTAAGAAATTCTCTGATACCTCCAGGGCCTTTGACCTTTAGGTTGGAGAACAAGGTGCTTTGGGTACAAGGAGAGGACTGAAGGGACACAAGCATTTCATAGTAAGAAGAATAGTTGTGTTCTGCAAGAGACAGGGCAAATACTTTTTGTGACCCTATTAAAGCTAAAGACTTAAGGAAAAGAATTATTAGCTCTGACTCCATTTTTTTAAAAAAGAGAAAGATAATACAAAATATGAGAAATGACTCTAGGTTAAGAGTTGCTTGAGGAGTTATGCCCTTTTTAAGTCTTAATGAAAAATTCTTGTTTTTAAATATAAACATATGAAGATAAAGAACTCACTGCTGACCTTGAAACAAGGAGAGAAAAATAGAGTTGGTCCCTGAGAAATAAAAGTTGTCAAAACAAAACCTACCTGGGTGAAAATTTATAGTCATTTTGGATAAAAATGCTGTGGTAGTTTATTTTTCAGACCATGTACCAAGTGCATGAGGGACTTCATCCCTTGTTAAGCCTGAAGAATTACTTTTGAGAGTAGAATTTTCACTATCTCTTTAGGAAATAATTATCTAAAAAGTTTATTGCTTCATTTCATGATTTTCCAATTACTGTAATTGTGGGAGTTTAGAAGACAAAATAATTTAGAAATTTTAAAGACCATTCTATGTACCTGCAAATGGCTTACAGGATGGCATCTACATCTAAAACCATGCCTTCCAAATTTTTGAGTGGTGAGGAAAAATGCTTTATGTCAGGGAAAAGGAAAATATAGATATCCAGAATGTTAAATTAGAATCCTAACCAAGCTACTAAGATATGATTGATCACAAACACTAGAATGAATTGTGAGACAGAACACCTGTTTGGAATTTCAAAGTAGATTGTTACAACCCAGTTTTATGATCTTCAACCCTATACTCACTTTGAGGATAGAAAAGAGTTAAAAGGCTATGAGTTTTGGCTCCTCCCACCCTCAAGAGGGTGCATGCCTCTTGTGTTGGTCTTCATCAAGATTTGTTTGAGCTCTTGAAATGTAACCTTTGCAGTCAGGCACCAGGGACAGTGTCTGCCTGTGTCTGGAGAATCCAGACTATGGAGAATAGGCTGCCTAGTTGCCTTGGCACTGGATGAAAATGGATTCTGATACATTGAAATTAGCCTATATGCCCTGTATTTGTTTGGCTAACAATATGCTGGTGTTTTCCAGGATAAAGGTAAGCAACAAATGAGAGAAAAGGAGGGAATTGATGTGGTGATCATCTTAGATGATATTCAGTAGTTTGGATCAGAGGGGTATGGTATCTCAGTAGGCAGAGCCAGCTGGATGTCACTGAAGGATTTCCCACAGCTGCAGGCAAGTCAAGGTGACTAGCCAGACTGGAGATGCATTGAGTGTTGGTCAGCTTTCCTATTGCTGAAAGAAAATACCTAACATTGGCAATTTAAAGGAGGAGAAATTTAGTTTGGTTCATAGTTTCAGAGGATTCAGTCCAGAATGAGCTGGCTCCAAGGCAGAAACCTCATGGCAAAAGGGCATGACAGAGGAAAGTTGCTCAATTCATGGTGGCCAGGAAGCCTAGCACAAGGAAAGGGCACCAGACAGAGATATACCCTCTAAAGGCATGCCCCCAGAAACTTACTTCCAACTAAGCCCTCTCTCCTAACAGCACATGCAGCTATGAAGAATATTAATGATTAATCCACTGATGAGTATATCACTCCCATAATCTAATCATCTTTCTAGGATTTTCTTCATCTCAAGTTGACAATTAGGGTTATCTATGACACACTGCGTGAGACTCAGTGGCAGCAGATCATAGTGCTAAAGAAATCTCTGAGGACCTCTCGAATGTGCTTCAGAAGTAAAGGCTTTTTAGCATGTAGTTGACCTAGAGCACATCTCGAAATGCTGCTGATAACATAAAAACTTTCCCTCCTCCCTTCCCTCAATATAACCGTGGCAGGGCAGTAAATGCAGTGAATGAAGTTTTGGAAGGGTAAGACAGGGATAAGGTGAGGAAGATGAGACAAGATGATATGAGCCTGTGTTTGTGACTTAAAATGACTAGGACATTTTATAATCTGGCAGTGAACTGAAAAGTTATGAGCCTGCCCAAGGTTGTATCTGGAGAGTGGAAATTTCTTCCACTGAAAAAAAAATTATATATATAGTGGGAAGGAGAAGTAAAAGTACTTGCTCATAGTATCTCAGGAGTTCTGCTTATTCAGTGTCATAGTCATAGGGTCATCTCTTAGCTCACCTTCCCCAGAACAAAGAAGAAACAGGAGATAGGAAGAGCACTGTATTCAGTGGTCCAGGGACCCAGAGAAAAGGCTGACTTGTAATGTTCCAGTCACTCTGTTTGTCTGTAGTAGTCAGGCTAGAAGCCAAAATAGTGCACAGAGAATGCTATTTCTTTTGGTCTGCAAGGAGGGATTATAGTCTGAATACTTGTGTGTCGCCAAAATTCTCACGAAGAAATAAGAAAACCAAAGTGATAGTACTAGGACATATGGTATTTCTGGGAGGTAATTAGGTCCTGAGCCTAGAGGCCTCGTGAATGGAATTACTGAACACAATAAAAAGGCCTTGTCCCTTCCACCATGCAAGAACACAGCAAGAAGGTGTTATTATGAGGAATAGGCCCTCACCAAATTCTGCATTTTATCATTGGTACCTTGATCATGGACATTCCAGCCTCCAAAACTGTGAGAAATAAACTTATGCAGTCTCTTGGCTGCCCAGTTTATGGTATTTTATTATACTAGCTTGAAGGAACTAAGACAAAGGGTATTTAACAATATATTGGTCTATTCAATGAACTGTGAAGGGCTGGTAGGTGTTGTGTACCTGAAGCTTGGAATGCAATGCAAGATACGTGCCCTCTGATTTTATATATATATATCTACAGCAAAAATAACCTCTTTTAATGTTATATGTATTATTCTTGTATAAAGGAAGCAAGGAAACAAAGTAATAACTACAGAAAGATTCAGGTATGAGTTGTTTGTAATGCAGGGAAAATTACAGAATCTTACCAATCTGGATGGGAAAACCAGTGAGATAGTCAAGTATGGGGACTAAGATCACAAGTTGTGGAATTAGGCTGTTTGAATTTGAATCAGGGTACCTTGGGCAAATATAAGGTCCTGTTTTCTCATTTATAAAAGGAGTAAAGTACTTATTTCATGAGGTTATTACAGAAATTAATAAAGGTAATCCCCATACAGTGTATTTCTTGGTTCATAATCCATGCCTACTATTGTCAGTTAATATTACTGTTTTTATAAGATATACAACTAATTCTCATCATTCACAGTATTTGCTTTGAGTTTAGCAAACACTGAATCATTGTGTTTAAAGGAATATATGGTTAAAAAGTTAGTGAGCCTCTGTTTACATCCTTGTCAATCAGTGAATACGTAACCTTGTTTCATGTGTGTTTCTTTTTAACACACACATATACAAAATATCTTTAAGATATAAAATATCTTTTATATATATTTGACTCATATATATTTGACTCATATATATTTATATATAGATAGATATTTTTGACTCATTAACATTGTGTTTGCACTTAAGAACACTAGAACTCATGCCTGAATGAAGACTGTTAATACACATATTTTCTCTGTAGGCTCATTCTTGTACCAGGCAGCATTTCAGCACTACAGTTGAAAGTCATTTTAGAAACCAAAATCAACAAAAAAACCCCATAAAAATGTGACACTCAATAAATTACAAAAGTATACTTGTTTATCATATAAGAGCTAAAATAAGAAGGCAGCGTATCAATTTGTATGACCTCAGTTAGTAACTGGCACATTAGATGACTCAGAAGTTTTAGTGGTCTGCACAGATCTACAAATGACAGTGAAAGTTCCAGAGAATTGATTTTGAGTACAAATAAGTTTTAGGTGAATTTTCATCTACAGAATCCAAGAATAATGATGATTGACTGCATTAATTACCAGTTGCATTACCAGCAATTGGTGATCGAAGAGCTGCTCTTCTCTCTCCATAAAGGCAGACTGACATGCAGAAGCAGCATTTCTGTCCTTGACCAGATCTCACACAAA
The DNA here is from genome assembly GCF_000247695.1 of Heterocephalus glaber. Next base: position 3,471,381 of record NW_004624799.1, on the reverse strand, counting down.
GCTTGCCAAATTCCACCCCATGGGACTCTGTAGAAGCACTTTAACATTTCTTTAAAATGGCAGTCATTCATATACTAAAAGACAGCTATTGTGTCTCCTTGGACTCACCTGTACGCTAAGCAGCTCCATTTCTTACTGCTATTCTCCATATGATAATACTGTGGTTGTATTCACTTTCCCCCTTGCCCTCTACAGAACATGTCTCAGTGTTTTAACATCTGTTTTATAGTGTGAAGCCCAGGACTAAAGCTGAATGCCTGAGCCAGAGGAGATCTGATCAGAGCTCCAGAGAAAAGTGACACATACTTCTCCCATTCTAAATGCTGTATTTTGCTAAATATTTTCTTTGTGTGGCAGAGGCTGTACATGTTCACACATTAAATACACTTGTTTCTTAATGTTTCCTTGCCTCTTTGATCTAGGTGGGGGTCATTTGACTAATTCTTGCTGTTATGGTTCATAGGTAGATATTCCCCCAGGGCCACATGAGCTCACAGGTGGGGCTTTTGGGAGGTGATTGGATCTTGGATGTGTGATACTCATCTGTGGATTAGCCTAAGGATAAGTTTATAGCTAAATGTGATGTTGGAAGGTGAAGCCTGGTTGGAGTCGGTCATGGGCTGTGGCATAGAAGGGTCTATCTCCTTTCCTTCTCCCTTGATTGCTCTCTGCTTTCTTCTTGGCATGTCCTGAGCTGTTTCTCCTCTGCCATGCTGCCCTGCCTTGGAGCCAGCCAAGTATGGACTGAAACGTCTACAAACTTTGAGCCAAAAATAAACCTTTTCTTCTTTAATTTGCAGGTGTCAGATATTGTGTTCCACTGACAAGTAAGTAACTATATTTGCCAATGGGTTATGTGTGGAAATGAGGCAAGTTACCTGCAGGCATGATCCATAAGAACATTCAAACAAAGTGAGCATATATTTTTGTATATTTATTGGTCAGTGGTACTTCTTTTGAGAAACGTCTGTGGAGTTCGTCTGACCATTTATTGATTGGATTGCTTGTACTTCTCATGTTAAATTTCTTGAATTCTTCATGTGTTCTGGATATCAGTCCTCTGTCAGATGAATAGATGGCAAAGATTTTCTCTCATTCTGTAGCTTATTTCTTTGCTCTGATGATTATTTCCTTTATTGTGAAGCTTTTTAATTTGAGGTAATTCCATTTGTCAATTCTTGTTTTTATTTTATGAGCTATTGAACTCTTATTCAGGAAATTGCTTCCTGTACCAATATCTTGAAGTGTTTCCCCTATGTTTTCCTCTAGTAGTTTCAAAGTCTCAGATCTTTCATCCATTGAACTGATTTTTTGCACAGGGTGGGAGTCAGGTGTCTAGTTTTCTCAGTATTATTTGTTGGAAAGATAATCTTCAGTGTGTGTTTTTGGCTTTGTCAACAATCAGATGGCTCTAGATGAATTTTTATCCTGGTCCTCTATTGTATTCTGTAGGTCTACATGTCTATTCCAATACCAATATCGTGCTGCTTTTGTTGCAATGGTTTTATAATATACTTTGAAATTAGGTATTATGATGCCCCCGACGTTGTTCCTCCCCTTTCCCAGGATTGCTCTGGCTATTTGGATCTTTTGTGCAACTTCTTTAGCCATCAGTGCAAATCAAAACTACACTGGGTTTCCATCTCATGCCAGTCAGATTGATGACTGGCTAACCACCACCTTGTCATGTGTGCTGCACATGGAGCTACAAGATTTAATGTTTGACCTGCTAGGTTTCAGTCTTGCTTTGGTCCCATTCCTTTTCATCCCTCAATCTTTCCTTTTGGAACAGAAATGTTTACCCTGTGCCATTGTATGTTAGAAGAATTTAAATTTCTATTTTATTTTTTCAAGCGTTCACAGCTAAGAGTTTGCCTTCAGGCTCAGAGGATACTTTATTCTTGGACTTTTCAGGTATGTTGAAACAGTCAAGGCTTTGGCAACTCTTACAGATAAACTAAGTGGATTGTGCATAATTAGATAGACACAAGCCTTTTGGGGGTCAAAGGCAAAATGTTGTGGTTTAGATCTAAAATGTCCCCCAAATCTTGTGTTTGGAGGTAGGACCTAGTTGGAAGGGGCAGGTCACTTGGGGTATGAATGGAAGGGTGTATTTTTGTCCCATCTCCTCCTTTCTCTCTTTCTCTGCTTCCTGGTTGCCATGGGTTGACAAGCTTTTTTCCTTTGCCATTCCACTATGGTGTTTCTTCATTGGAGCCAATTGACTATGTACTGAATCCTCTGAAAATTATGAGTCAAAATAGACCTCTCCTCCTTTATTTATGGGTGCTGTGTATTTTGTCCTAGTGATAGGGAAGTGACTAATACAGTCTACAAGAAGGTCCCCCAATGTCCTCCTTGGTTTTTTCTACAGCCTTTACAACCTGTTCTTAGTGGTACATACAAGAGTTACACAGCTTCCTACAGCTGTTAGTGTCATACAACTTAAAACATGACATCAGGTTTGGAAAGTTATGTAGATACATCCTAGAAGTCTGGAAGGTCAGAGAGAACTACCCCTCTTGATGCCTGTGATGGTGTCTTAGAAACTGATACACAGACTGTTAGTTTGTGAGTTTGCTCCAAAGCCTTTTTGAGACAGGGAGAGACTGTGAAAAGATAAGAATAAAAATAAAGATTACTATCCATTTGAGGATATGTCACTGTTCACTATTTTAGGCCAACATTGCCAGAAGAGACTTCCACTGAAAACTAGTTCATTGAGACATTAATATTAACCCCATGGAAGAAGATTTCCAAGGTCAAATAATTTTGGGAACCACTGAATTAAATGAAGGAAAGTAGTTTTCATCACTGCAGGATTTCTCAGTCTTTAACACGTTAATACTGTGAATCTTTAGGACTTAATTTTTATTTTCCAAACCTCTGTCATCCTAAAACACTTCCTCATGGAGGATCTCAAAGCAAAAATCTGTTGCTGAGCCCAATAAAAATAACTCTGGTTCCTACAGCTCCAGAGCCAGTGTCCTCCCCTACCCTCAAGGGATGCAAATCACTGGGCATAGATCCATTGTGTTAGTGGAGAGCTTTCTGTTCTCCCTGAGACAGATATACAGGGTAACATCCGAGGACCTGCCAAGATATATCACACTTAATGACCACCACATACTCCTTCAGACCTGCATTGAGAGGAGGGTCCTAATAAGAAAGACATGGGAAGCATCCTTAGGGCAGATAGTAACAACAGTAATACCTATTCCTAAGCTTTTCAGCATCATTTACTCATTAGTCCTCAAACAATCACAGTTAAATACTTCCAAGGATATCTAAGATAAAATTTATTTATATTCACAAATGTTTGAAACAAAACAAGTCTGAGGTTCAGAGAAGTTAAGGCATTTTTCCGAGATCATTAAACTTGTAATTGGAAAAACTTCAACTCAAATCAAAGTCTTCGGTTTCTGGAGGCAGTATTTTACTATTGCACTAAGAAAAATAACTTGGGGACACAACTGTGTTTCTAACCCCTGCCCTTTTTTTCAAATAGCATTCAGGATTTTGGAAAAGTGAAGGTAGTATTTTGCTTTGTAGATGGTGTGAAAGGGTAGGGTTTTTAATCCTTGGACTCCTGCATCAGATTTCAGAATGATGTACCCTTGGGTATTTTCTCAAGAAAAGAAAAGAATGTTTCCCAGAAACTGAAAAACCAAGGCTAAAAACGGGAAAAAGAAAAATGAAATAATAAGTAATTTTGTTGAAGGGTAACATTAGTCAGTTTTGCATTACTGCAACAAAATATATGAAACTAAGTAACATTATAAAGGAAGGAATTTTATTTAGTTCACAATTCTTGATATTCAAAAGCCCACATCTTATGATGATGTTCTTGCTGGCAGTTCTGAAGCAGAACAGGGCATTGCATGGCAGGAGGCAGAGTGAGTGTGTATGAATGTATGTATGTAGATCTGGTCTCTTTCCTTTTTATAATGCCACCAGTATTCAACCATAGAAGCTCCACCCTAATGAATTTACCTAATTCTAATCACTTCTTAAAGTCTCTAACTTTCTACATCATAGTTGGATTATGTTTCCACCCTCTTAAAACCTCACAATGGGGATTAAAATCCAACACAGGAACACACCATCTCCAAGAGAATGGAAAACATAAAATTGGAAAAAAGAAAAGAGAACAACACTAGAACTGATCAATAATTGACCAGTACTTCACATGGAAAAACAGTATGTAGTAGGGGTAGAAACAGTATTTGTACCTCCTTTACTTAATACTAAGTCCGGGATATTTTGATAATAAAGTGTTTATCAGTGAGTTTAAAGGCACATTCATTTATGGAAGATACAAAATTTGAAAGGATGGCAGAAGTTTTTTAGGAGCTGAAATAGGATAAGCTACAACTAAAAATATTCAAGATAATTCTAATATGTTGGACTTAGCCACAAATATCACCAAATTCATGATAGGGGTATGTATTTAAGTAGCAGCCTGTATTGAAAAGAACAATGGATTTTAGCTTATAGCAAACTGGATATGAGTCAACAGTATAATATGACAACCAAAAAAGCATTTAAGGAGTATATTCATTATAGTAATTAACACTGTATTCTGCCAAATTCATTTTTAAAATAATCAAATTTTATTTCATGGTCATGCCAGTCTTGTGGCTCTTTGAATGGCATTTCTGCACAGCTCTCTGTAGTCACTCAGAACACAAGGCTATTTCCACTTTATTGCTTTATCATCTGAAGCACATGGGTCCCCAGGTGGCAATGAAAAATTCCTTGTGATATTCTTTTTAAAAATTATTATAATTATTAGCACATAGTAATTATACCAATTAATGGTTGTAACATTTCCATATATGCATATAACATGCTTTGATCATTTCCATCTTCCCTATTGTCCTTTCTTATCTTACCTTTTTTCTAACAGACCCCCTTCTACTTTTATATCATCCTCCCACCCTGACCCACATTCTACATATAAGAGTAAACATGTGATACTTTCCTGAGTCTGACTTATTTCACCTAACATCATGATCTCCAGTTCCACCTATTTCCTACAAATAACATTCAATAACACACACACACACACACACACACACACACACAGTACAGCATTTTCTTCATCCATTTATCTGTTGATGAGAATCTAGGTTGGTTCTATGACTACTTGGCTATTATGAATAGTGCCAGAATAAACATTGGGTGTACAGGTTACCTCTTTCATATACTGACTTTGAGTTCTTTGGATATATACCCAAGAGAAGTATAGCTGCATCATATGGTAGTTCTATTTCATTTTTGGGAGACCTTCCATACTGTTTTCCACAGTGACTACTGATTTACATGACCTGGGCTGGTTCTGCTTGCTGCTTGTGGTTTTCCTCCACAGATATTCCATATTCCTGGGATTTCCAACTTTCTGGGGATCTTCACTTTACCTTCAGCTTCACTCTCATGACTTCACAAACTTCTCTCTCAGAAGCTCCTGGCATGACTATGATCCTGTCACATATTTTTGCCTGGCCTCCCAAACCTTGTGAAATCTGGGTGGAAGCCTCCATGACCCCATAGCTCTTGCATTCTGTATGCTTGAAAAACCAGGATGATGCCAGACTGTGCTTGGACTGTTGCTGCAGTGGCCTGTGAGGGCCTGATTGGTTGAGCTCAGGGAAACACTGCCCTAGCTGGGCACACTCCTCAAAGCAACATCTTTCAATGGAGTTTAGCCCTTTACACCTTTGAGCTTGCAATGAGTAGGGGCCAAACACGAGACTTTTGGGGGACATTTTAGATTTAAGCCATAACATTGTCAGTACTTCTTTAAGCCATAACATTGTCAGTGCTTCTTCCTTGAGATATAGTACATGACATAGATAGTCTGTGATTTAGTGCAACCAATCAGCTCAAGGAAACATGAGGTTGAAGCAAACTATTATCTATTTCTGCAGTCATATTTCCCACTCTTGTCCACTCTTCAGAATTTTACTGACTCCTGATCAGTTTCACCAAAATGATAAAACTGAGATCTTGAACTTTAGGTTCTCATTTTCTGACAACAGCTATGTTGTTTGCCACTTTATTCTTTCCCTCAATATACTCAGCCATGAAAACCACAGCTATTGCTTCCTGAGAATTTACAATGCACCAGGTATCTTTCCAAATGCTTCACCTTGCAACAGCATATTTAATCCTTACAGTGTAAGTGTGACCTAGGAACTCTTCAGAGAAATGAAATAATTTTTGTGATGACATACAGCTAGTTAATGATAATGCTGGATTCTATGACCATGTCTGTTTATCCCCAAAGCCCACAGTTCTTTGTGATTCAGTGGACACCTCCATTCAGATAGCTTGGTGAGGCATAGGAGTCCTGTAGCTGCTTTCATCTTTTAGTTCATCACTTCCTTTATTTAATGTCATATTGAGCTAATCCTGCCCGGATTATTCAGGACACATGAGGATATTCTCTTTTTCTCCACAATTAATCTCTGTTTACTGAAAAGGGAGATACTGAGTCACAGAAATTCAGATAATAGCACATATAGGCTATCCTAGTCACTTCAGATTGTTATAACAAAATACTATAGATTTACTCAGTAAACGTGTTTCTCACAGTTTTTGGAGACTGGAAAGTTCAACATCAAGTTGCTGGCACATTGGGCAAAGGAGGGAAAGGAAGAGAGGAAGAAAGAATGAATCTCATGTCTCTTATTTTGAAAGCACTAATTCCATTCATGATGGCTGTACACTCATGACCTAATTACCTCCCAAAGGGGCTATCTCCTAATATCACACTGAGGCTTATGAGTTCAACATATGAGTTTACACATGTTTTGTTCACCTGTTTTCCAGCTTTACTGCGGCCCTGCTATGCTTGGTAGTCCTATTGCAAGCATAATTATTTTATACAGAAGATGGAGGGATAGGGAGAAAAATACAGTTAGGGATAGGCAGGGGTACTCGTTATTGAGATCAACCCTAAAATTGTTAAACCTCTGCTTTCACATTAGCAAACTACTCACGCTCCTTTCCATCTCATTCCACCTTTTAAATGCAAAGGCAGCAGATTCTTAGCTCTAGTTATAGCCTCCCTTGTATACTGGGACCTCATTTCTTACCATTTCTTTTTT
>NW_004624799.1:3424300-3451017 GCF_000247695.1 Heterocephalus glaber | reverse complement strand
CAAGAGAGATTATGTAAAGGTGCAAATTTCCAATGATGAATGTCATTATATTGTATACCTAAAATGTACCAATAAAATTAATTAAAAAATAAAGTGGAAGCCATAAAAAAAACAACTGAACATGCAAAATTTGTCTTTGAGAACCTAAGGCAAACAATTTTGGATGCTGAGCCCCTCTCCATGATGTCTACTATTTCCTGTTCCCCCAAATTTAGGGTGTTAGCAGTCTATCTTTCTTGCTCTAGTCAAAATTTCTTTTCTTAGGAAACAAACACAAAAAAACCTTTAAATTCATTCACCTTGAGACAGGAATATCTAATGTCAATTTATTTCATTGCTCAATCCTATTACCTCAACCCTAGGTTCTTTAAATAAGTGAAATCAAACCTTTGAATCAAAACAATGAAGGTTGTAAATCTTAGGTATCATCCATAGTCAACAGAAATCTTTGAACAGAGAATTTTGGATAGCTACCTACTTTGCTTATATGAAAGCCCAGTGCCACCATCCTTGTAACAGCTCTAATCTTGCCAGGTCTTTACCTTTTTGAGTTCAAGCTCTCCTATAGCAGACCCCAGACTCAAGTCCCTGTTTGGGAGCTGACTGTAGCTGAGGCCAGTCAGAGCCTACTTTGGGATACTGTGGCCAACCCACTGGGCTGGCCTTTTTCCAGGGCCTAGACCTACTGTGAATAAGGACAAATGACAAAGAGACACAGAGTCGGTCTGGCATGCATGCAGCCAGGGGATTCTTGCCTCTAGTAGGCACAGGAGCCTGTAGACTCTGGCTGGTCTTGCCTTTATTCACCCAAACAGAGGCACAAGCAATCAAACTGACCCAAGACTCATCTGCTTTCCAATATCTATTAGTAATACTCTTGTAAACAACGTAACCTCAGCTGTCTTAACTTTTCCCTAATATGCAATATGCAATCAATCTCCCCAAGTGCAGCCTTTCTCCTTTGTTCTCAAAGAGGAGGCCAATTAGGCCTTAATTCTCCTCTGGTTTCCCACGGTCTATTTCCAATGAATCTAGCTACCAACTTCCTAACAACTGTCTTCTCATTGCTTCCAACATTGCCTCTCCTGCACCAAGTTCATCTACTTGTCTTTGACAATTCCTGTAGACTCTTCTCTCTCATTACCTTTCCAACTTTAATCTCAATTCTCAACATTCTCTCAGTTGGCAGGTAGGCCTTTACCTCTTCTCACCCAGCACTTCATTCTTTTTTTCTTTTTTTTTCTGTACGTGGTATTGAACTCAGGACTTTGCATTTGCAAGGGAGGCGAGGTGCCACTTAGCTATATCCCCAGCCCAGCACTTTATTCTTGTTTATCTTTGTGTTCTACTTTTTCATTGTTTTAAACCTCTCTTCCATCTACTAAAATTGTGTTTGACTCTCAATGGCAATCATACATCCTACTTTCTTTATGAAAGCATTTTGACACTTTGTCTAATACCAATGTCTCTTTGTTTTAAATTTATATTGTCATTACAGACAGAGCCATTTAAATCAGTATATAATTATTTGAATTCTTAATTTTTTTCATTTTGCCTCTCTAATTTGTAGGCCAGAGTGACATCTTATGTTTCTTTAGCATTTATATGTTATAAGCATTAGATAAATATTTGTGGATTGGTGGTTTGTTCTTTATTATTTACTAAAAATTGTCTAAGTTGATAACTATTTGAATGTATTATGGAAATTATTCTTTTGATTCAGTTAAAAATGGATTTATTTTTTTCCACCTGAAGAAGTAAAAAATTATGCCCATCATACTCATAATATTTGTGTGAATTCCACAGATGTGACTGCAAATACTTGGGTTATAATAAAAGTTTTGGAATTCAGTTCTAAATGATAGGGTAAGGTTTAAAGAATGAAGTCATTTAAAATAAAATGTAAATGAACGTATGAATATGCCTCAGATTGAGTCATACAACCTTTGCAAAATGAATTGAAAAAATAAGGATTAAAATAATTTCTCAGGCTCTTACTGTTAAATTATAGTGAAATGAAAGCTTTTAGATGGGGTTATAGGTATCGCATCGTTAATTACAGTTGTTGGATTTGCTTTTGTTCCAGTGCATTGTAATTAATGAAGATCTACAGCTCTGTGCTTTGTCTTGAAAAACATACACTGTTTTCATAGGCATCAATATAGCTACAATATTCTTCATTTATTTCTCATGAATGACTCTTTTTAACACGGGGAGTCCATTGTTGAGGCAGCAACACAAAATTCACAGCAAGATTTGAGCTTCGATGGATCAGAGAGCAATCGACTCTATTCATGTGTGCATAACCTTGTCTTGACACCCCACAAATGTGAGCTATAATGATGTATGGGACATTGTTTAGACCAACTCAGTAATGATAGTATAATCATGGGATTTAAAAAAATTTCCAGCCCTAAAAATGACTTTAGGGTACAAGTGAGGAAAAGTTGCCAGTAGCACAAATTAAAATGTACACTCTAGACCTAAATCTTGGTTTAGCCTCTGTGATTATATGTGTTTGCCTATTGGAGGACATAACAAACTTTTTTTTTGGTGGGGGAGAGGAAAGATAGACAATTAAAAGGATCTTTAACCTTAAAACTGTCAGTTTTTCTTATTCAGTAAATCATAAGGGCCAGCTACAAAAGAGAGATGGTGATATTATTTCTGTCTACTGTTAGAAAGAAATATATATATATATATATATATATATGAAATATAATGAGGAAAATAATTTTCAAATTTTCCCTTCTGTCTGGTCTCATTTAGTAAGATTCTTTTCCAAAGATATTTGTTCTAAAAGAAAAGGTAATGATTGGATTTATCATGTGATCCTGTGGAAGTAAGACAGTTATTTCCCCACAGCTTTCATGAACACTGAGGACTTTGCAGTGCTGTTATTTTTAAATAATCAGTGTGTACAAAAGAGTTAACATATAAATTGTGCTGCTTGATCCTCCCTGCTCTGCAGGGACCAACACAGCATCATATGCAGAGTAGATGAAGGAAAATCCCTTCCATATCTCATTCCCAAATTCCCTGTTGGAGCCAGGCATCTAGCTGAGTAGGTCTTGGGAAGCACTGACTTGTTTGTCTGAACCTTTCTGTGAGGCTTGGAGGTGACTCTCTAGATCTCTTAGAAGTGACACTAGGGTTAGTGCTTGAAGCCACTGAGAATTCTCAGAGATACAAATGAGCCAGAGAACAGCAACAAAATGGGCAACTGTGTTGTGGAAGAGCTAAGGGACTCTTCTCTCTTAGAAAACAGGGATGATTTCGCTGTCTTGTATAAATCTATAGAGGGTTACAAGCTATGAGTTTCTAAGAGTTTCATTTCCTCTCAGTGTTGAAAAATTGGGCTGATTTTGATATTTTGAAAAGGAGTTTTAGAATTTTCTTGTAAGTGCCACTTATGGTTTTTTATAAAAGCACTTCCCTGTTTATAGAGGAAAACACTCCTTACATAAAATGAAGAAGAACATCTCTCAAATTTGGAAAAAGTTAATTGACTTTAGATTGTCTTATCAAAATATGAACTGATATCACAGGACTCCAGCAGATTTATCCACTACAGATCTTTTACTTTAATTTATAGGTTACTTCACAGAATTGCCAACCACATTACAATCCCATGTGTAGTGGGAAAGCACTATCATCTAACTCTTGAGCAGATGTGCTACAAGAGTCTTTTCATTTCCTTTCTTAAACCCAAAGAATAATGACACTGCAATATCATGTGGTGAAAAGAGCAATAATTTGATAAACATTGTCTTTCCATTAGATTAGAGCAATTAATCTGATTCTAATTTGGCTGAAACATTATCATACTGGAGTCCCCAGAGCCCCGTGAATAATCTCTAAACACATTGGCACACTCAGTAGACAAACATTATCTCTACTCGCACTGTTCTTCCATATGGTCTCCTCCCATGGTGATGGAGGGCACCCTGCTGTTTCAATCAAATAAATGTCAATTATCTGAGATAGATTTTTAGTTTTCCAGTCTGGGATTGCAGTGCCACCAGAGTAACTGTGTAAAGTGGTCTGCAACTCTTTTCTGCCCATGCTACTTGCATTTTGTAAGGAATTCATACTTTGCCACAGTATTGTAGGAACTCTGTAAATAAAATTGTTGGTTTCCGAGGGTGTGTGTGTGTGTGTGTTTGTGTGGAGAAAGAGAGAGAGGAAAGAAAGTGAAAGAGTAGGAGAGAGACAAAGAACAAAGACTTGATTTTCACATATTTTTGCTTGTTCTGGGAGGTAGAGAATATTTTTCAATCCGAGCAGTGACACTCCTTCCCCCTCCGTGATCTGAAATAGGGTTACTATGCATATTCTTGCTCTATTTAGGGAATTCTCCCTTTGTAGCATCCCTCCCTGTCCCTGGATGGAAGTTTGGTCACAAAGAGATCTCAGAAACAAAGGCTTCTACCTGACTGGCTGGTTTCTCTTGCAGTCTTTTCCTATAAATGTTTTTTTTCTGAGTATGGTGGGCATGAGAGCAACAGGATTTTTCCACTGGTCTTTCAGAGGTTTCTGATGAGATCAGCAGCTGTTCTGGACTCCAAAAAGCAGTGGAGGGAAGGAGGAAGACAGCACCCCTTCTCCATGGTGGCAGGGTGGGGCAGGGAGCGCTGCCAGGGCTTCTCTGGTCCCAAAGAGGAGAATCTAATCTCATAGAAAGAGAACACTCTGGATATGAAACCGACATCATCAAACCAAGCAAAAATAGACAGGGTGAAATGGTATGACATGCTGAGAAGGCTGTCAGTTCCGTATTTCTTTGCAGAGCTCTCTATCTTTAGGGTGTCAATTATCAGGTGTTGGTTTTGTTATCAGACAGGCCCTAGTCTCAAAAGCTTGTAAATTTGCCCAGAGCCCTGAGGGCCTCTGATGACTATATGTCTAGACTAAAAGCACTGGGTCACCCTCCTTGCTGCTGCTACTGTGACAAGCTGGAACAAAGAGAAAGGCAGTCCATGGGGATCTGGACTAATTCACTGTGGCAATCCAGCAAATGCTGTCAGAAAGGATTTCAGCTTCTACTTTGGCTGTGATCCCGAAGCAAGGAAAGCCACTGAATGCTCAGGGTGAGAAAATACAAGAACATCAAATTCCTTCTGCTTCTGACATGATTTAATTGGAGACTGTCAGCCACTGACATCAAATGTCAAGCCCTCAGTCACCTACTGCATTTAAAGGGCAGGAAGTTCCTGGCTCCAGAGTAGGGCCCAGCACACCTGCTCAGCAAGGTGGGAGGTGTGAAGAATGGATATTTTAGCAACAGCTGGAGCATTTGCTGAAGAGAGTGAATAGCTGACAGGCAGATGAAGTTCAAGAAGAGAAGACTGAGATGAATTACGTAGAGGTAATAGGCACAGTGGAATGAGGTGGCTTGGGTTCAAGCCTGACTTCAGCATTTAGTGTCTGATGGTGGGCAAGTTACTTACCCTGTAGTATTCTCAAGTTTCACAATGTTTGCTCTGAAGACTAAATAAGATAATGAATATAAAGCACACAACATAGTGTTGGTACCTACTATGTGCTCAATAAACATTTGTTTCTATTCTTAGAGTGAAGGGGCCAAAAGACTTAGCTTTGATTTGTAACTCCATTACTGACAGCTTTGTCTTTCAGTGGTTCCCTAAGGACTTTGTCCTAAATGACATGTGTCCTACATGGCTATTTTGAGGCCAAAATGACAAAGATGTGTGTATTGTGTAGATAATATACCAAAGTATTTGTAATGTCTATGTAAGCAATGGGGCTATGTTATACATAACAAGCAAAGTGCCTTCCTCAGTCCTATAATACAGAGCTGATGGATTAAATGGATTTGACATAAATCCTATGAAGGAAAGGGTTCTAAGTTTGCTAGTTTGCTAGAGCTGCCATAACACAGTCTTAAACAACACAATTTTATTTCTTCACAGTTCTGGAGGCTAGAACTCCAGGATGAAGGTGTCAGTAGGTTTGTATATTCTAAAGACCTTTCTTTTTTACCTTTTGACATTTTCATGGAATTCCCTCTCTCTCTCTGTCTCCTTCCTCACCCTTCTCTCTTTCTCTCCATCATTTCCTCCCTCCCTGTGTGTGTGTGTCCTTATCTCTTCTTACAAGGACTCCAGTCATATAGGATTAAAGCCCAACCTTGTTTTAACTTAATTACCTCTTTAAAGGCCCTATCTCCAAATACAGAAGATTTGTATCCTAGGGAAGATTTTAGAAAACTTTGCCAAAATATCTTCCTATAAACTCAAATTTTCTTTGAAGTTTTTTTAATCCTAAAATCTTGCATGGATGTTAAATTGTTCTCTGTGGTATGTCCACGTTTGTTTTTATGTAAAACTAACTTAAAATTTCTTACCAGTTAAATTTCTTAAATGTTTTATTAGGTAATTCTAACTGCTATAACAAATAACCCCTCCTCCCAAATTCAGCGATTTGACATAAAATTTCCTTTCTTATAAAGTATAAACCAGAGTATAAACCAAATATAAGCATTTCTGATCAATGACATGCTTTTAGTCAGAGGAGATTCAAAAATCCTGAACTCGGTCTTTTTGTATATATTAACCTTTGCTCTGTGTTTGTCTGCTCAGGCTGAAGTATCAAAGTGCCACAGACAGATTGGCTTAAACAACAGAAATGTATTATCCCACAGTTCTGGAGGTTAGAAGCCCAAGATCAAGGTGTCAACAAGATTGGTTCCTTCTGAGGAGCTGGGAGAGAAGAATCTTTTCCAAGTCTGTTTCCTTGACTTCTGGATGGCCATCTTTTTCTTGTGTCTCTTCATATTATGTTTTTCTACTTTTGTCTCTGTCCAAATTTCCCTTTTTCATGGATTAGGGGCTCACTCTATTCCAGTATGACTTATCTTAATTAATTATATCTGTAATGATCCTATATTCATATAAGGTCACATTCTGAAGTACTATGCACTTGGACATATACATTTTCAGGGAAATACAAGTCAGCCCCTAGCAGAATTCTACACCAGCATTATAATGGGAATGTGCTCAATTGTATCAGATTTGAAAACAAAGAAAAGTAGTAGAAAGAGTACTGAATTCGATGTCATAGCTGTTGTGTTCTAGTGAGCATTCATACCAATTAGCTGAGTGACCTTGAAGAAATTCTTTGCCATTTCCATCTCAGTGTTTTATTTTCTAATGTTCATCCTAGCATTAACATCTCCTAATGGTTTAAACACTATCTATTCACTTGACCCTCTCTTTCCATCCTATCATCTCATCATACACTCATTTTTTTCATCCATTTGTCTTCTTATTCAATCAACAAACATTTATCGAGTACCTATAATGTTCTCAGCATCAAGCCAATTTCTGGGAATACAGTGATGGATGAGACATAGTTTCTTCCCTCAAGGTATTTACTAGTCTAATGGAAAAGACAGACAAGTAAAAAGTACATAGACTCTCTCTATTCCCTCTTCTACATTACAATCCTTCAAATATTTGAGGATATCTAACATTTTCCATTTTTACTTTCTGGCTTCTTGTTTCTAGATTAAATATACTCTGTTTTCTTTAACTACTCTTTACATAACACAGTCTCCTTCTTTTAAATTAATATTCTGTGGTGATTTCTAGTTGTTGTTGTTTTTAAACAATTCATTAATAAGTAAGGGCTATGTGAAGATACTGCTACTTGATTAGTAAGCCAACAACAATCAGATTGCCCATGCTGGGGCCTCACACTGATTTAATCTGGATGAAGATAAAATGCTACAAATTACACTGGCATTTTGGATTTCATATATCTTCCATTTTCTACAGTCACTGAAGCACATTTACTGAGCTCTTACTTACTGATCACTATGTTGCACAGTCTGAGCAGATATCTTTTAGCCAAATACAGAAGTTATAACAGTGACACAATATTTTAAAAACTAGAAACAAAACGACAGAAAATTATCATGTGCCAGGCACTTAGTGAGCTTTATCTCATCTCAATTATTGTAAAAACATTCTGAGATACAGTACTCATCAATTTTATAATTGGGCCACTTAGTCTTGGAGGTTGAATGACACGCTCACAAGTCATACAGTTGGTAGGAGGGGTCAGGATTTAGTCTTTGATCTTTTTTTAAATTTTAAAGTGTTGGCTCATAACTCCTATGCTTGCAAATCTCTTTCAGAGCCCTCCATTCAATTAATGATCTGGGAATTCTTGGTGTGCTTTCAAATTGGGCTTTAAATTGGGCAGCCCATGTATGAGTGTTCCCACTGAAGGGGAAGTCAATTGTCAGATTCAGGTGAAGACTCATGGGGATTACCCCTTGATGGAGATATTTTAGTCCTCATTGTAGACCTCAGCTTTATCTTTTCAGGATATCACTTTTATTATTTTGAGGGAACAGGGTTTGAGAAATAGAATCTCTCTAACAAAATACAAAAGAGAATGATTTATAAACCATGGTGCCAATTTACCATGGGAAATAGAACTGATTTTTTCAATCAGGAGCATTTGTTCAACCAGACAATCCCTTGTCGTGGGGTCAGTCACTCAGAAGAACAAATAATAATTCAGAAGGTTGCTTGGTGAGCATGGAATTTACAGCAAAAAGATTAGGTAGTACCCAAGGGAAGTCTCCTCAGGCTAACATAACTTGGACTTAATCCTTCTCTGCCCTACGGTTATTTCTGCCTAAATTACTGGAATCCATCTTCTAGAATCACAACATAATTTTCTTTGGTCATTGCTACATTTAGAGATACCGACAGGCCAACCTCCCAATTCTCTTTGGACAATATTTCTCTTTTGGAAGTATCTATTATCAAACATCCTTTGTGACATTACTTCTTCATGTTGTAACACTGTAAATTATTTTTTATCTTTATTAGTTCACACTGTAGGTTCTCTGCTCCTTAATGAGACTGGGTTTGTACCTCATATAGTATATGGAAGTTTAAGTCAGCCACTTCACATCACCTAGGAAATTTGGGGCATTGACCTCAGCTAGAAGATGAACTCTAGTTATTCTAAGAAAATTTCAGTATCAGCTTGCTCAGTTTCACTTTTAGTACCTCAGGCCTAAATTGCCATGTCATTTCCCTGAAATGAGCAGTAGATTGGAAATGAGCTAAGTTCAGGAATTTGTGCAATTCTAATCTGGATAAATGAGATATGAAGGTATATTTGTGGAAGGGACACTACTGGAAGAAGCTTCTCTGGTTCTAAGAGGGAACCATGGAAAGAGTGTGTGTGTGAGTCAGAATGATTGAGCTACTTTTTTGCCAATCTGAGGATATACTCCATGACAGAAAGGAGGACCTAAAGCAATGTGAGGAAGTAGGGCTGGAGTCACTGTATGTCCAAGCCAAAGCCCAGCCCAACTCTAGACTTTAACTCATGTGATCAAATGAATTTCCTCTTTGTGGGAGCCAGTTTAACTTGGGCATTATCATACAGACAGCTGAAAGCATACAAATTGAAGGATGACTTTTAAAATCCACTCATATCCACGAACCATCAGAAAAAGTTCTTTAGATAGCAGAATCTATCCAATTACATAGATTTTTTTTTGATACTGTCAGTTCAGTGAGTGGGATCTTTTAAACAGCCATTAGATTATGGGGTCCAATTTAGCTTATACTCAATCACCAATCACTATAGTTATCATTAATCCAGTTGTAGCTCACAGAAATATCAGCATAGCCATTTCTCCGAGATCAAGGCAGAACTGGCCTGAATGTATACCTATATATCAGTCAAATGCATCGTTCTTCACAACAATCCATTTTCTAGCTCTGAAAGTCTGTTCTGTATATCATCCTGGCACTAAGAGCATCTTTGTTCAGCACTGGCCCCACAGACATGAGATGATTTTACTGCCCAGCTGAATTACATTTAGTGATCTAATATTCAGGATCTGGGCAGAATCATACATATTATCAAAATACAGTTAACCCTCAAGTTATGACTGACCTGACATATGAACAACTTGGGTTTATTAGGCTAATGGAAGATTCATCTGCCTCTTGTTATCTATAGCGTGTACCTAGGAAAATACCCAGATCTCAGCTGTAGTGACTTGGTTACAACCAGCCCTCAGGAACCGATTGAGTTTGTTAGTCAAGGGTCTATTGTACTGGTAAGTTAAGAGGCTCTGCTAGAATATTCCAATGTATTTCTTCCTTCACAAAAACAATCTTAATATGAAAAGAAAGTCAGCCGAATTAACTCACCTTCTGGAGCAAGCTTATCTTGCTATGGATCAAATATTTAGCCATTTGACCAATAGTCTCTGGACTTCACTTTGAATGTCAGTGAATATAGTTCTAAAAAATTCACTCATTCATTTAATAAACATTTACTGAGCTAATATATGTAAATAACCCAAGAATAATCATGGGAAACCCTCTTAATTAATTAAGAATTACTCTTCGTGTTCAACCGGACATCCTGCCTTCCTCTACATTCTTTCTTCCATTAGCTTGATTCAAGTTTCCATTACTTTCTAAAATGCTGCCATTTCTTTGCTGCTGGTTTTACCTTCTGAAACCACAATACATTATTAAAATGTATATTTCTATGCTCAAGGTGCATCTAGGCTCTGGTGAAAAAAGAGCTACTGTAATGGGCTCTTCAGTGAACAGATCACAATATTATGCCTTCTATTGTAGATGTAGGTAGTTAATGAGCCTACCGTGCTATCCTGAGATGAATGTGTTCTGTAATTTGTGTAGTTTCCTCTGAGGCATCTCTTTATGCCATTTGTGCACTAGAGAATGTTTTTGACTCATAATGGTTGCAAATGATAAAGTAAGACCTGCCTGAGGCAAAAAAACCCCCGCAAACCCCACAAAAAAAACAGGAAAAGAGACTTGTTGGATGTTATAATCCAAGTTCTGTGATAGCTCAGGCATTTGAGGAAGTGATTCAGGAAAGGGAAGCCATAAAAGGGTGGGTGAATGTTCTTTGAAATTATGAAGGACAGCTTAGCTATTTTAGCAACTTGAGAGAACCAACCACCAACCCTATGAATGATAAAAGCTATACTTAGAAAACTACAGTGATTTCTAAATGATTTGATGAGAAAGGAAGTGCAGTGGCACTTATGGGATTCTGGGACCTTATCTCTCTGGGAACAATGCTTTTTTGATTCCTAAGTGTAATTAAAGTTAAATGCAATTACCACCAGTGAATTCTCTTGATTAAAGAGTTTTTTGTTATTATAGATGCTGTACCTTCATGTTCAAAGAAGTCAAAATTTTTATTGTTATTTTACATCAATTTCACTAAAATGCATCACATTCTTTGAATTATTTCTAGCAGTACTGCTGAATATATTTAAATTTTTCTTGATAACATTTTGATTCATCATTATGAACGTGGAGTATATTATATTATATTATTCTATAATGTGGTGATATCTTTGGTAGTTAATTAAGCTATGTGGTACTATTTGACCTTGTATAAATCTTATATGTGAGAATAGCTTAGAACATTTTAGATAAACACAGTAGTAAAGGAAGATTCTCCTCTTTAAATTACTGTATAATTTAAAAGCAATAGTAATCAATATTTTTATAATATAGAAATTGAATACATACTCCAAATAGTTATTCCACTATATTTAAGAATTTAACCTATAACAAATGTAGAATTTCAAGATGGTAAAATATATACTATTTAAATACAATGTTGGGAAACTAGTTATTAAGACTAAAAAATAATGTTTAGTCTCTACTTCATATGATTATCCCAGAAATACCAGAGAGCAAGTATTTGTATAATTTTGGGATGGGCAAGTGTTCTTGAAGCAATGTTAGAGTCTTAAAGATTGACAATTTATATACATAAAAATGTTAAGACTTTTGAATTTTAAACACACTCCAGTACCATAAAGTAAAAGAATGATTTCTTAGCTACTCAGATGAATCTATTTAAAAAAAAAACAAGAAATAAATAAATATAGGTGAGGATGTGGAGAATTTGGACCCTTGTGCACTGCTTGTGGGAAGGCAGAATGGTATAGATACTGTGGAGAACAGTATGAGGTTCCTTTAAAAATTAAAATTAGAATGACCATATTATCCAGCAATTCTATTTCTGTATTAAAATCAGATACTTGGGCCGGGGATTTAGCTCAGTGGTTCTGCCGCCTGCCTTGCAAGTGCCAGGTCCAGAGTTCGATCCCCAGTACCAAAAATAAATAAATAAATAAATAAATAAAAGTAGACACTTGAGGTGATATTTGTATGCCCATGTTCATACTAGCATTGTTTGCATTAGTCATGGGGTAGGGGCAACACAAATGCCTATCAACAGATGAATATTTATACGTAATATGGCACAGGTGTATAGTGGAAGAGGAAAAAGTGAAGAAAATTCTGGCACATGCTAAAATATGCACAAATATTTAGGACATTATCTTAAGTGAAATAAGCCAGTTGTAAAAAGAAAAATACCATTTGATTCCACTTACATGAGGAATGTTGTATAATCAAATTTATAGAGACAGAATGTGGAATAGTGATTATTTTGAAACCTTAGTGAAATAATTCTTGTAAAGTAGCTGTTAGCTGTTATGATTTATATCTAGATGTGCCCCGAGGGCCTCATGAGCTCATAGGCGGGGCTTTTGGAAGGAGATTGGATTACAGGGATGCCACAGCTTATTTGCCATTAAGAGGTAGGGTCTGGTTAGAGGCAAGTCACTGGGAGTGTGACCTAGAAGGGAATATCTCTTTTCCTGCTCCTCCTTTTTCTCTCTGCTTCCTGTTGTCATGATTTGAGCAGCGTTCCTCAGTGAGACCCTTCCACCATACCTTCCTGTCTTGGAGTCAGCTGACTATGATCTGAAAACATGAGCCAAAATAAACCTCTTTCATTAGATTGTGAGTGTTGGGTATTGTGACTCAGTGATGAGAAAAATGGTAAAGACAATGGCTTTTATCAGAGTCAAATTATGAACAGACTTCATATACAGAATTACAGACTTGATACATGAAGAACTCTAACAAATTAGTGAGAAAATGATCAAAACCTTGAAAGTTTATAGACAACAGATATTTAATTATTTCTAATTTCAAGGAGTGAAGACTTTTTGGGGGTAGCTTAAGTAATTGAGGACTTTTTGAAAGGTAAATAAAAGAAGTAAATTCTCAGGGAAACTAAAGAATAAGAAATTAGCATAAGACTGGGAAGCACAGGTCCAAGGTAGTCCTAGGAGTATCTCCATTTCAGTGTTGTCATTAATGTGATTTATCTCTAGTTATTTAGTCTCTGTCTCTTTTCTTCTCATCAAATAGATCATTGCCTCACTCCTTTACATATTTTGTCTACATTAAACAATTGCTTGCTCCTGATTTGTGCTTAGTGATAGCTTTGATTTCCTCATGACATCAGTTTGTTCCTCCCTCCTCATGAATCTTATTCAGAGAATCTTCCCAGCTTCAGTTCTTACTGCTAACAGATTGTTTTTTCTCCTTTTCTCCAAAACAAATTATTAGATGTAGAATCTGATTGAAACTTTTCTTGTTTACAGCAAGAATCTTACAAGAACTTTTTCTTTTTGGTAGAGTTTTTTGCAACTACTTCTCTTGAAGCTTAGCTGACTCCTGACTGTATTTGTGTCATGTGACCAGCCCTATGTTGTGGCCTGGAAGGTAAATTTCTGTGTGGCATAAAACAAGATTATCTAGGGTTGCCTCTAATGAAGAGGCTATTTGTATTTTTGTTGTTGTTGTTTTTCAAATAAGCATCAGATATATTTGTATTTTTAAAATACTGTTTTTATCATCACTTTTTATAGTGACCAGATTTTTGGGTGTTTCTAGTTGAAGATCTGACAATTCCTTTTTAAAAATGTCTACTTTGAACAATTCATCCTTGTTCACAAGCAGCTAATCTGTTACCCAAACTTCTGTCTATAAATCAGAACAGGACAGAGATGTAATGAGATGATGAAAACCACTACAGCAAGCCTGATTTACCTTGATTTTGAGAAGAGAATAGGTCATTGAGCTCTGCTTTGGGGTTATTATTTTTAATAAATTAAATAGAACACATGTTATCTTGACTCAGGATTTTTGTATTACTTAGGTTTGTATGGATTCTGAGACGGAGAGGTGGCTAAAGCCTATCAGATTGACTAAGTTTCTGGTACATCTGAGCAGATGTGACACCTTTATTCACAGTATGTCACACTACTTTATTGTGCTTGCATTACTTTCCCTCTCTTGGTCCCTTTGCAATGAAATGTTTCCCTCCCAGTAAAAAACATAAGGCAAATTTTGTTATCTTTTGTTTAAGGGTGGGGTACTCTTTTCAGGAAAACAATTAAAAGTAATATGAAATTCTATAGTGTCAAAGTATGATGATCTTTATATGCAAATACTACATTGCAGTTTTTAACCATCTGTTCTTAATTGAGCTTGCAGGAGATTAGCTTCATCTTCTAGGAGACATACTGTGAATGCTTAGGTACATGCTAGAGAGCTCAAGAAAGTAGGGATAAACTTCATGTATGTCAAAAGAAATTAATCAAAGGCAAATTTTTTTTTTCAAAGGAAAAATTTTACTTGTGCTTGTGCATGAAAAATAGAACTGAACTGAAAAGGGGATCTTCTTCATTTCATTCGAAGAAATAGTCAAAGGTAAACCATGGTAATTTTGTCTGTGGACCTACATATATTCACATAAGAAGTCATAATTGCTTCCATGGTAATAATATATTTTATTTAATTCTTGTTTATTATTAATTAGGCTTTGTTGTATTCTAAGATGCCCAGAGATTCTGAAGGAAGGTGATGCCAAGAAGGATAAAGCATATCTTTTATTTTTTTTCTACCTGGGGAATTCAATATATTTTTAATGCAGAAAATTGGTTGTAGCTTGATAATAAAGACACCAGGACTTGCAAAGGAAGAGACTCCTTGAAAATGCACAGAGTGAGTTTTGAATGTTGGTGTGTTGCCTAAATTAAGATGACAGGGCAACTGTTACTAAGAACATTTATGAAGCATAGAACAAGTGCAGAATAGGGAAGACTCTGTAGTACTAGCTTATGTTTTAGAGCACTTGGCTTATGTTATAGTCTGACAAATGTATAGATTGACAGAAGAAATATCAGTTGGACTGTTGGTGACTATAGAGAAGCAACATAAATGAACCTCTGTTTAAGTGGAATTTTTTTCTGCTGTTTTTTTCTAATACAGCAAAATCACATGAAAACCACAGAACGAGAAAGAGTCTTGAAAATCCAATTCCTGTATTTTAAAAATTAAGAAATGGATGCTCAGAGAGGTTAAATAGTTATCACAGCTAATGAGTAGTTGATTCAAGATGGGAAAACAAATGTACAGTTCTCATTTTACTCTACTGTTCAGAGTTTTGTACCCTGTTGGTTGTGAAAACAACAATTCATTTTATAGTGTGTAACTAACTCTTTCAACCTGAACTATTATGTTTTAAGAATTGCAATATTTTATCTATTTTCCACTGGTTGGTCTTCATTGTTCTTTTTTACATGATAAAGAATTAGTGACGTGATGATCTTTCTCTGTGTTTTGTAAAGAGATTAGAAGTTATAAATGGATATATTGTAGGGCCATTAGCTTGCTTTGTGCCAGGTGAGAGGAAGACATGTGCTTGTGTATTTGCTGTTTGTTGGTAATGACCCAAGACTGTGAGCTAAAACATCTGGAATATAGTCCCAGTTCTGTATTAATTAGCTCCACTTGTGGGTCTTAATTTTCTCATTGGACCAAAGAAGGTTTCAGTTAAATAACCTCCAAGGTCTCCACAGTTGAATTATGATAATTTTCTGAATCAAAAAATAATTAACTAAACTTTAGTCTACACTTGTTACTGGGGTGTTACAGGCTAAAATATTTAAAGCCTAAGTCTATCTTATCACAATTCACTAAAAAACTGTGCAACTCTTCATTTCACCCTGGCTTTTAGGTTTTATAAAATTATTTAATTTGCACTTTCAATGAGTTATAACTGAATGCATCTACCTCCAACACAACCACACTGAACTCCTGCCTCTTCTTATGACAGTGTTGGGACTCCCATGCATATCTGCTTTCCATGTGTTATCTTGCCTGACTCGGCTGCCTTCTATCTGGTCTTGGCCTGGCAAATTGCTACTCATTCTTTAAAGTTCAACTCAAATATCATGTCCTCTCTAAGCCTTTCATAACTATCTCAGCTGTCAGTTAAACCATTTATTGATCACATACCCTTGTGGTTTATATCTACATGTACCCCAAGACCCTCATATGTTCATAAGCCGGGATTATGGAAGGTAATAGGACTATGGGGCACTACAGCTGACTTGCTGTTAGGAAGTGAGGCCTGTTTAGAGGTTGGTCAGTCACTGGAAGTGTGACCTGGAAGGGTGTATCTCCCTCTACAGCTCAGCACTTTGCTCTCTGCTTCCCACCCTTCATGACATGACCAGCTTTTCCTCTACTATGGACCTCTGCCATGTTGTTTCTTCTTTGAAGCTGACCAACCATGGACTGAAACATGAGCCAAACTAGATCTCTCCTTTAAGTGACAGGTGTTGGGTATGGTGTCCCAAGGATAAGAAAGTGACAAATGCGGATTTTGGTACTGAGAGATTAGAGCTCAGGAGACCAGAATGCTGATACAAAGGCAAAAGGTAAAGATCAGGTTTAGGAGATTTTAGTTGGGAAGAAGGAATCCATTGGCAGTTGGACGTCAGGCCAAGTATGTTATGCTCTGGAAGAAAGTTTGTTTACATTTTGTTATGTCCTGAGACTTTGCAGGAAATTGGGATTAAGGGCAGTGGACTAATTAATCTGCCTATGGAAATTTGAAGGCAGCCCAATTTCAGGCTGTTACATGAGTACTGCTTGCCACTTTTAGCAAGATTTACACTGAGAAGCAGGAGCAAAAAGCCCATTTAAAAAGTTTTCAATTTCACCAGAAAAAAGGCAATAAAATTGGAACAGAAAAGAGCTTGGTTGCTGAAAAGGTGAGTATTAAAAAGAAGCCAAGTACTTTGCATCAGGACAGTTGAATCATTGTGGGAATTAACAAGATGCCACTCTATACAGGCTTATTCATAGACAATTAGGAAAGTATTTCCCAAAGTTAGGCCATCCAGTCACTAAGAGGCCTCTGGAACCATGATTCAAGGGGGCCCAGCTACTGCTCAAGCTGGTGGTAGACCACGTGGTCTTAGTTTTATGGACATGCAGAATACAAGAGTTGTGGCATCATGAAAGTTTCCACTCAGATTTTAGAAGAAAGCCTGGGAGGCTGCAGTGCACCCCTGAGAGGGTGGTATGTGAAACTGAAAGTACAGTAGAGACCCCAGAAAGTTGGAGATGCCAGGAATGTGGGATATCTGCTAAGAAAAACCACAGGCAGAAAGCAGAACAAGCCTAAAAGAGAGGTCGTGTAGGCATAAGGTAGGGCTGCCCAAGCTCATCACCACCTGGCATGTGTGCTGCATATGGAGCCACAAGATTTAATGTTTGATCTGCTGGGTTTCAGTATTTTTGGGGTCCCATTCCTTCCTATCCATCATTCCTGCCTTTTGGGACAGGAATGTTTACCCTGTGCCATTGTATGTTTGACGTATTTAACTTGCTTTTTGATTTCTACAAGGGCTCATAGCTAAAAGTTTGTCTTGAGGCTCAAAAGAGACTTTGTTTTTGGACTGTTCAGCTCTGCTGGAACTGTTAAGCCTTTAGCAACTCTTAGAGATAGACTAAATGCATTTTGCATAATAAGATGGACACACGGCTTTTGGAGCTCAGAGGTAAAGTGTCATGATGTAGACCTAAAATGTCTTCCCAGAGCTTCATGTGTTCATATGCAGAGCTTGTAGAAGGTGGTTGGATTATGTGTGCTATAGCTGATTTGCTGTTAGGAGGTGGGATCTGTTTAGAGGTAAGTTATTGGGTGTGATCCAGGAGAGTATATCTCCATTTCCACGTCCTCTCTTCACTCTCTACTTCCTGGCTGCTATGATGTGAGTAACTTTTTCTCTGCCATGCTGCATATTTTTTGGATCACAGACTGAAATGTGAGCCAAAATAAATCTCTCCTTTAAGTTGTGGGTGTTAGGTATTTTGTCTCAGAGATGAGCAGTGTCTAAGACATGGCATACTATATACAAAGCATCCTGTCAATAGCTGAGGAGGGACACAGTTCCAGCTCTCAGAAGACTGATATCAACAAATTATAAAAATATAAAAATAATAAAAATGCAAAGTGGTATAAAGGAAAAGAAAGCATTGAGTGCTATTGGAGGATCTAGTAAAGAGAATTGGGCTCAGTCAGAATTAGCAGTTCTTTTCTTTGGGTTCCCATAGAACTTTATTATTATTATTGCATGTCTTTAGCAGAGAATTGATTATATTTCATTCTTCCTAGTATTAGTAGTATTAGTCTACATATCTATCTCTTGCTTTAGACATGTATGTTCAATATAGTAGCTAGTTAGATGTGATCATTTAAATTTAAAATAATTAGAATAAAATTATAATTCAGTTCTTAATTCATACTACCCAAATTTTATGTGCTCAGTAGGCACATGTTGCATGTGGCTACTATATCAGATAGCACAGATCGATAACATTTCTATCACTGCAGAAAGTTTTCTTGAACAATGCTTTCTGACTGTGAGTTCATCAATGTTTAATGTTTTTCATTCATATTGGTATCTCTAGGTCCTGGGATAATAATTTCATTATGTAACATATTCTTATATGCCTACTAAATGACTGATACAGTTCTAGATCCTGAGATATATTTTTAAAAGGAGAAAGAGATTTATTTTGGCTCATGGTTTCAGAAGTTTCAGTCCATGATCACTTGGCCCCATTGTGCTTGTGGCAGGACAAAACATGTGGTGGAGCAAACTTGCTGAAAAGTGGGGTAGAGGAATAAAGAATGGGGGGTTTAAGGGGGAGAGAATGGGGTCAGAGTTCCAATATACCCTTCCAGGACACTTCCCCCGTGACTTACGTCCTCCAAATAGGTTGTATTGGTCCCAACTAGTTTCCACTACTTCCCAGCAGCCCATTAAGTTGTGAGCTCATCAGCAGGTTAGTTCATTGATGAGGTCAGACACCTCATAATCCAAGATCTAGTCACCTCTCATTGACCCCACGTCTGAACACTGCTGCCTTGTGGTCAATCCTTCAGCACATGAGCTTTGGGGAAACATTTAAAATATACACCGTACATGAAGATAAAACAATGAACAAAGCATAGTTCTTGTTTTCATGGAGCTTATGCTTTAGGGATGTTGAGGGTAAATAGCAATAAGTCAACAAGTAGATATATACGATGTCAAATGGCATTGAGTACTATGGAGAAAAATTAGGAGGCTAAGTTAGGTAGGAAGTAAGAAAGGGTGAGGGGTGGATGGGTTTCTCTTTTTTGTAAGTTGGTTAGAAAAGGCCTTACTGAGGCAATGAGTCTCAAATCATCATCAGCAAGCCCAGTCTCTCAGAAGCAGGAGAGTATTTTCTTATTCCACGAGCAGTGAGGTTGGTATTTCGCAAACTGAGTGCGTTAAGCAGAGTCATGGAAAAGGGCAGTAGGACAGAGGGTTGAGACCAAAGCCTTTGGCTTTTACTCTGAATGAGACAGAAAAAATTTGGAAATGTTGAGTAGAGGAGTGATGAGGTCAGACCTATCCTTTAAGTATGATCAGTCTTGCTGCTGTGTTGAGAATGGATTGAACAGAGTGAAGCCAGAGGCCAATTAGAGGCTCTTAGGTAAGCAAAAGCTGTGACTTGAAGGGGTGGTGACAGTGAAGGTGGTGAGAAGTGTATATATTTTGAACGTAGAAGATGCAGATTTGCTGATGGATTGGGAGTGGTGTGGGGGAAAGAGAAGAGGCAAGGGTAAATGCTGAGGGCTTGAACCTCAACAGGAAGGATGGAATTTATATCAACTGAAATGAAAAAGACCCTAGGCACTGCAGATGGGGCAGGCATATCGGAAGTGCAGCTTTAGCCATGTTACTTTGAGGGATCTGTGGAGTGTCTTTGTGGCCATACTGTGTGTGAGATAGATATTTGTGTCTGTGATTCACGGGAGAGTCCTGATTAGAAGTGTGAGTGCCTGTTGACTAAGGATATAAACAGATACACATTATCATCCTAAAATAACAGTTCTGAATTCGAAGCTGGGGGATTCAGTCCTAGGGTGCAACTTGTATACTGAAAAGAGGAAAATCAAAGAGGACCCATGAGAATCTGAGCAGATAATTAAATTATTTTGAACAGGGATTTTAGAATTTTAAGTCTAAACTTTCCTGCAATTTGGATGATAGGGGAGGGTGTATTAGTTTCCTATGTTTGCTATAACAAATTATCAAAAATTTTAATGGATCACAACAACACACATTTATTATATTGCTGTTCCAGAGATGAGAATCAGAATTGGGTCTCATGGGGTTAAAATCAAAGTTTTGACAGGGCTGTGATCCTTTCTGGAGGCTCTGTGCAAAATCCATTTCTTTTGTATAGCATCATTGACTCTGAATCTCCTGCCTCTCTATTTTGGTTATGAATTACATTGTGATTACATGGGCCCCAACTGGATAATCCTAGATAATCTCCACATCTCAAGGTAGTTGATTAGCAGCTTTAATTCCTGGAACCTCTATTCCCCCTTGCCATGTAATATAATGTATTCACAAGTTCCATGGATTAGGATGTGGATACCTTTGGGGGAAATGGTGTCTTGAATTTGTTCACTATTTTTGTGCCACAGGATCAATAATAATAATAAAAGTGATTGAAAGGATGTCCAGAGTATACACAAGCACCAATTAGACATTCTCTCAATCATTTTTATTATTGTATATTGATCTTTTGGTGCTATGAGCTAAAAAGGCTGAAAAATGCTAAGCTAAAGAACTTGAAGAGGAGCCCACATTTATACAAAGTTGTGCACACATTTTGTTTCATTTAACCTTAAGAATATTTAGGGTATGTGTAAAAACAAACTCAGGTTTAAGAATATTGTACTAGAGGGTGAGCACATGTGTATGGTTGTGATTATTCCATATAAATATTTTATTGGTTATAAATCTTATATAAAATAATATAAAATGAATATTGGAGTTTGTTCTACATAACTCTCAGGATTTTTTATTTTACATATATTTTATATTTTGTGATCCTATGATCTGTAAAATACAAATACCGTATGGGCCATAGGATAGAACATTTAAAGTTGAAATTATTATGGAGTAACTATTATGCTTAATTGGTCCAAATGTTACACTGAAATGTCTTTTCCAGCTTTTCTCATGACCACTTTTCTAGGATGGGCCAGCACCTCTGTGACAGCTTCCTGATGGGCCTCATTGTGTAACTATAGGAGGCAGGAGAGTGTAGTGGTGAAAAGAATGGGTCCAGATTCAGATTATTAGAGACCAGTCTTATTATGACCATTTATTAGATAGATGACTATATACAAGGCACTTCTTCTCTGCAAACTCAGTTTTTTATAAATTGGGAATAGCCTGATCACACAGAGCTGACAAAAAGTTTATATTGAATTAAGGAAACTACAAAAACCTGTCATGTTTAAGGAAAAAAAATGTGAATGCCTGGAACATGCTAAGTGAACAGCACAGATTGTCTGAAAGGCTAGCAGGAGCAAAGCCATGTAAGCCTTGGTAAAGACTTTGGACAATTTAGGAGAAGCCCACATTGGAGGCAAGGTGAATCTAAAGGAACATAATTAAGGTTATTGTAGTCAGGGTTTGCAAGGGACTAGATTTAATACAGGACACATAATTTATAGGATTATTTTATAATAGTCACCCAAAAAGTCTAATGCAGAGGAGTGCGAGAGATCTAACCATGCACTAGAGACCCAAAGAATCCACCCAAGGGCCTGGATCCCACAGCAGTGTCCACATAAGTCCAGCTGAAGGCCTGGAGCCCGCAGCAATGTTTCATGTAAATCTGTATCAAGGATCTGCACCAGGAAGGCCCAAAGGCCAGTGGTAAAATCTAGAAAGCCTGTGCCAACGGTGTAAAGGATTTGTACTACCAACTTGAGGGATCTACACTGGAGCCAGAAAGTGACACTCACGGTGAAGACCAGAGCTCCTCTGACAAAAACAGCAGCCATTCCCAGTGACAGCAAGGACCTGGAGCTCCTCCAGTGATGAGAAAATAGCTAAGTTCACATCAGGAAAACCAGCTATGGCAAGCTTCTCCAAGAAAATCAACAGCCAACGATCTTCCCTTCCAGTTCCCTTTTTATGCTTTTGGCAACAATCCTCAGATGAGTCCTCCATGCCAAGACCACGCTGATTCAGTTCGGCTGGGCATTCCAAATTGACCATTATTTAATCCAGTACAGCTATGAATATGAAAAAGTTGTGCTGTGGCTCAGCAATATAAAAAAGTAAGATCTATAAGACTAGGTTATTGTTTTGGATGTTGTCAGGAGGGAAGGAAGGAGAATGAGCGAGAGGCAGATGTTTAAGATAACTTTCATGTTTCTTCCCTGGGGGTTGGGGTATGTTGACCTTATTCTTTGAGACATGGAGTATAGGAATACGAGTAGATTTAGGGAAATTTAAGGATCCTATAAGATATTCAATCATAGATGTACAGAGGAACTCCTGAGATCTGGGAGAAACAGGTGTAAACTGCCCTAAAAGGACACTTACTTCTAATGAAACGTTTATGAAAAACCAATCCTTCATAAGATGATAAACTAAAAAAAAAATATTATGAACAAAAAGGGAAAAGAACCCATCACAAGAGAAAGTCAATTGTTCCAATTAACTTAATACTTCTTGGATGTAAATCTATCCCTGTTGCCCTAATTTTTATTAGTACACTTGGGCTATTTGCCAGCAGATATCTTATTAGGTTTTGTCAATACATAGTGCTAGAAGGCCTTTGTAAGGTATAGGAGAGGAGAAGGGTTCTTGGGTCTTTTTTCCCCTAAGGCTCAGCTACCAGTGGCATATGGGAGACCCAGGGGAGCTCACCCTCCAGTCAATTTCTCTGGTGCCACAGAGGACATTTTTCTGTGTGCCAGCTCTAAGTCACCTGTCCCTTGGCAAGTAGCTCTCAGTAGACCAGCTTCAGCCCTCAGTACCTTAACAAATGTCCCTGGCACCACAGTGGGCAGCTTCCTGTAGAACAGTTTTGGCCAGTGGCATCTAGAAAACTGTGCTACTCAGGGGGTTGTATTCTCCAAAGAGGTCTGGATCTCAGTCTTGGTGAGGGTAAGGTCATTGTCTAATCTGTTTCTTCCTTAGGCACCTTTCCTCAGCCCCTAATGAAACAGTTGTTCCCTACCCTTGGTATTAGGTTCTTTAGAGGCCTTTTTACTTGTCTTTATTGTTAACCATCTTTTATTAGTTCATAATTCTTTGCATTAATGTGTTCCTGTTCAAATTACTGATATGGTTTTTGTCTCCTAAGTGGGCCCTGACTAATATCAATAGCAGATGTAACAAGTAGAAAAATTAACAACTCAAGAGCATAAGTAATCTTAAAGTGATTGTAAAATAAGTATGCTTAAAATGAACAAAATATTAAAAAAATAAAGATATAAAGAAATAATAGAGTTCTATGGAAACAAGGATTGGTAAGTTGAAAAAAGTGTTTAGAAATTGCAAAAAGCCATTACTCCAAAATTGAGTGGGAAAGTCAGGCATTAGATTAAGATCCTACTTAAGAGAAAATTAGGGGTCTCAAAGATAGCCTGAGGAATCTGCCCAGGGTGCTGCACAGATAAAAAAATGAAAAATGGAAAAGAACAAGTACAATGTAATGCATTAGGATAGGTTAAATAGAATGAGATTAACACACATCTAATAGGAATTTTCTTTTTTCCATCATCTATATCTTTAGATATGTTAACATATACATTTATTTCCACAAAGAGAAAACAGAAAGGGGCAAGAAGTAATACTTGTACTTGAATAGAGACTAGATGAGAATTTTTCAGAACTGAAGAAATATCAACCAGTAGGGTTTATGGTGGGATTATAGGGATGATTTAACTTTATGAACATTATTGTAACCTACCATATTGCCGTAAGGAGAAAAATATGCTCATTACAGTAGATATACTAGATCCAATAGGCATTCATATTAACAGTGTTAAAAAACTGAATAGGAAGAAAATTTCTTGTACAAAAGGGATGTCTATCTAAAACGATGCAACCCTCACATATAATGATGATACATTAAATGTATATTTGAAAATATCTACTATTACCACTTCTATTGGGTATTGTTCTAGAGGTTGTAGGCAGCTCAGTAAGACACAGAAAATAGATAAGAGACAAGGGAATGGGAAAGTAAGAAACCATATTGTTACTATCCCAGATGATATGATTGCATATGAAATTCAAGAGAATCTACTTAAACTTGTAGAAGTTACTGAAAGGTTTAAGAACTATGTTCAAAAATTAATTGTACTTGCGTATATCAGATAAAATTGATTTTAAATATACTGGGGATTGAACCTACTACCTCCTACATGCTGTATTGCTGAGCTATGTCTCCAGCCTTTTTATTTTTGTTTTGAGTCAGAGATTAGACCTAGTTTCAGGAATAGCCTGGCAATTCCTGTATTAGAACTGGAAGAACCATGATTGCTGAAAATGTTTTAAAAAGGAAATTCTATTATACTTAGATTTTGTGTCATGGTAACTCATATTTATATACATACATATGCACACATATATGTATGTATTTATGCATATAAGTATATATTTAAATATGTTAGTTTTAATAATATTAAGATATAAAATCATCATTGATAAGAATATCAATGATGATTTCATAGTTTTTGAGCAATAATAGCAAATATCTAATTAGATCTCATTTATCTTTGTTATCTAGGTAACTTCTGAAGGTGCAGATAAAGTATTGTCTACAAAAGGACTGTTGGGAAAGGATAATGATTTTTGATTCTCTGATTCAATACCTGGTATCTTCACACTCTTACCATTCAAGTTAAAATCTAAAAGTTTAGTTGGACATTTGTGGCTTCACAGAGACCTAGGTAGCTAAGCATGGTTAAATGGTATTGTTCAATGATTCAGACCCTTTTGCAGATATTTACTGTGAATAACATTTGATGCAAAAAGTAACATCTTTAAGGAAAGTTGTGTTGGACTGTTTTTTAGAGTGTATAAACTCTTCTAATTCTCCTATCCTTTTCCCCCCAAAGCAGCAATAGAAAGAAGGATATCAGAGGTGAGAGAGATCATTTCCTTCTCCAAGCCAGTATTGTGGTTCCTTAACATCTGATTGAGGCTAGTTCCAGGAGTGGCCCAGCAATTCTTATGTATTAGAACTGGAATTGTCATAGCTGCTGAAAATGTTTAGAGAAAGAAATTCCATTGTACTCAGATTTCATGAAAAGGGAACTCATAGTTGGGGCAGGAGAACTCTAAACATACCTAACTGCATTAAACCATAGAATTATAAAATCTTATGCTATTAAGGCTAGAAAAACCTTAGAAGTTTCTGGTTTAACCTTTTCATTTTTCTTCCATGGCATGGATACTTAAAGCTGTGTTTAAAGGCACAATTGGCTCAATTCATTTCTAATTTATCTTGACAGTGGTAACAGTCAAACCAATTGTATGTAGAAAGAGACATAGAGACATTTTCAAGGGGATATTAACCTCTTGATACATTATTTTAAATATTAGTCATAAAGAGCCAAAGTTTAGAAGCCTAGCTTATGTCTATGTCATCCTGCATATTTTAAATGCACTGTAGTTGAAATTTAAATGCCACATTGTCTAGGTATCACATAATGCCAAACATGTCTTAAATAGACAAGAACTATGCTATTTATAACCTACAGAAAAACCATGAAAAACTTCATTTTCCTAAGACAAAGTGTGGAAGCTAGGATGAAAGAGGGTGTTTCATTTGATTTATAAGCTTTAAATATTAAAAATAAGGCATCCCCAACCAATACCTCCCTTCCAACTTTTGATGAGTATTTATCTAAGTGTATGAACTACTTCATTATGGTTAGACTCCTTTCACAAAGTACTCTGAAAAATTGTTGTCCAGGTATATATGAGCAGTTCAGCAGAAGGGGAAATATACTAAGATAAATTTTTAAAAGTCCATGCAGTTTTTCTGGAAAGAAATGGAGAAACCTCTGGAGGCTGTGTATATGAGGCAACATAAGGCTTGCAGGAAACAGAGAAATACTTCCAGGCTTCTAGGCCACTTTTGCACTTTCTTGTGGCACAGAGCAGAAGAGAATTAAATGTGCAAGGATTTTGTTAGAGGAATTGCCTGTGAGAGGAAATAGAGAGGGATGCTGGTATGGCTGGGAGAATAATCAGACCATGAGGCAAGTCTGAGGCAGTTAGATGGATAGCTTGTGTGGAGGTCATTGCTGAGCAATCTAAGGAATGTTTGACAAGGCTTTTGAGGAGTTGTTGAGGCCAAGCTGGACAATACAAGAGTCTGAGGTCTCCCCAAAACAGGAACCCATCTGCCTTAGTACGCAGTTCATGGCAACCATCTGTGGGAAGTGGAGCCCAAGGGCTAAGACTGAGAATGATTTCATAGAGCAGCATCTGGGGCTTTGGATCAGTTTCACTCCCTGTAATAGGATGTTTGCAATGTGCATCTTTTTTTTTTTTTTGGTATTAAATTCTTTTATTGGTACATTGTAGGTATACAACACAATTACATTTCTCATTGGGAATTTTACCTTTATATAAT